>OW121846.1:112555835-113150835 GCA_933228895.1 Platycnemis pennipes
AGATTTCACCTGTACTTTAACCTAATCTCTGATAATGATTCCAACCTTAATTCTTTTATTAATTCTGAAACGCTACTCAACCTATCGTAACACCTTTTGACGAACCTTGCTGCTCTACGCTGCACACTGTCTAGTTCTCTGATCAAACCTAATTCATTAAAATCCCATACACTGGCTGCATACTCAAGGTGGGGCCTAACTAGTGAAAAGTAACATCGCTCTTTTGTCTTTTCATCACATTTCCCAAGTACTCTTTTTATAAATCCTACCTTTCTCTTCGCTTGGCCGCATATTTCCCGTATGTGTCTTCCCCACGATAAATCCTTAGTGATTGTTACACCTAAATATCTTATGGTTTCAACGTTTTCGATCTTCGTGTTACTAATTTTATAGGTACGCTCTATCGAATTATTCCTACTCCAAAAATTGATAGCTACACACTTTTTACGGTTATGTTCTAACTGCCATTTGTCGCACCACTCTTGAATTGCATCTAAATCCTTGCTAGGCGATTTCCTGTCTTCTTCTTTTGATATACCCCTATACACTACCGCATCGTCAGCAAAAAGTCTAAGCTTACTACTAACTACGGTACCCAAATCGCTAATGTATAAAACAAATAGAAGCGGACCTACTACGCTACCCTGGGGAACTCCAGATGTGACTTTGATTGTAATGTGATTGTATTTTGATGTGATGCCTGTTAGATTTGGACAAGTGTTTGGTGGCTTTTGGAAGGTCAACTGAGTTTTGGGGCCGTTTCATGGTAAGAGATGGATATTAAGGGAAAATGTTGGCGGTATAGGGAAAATGTCATTGAGGGTGTGTTTGAGGGACTGAATACCAGGGAAGTAGATGGTTCACAAGCAGAGATTGTTTTGACTACTGCAAGAAACAGTGAAGAGTAGAGTTTTATAAACAATTTTAGGGTTTCATGAAGGAGGAACTGGTGTAGACTGGATAGGAATCTATTCAGGGTATCAGGATTACTACAAATACGGCGGCCTCGGATACAAAGAGAGCAAGAGAAGGACCTTTCTACATCTACTGCAAGCCACCTCGACGGTGTGTGTGATGGGGTGAGACATCACGAAACATGAACTACGTGCATGCGCTGACGTTTACATACACTAACTAGCTTTTGGTGTCATAGGAATGTCAGTTGTCATCATGGAGTTACTGTTATTTGTTATAAGGTTTGATACGGACAGAGGAGTCGAATTTATTGTTAGAAAGGGAGAAATCGACATTATGGAAAGTAATATGCGAGATATTGGAGGTGAAGGAAACTGAAGACGAGGTGCCGAGAGAGATGAGGAATACATGTCGCGGGGCTAAAGGAGAAAGATATCTTGTATGTACCAGAGACAGAGGAGGGGCTTGAGGGGGCATGCGGATACAAAGGATTTTTCAAGGAGGCCGATGAAAACGTTGGTACACTCACATAAACCGTTAAGATAGTGCGATACAATAATTTGAAAACGCATCCCCGTAATTAGCAATCATTCATTCCATTACCAGTCCTCTGAATAAAAAAGACAGTTGCTAAATGCGTAGCTAACTAAAAAAAAGCACAGTGAATCAACCCCTCTCCAGCAGGAAAGGAGCGTGTTTCTTTCATTTGCAGTGAAATGGTATGCCTCAATGAGACATCACGGGAGACGCTCTTGGTCGCTTTTGAGGACACGGGAAAGAACTCAAGTGTTACGAGTTGGGAACTGCCGTAAATGCGAGTGAAGGGGCAGCCGGGGTTTGCCCACCTTCCCCCGCCAATCGGCACAATCACACGCACTCGTCGAAGATAAAGAATCGTGTGGAGAGAGCCATATGCCGCAGATCGATGGCTGGATGAGAGCAAATTACCTCTCCCTCGACAGATGCTACCGCTAAGCCCCGACGACGCACTAAGTACGCTGATCCCGTGCACAAAGCGCGAGCACAGGCAAACAAGACGAGCGCACGACCGCGACTCCAGCAAGTGCGTCTCGTTTCCTCGGGAGCGCGGCTGGGCAAATCCCAGCAGCGCCTGGCGCATCGGCCGGGACGCCATCGACGGGGACACTCGATGACTGCCTCCACAGCACGGCTCGTCATTCGTGGCGAGAGCTCAGGCACGGCAAGAGCGCCACGTGCGCTATCAGCCGCCTCTTTAAGCGCTGGCGATCAAATCTTCTCCACCAACTTCATTCTGGATACTGCTCGACGCCTGAATAGTTCTCGCCGTCTTCGGGACGGCGGAGAGTGTAATAGGACAAGGCATTAGGCGTCAGTTATTCGCAATCCGAGACTACACACTGAAACGTATAGCGAGCCGCAGAGGGAGAGAAAAGGAAAGCAAAATTGCAGTTTTTTTTACTATTTTTTATATTCAATAGCGTCCTCGATAATTGAAAAGGCTCATCCACAACAGTGAGCAAGATAAAGAAAACCTCCGCTCTAACATGAATTCAAATACGTTTTTAATAATAATTTTCTCACCAGCCAAATACCACGCCAAAAACCATCTCAAATACCAGCCAAATACCAGCCAAATACCATCTCAAATACCAAGTGTGGCAACTCCAATTATGGTTGTACACATATCAGTTGCAGGTGCTCTAACTGCTTGGACGGCATTGTTGAACATCTTGCAAGAGACTGCTCTGCGATTTGCAGACTGAGGGTGGGGATGAATGTAGGGTGGACCGAGCATCCTAATTATGCATTCTTCGTAAAGTTATGCAAAGATCATGCACAAACTCTATGATATCCAAACGCTAATAATGCCCACCGGATGTGAATACCCTGGCTAGGGAATACTTCCCATCAGTACGTGGTGAACTTCGAAGCGCCGACATAAATGGAGTGATGGGAACGATAGTTTATAAACATTTCCTAATGCACGAAATTGTTAGATGGAAACGAAAAAAGAATTTTAGTGAAAAAATTAATCTTCTAACCACAACCATTCACCCATTAATCAAAAATTAAAATAAGCAAAAGGTGACGCCCACCAAAAAAGCTGCTGTGATGACATATACGTCATTTTCCTCCCGTCCTTGATTGCTCATATGGGAAGGGAGGGGAGTGGAGGGGGATTCTCGGAAGGTCTGCTCGCACAGATCCTGTCGCCATCGCTCCCATTGGGAGAGCCAGCTGTGTTCCCCCCTTTGCGATAAGGCGAAGTTGCGGGCTCAGTTCTGATTGGACGAAGTCGATATACGTCAGAGGTTGCACCACACCCACTTTTCCGAAAGGGTTAAAAACATCAGTTTTTCGCCGCTTATAACTCGAGAAATAATTGACGGATCAAAAAACGGAAACATACGGGTCTTTTTATTTTACAAACTATTATATTCGGCAATAAAAAAATATGGTAAACGAACCCATTAAGTCCTCATCTTCGGCAAATCGCCTTTACACCGTGAGAAATTTGGTCCATGCGATCAACGAATGTGCGCGTTCCGTGGAGACCGAGGTGTGGGTGTCACCTGAGGAGCTACGCGAGATTGGTGCGCGCAGGAAGCGAGAGAACACCCGAGTGCGCCCTCAAAGCACACCGCCCCCTGCCGCTCACGAGAAATTATTGGGAGTCGCGTTTGAGAGAGCCGACCAAGTGAGCTCAATAGTTTGAGAACCCAAGGAATACACGAAATTCCGCTCATTCCGATTCCTTGGGAGACATTACGTATAGCGCTGTCGCGCACAGGATCTTATTGAGATTTAACGGACCGATACGACCTCGGCCTTCCAGATGGCCCGTCAGGAAAAGAATAAGCAAGATTGTAATTCGGAGGTAGAGGAGCCGCAAGAACACCCACACAACATCCCTTCTTGGTAGCGTTTTACTATTTCAATACATATGGATGGTTTTTCGTGAGTTTAGGTCTTTTGTTTAAATGAAAACTATTCAACTCCTGGCCGACGTTTCGGAAATTTTATTTTTCCTTTTTCAAGGCTATAAATGGGATGAATCACCCAGAACATGAAAATAATAAACATGATTTAAAGGATATTTACAGTGCCAAAAATGCTTTACAATGTAATTTTTACAAATTTTAACGTCAAAAGATTACATGGAATAAATTTTATATACCTTCAGTTCAATAATTGAAATTGTTAATAAATAGGTTGTTAAGGTCTATATGTTATGATTTTTTAATTTCGATGCATTAAATTATTATATATTTTACTTAAATTACAAATGTCAGCTCTTTTATTACATGAATTTGGATCTTTACTAACATGATACATTTCTTTGAATAACCTTTTGAAAAAGGAAAAATAAAATTTCCGAAACGTCGGCCAGAAGTTGAAAGTTTTTCATTTCAATAAAAGTCCTAAACTCACGAAAAACCATCCATATATTAATAATAAAGAGGTCAGGATTTCAACTTACCAATATTTCAATACAGTTTATTTAGCATTAACTCAGGATGCACACGCAAATAAATGGACTTAGATACGATTTTCTCACGCGATAGTGTAGGGTATGAAGGAGCATACTTCCCTGCTCCGCGATTCCTAAATAACTACTATCCACTCCTTCTTTCTATAGAAGCCGAATATTCATGAAAATAAGTTCCTTCACTATCCCACAGATCGTAACTACTATTTACAATCACACACTCCGCCTCCACCTCATTCCGCCAACAACTTTGGTTCCTCCCGGAACGCGACCTTCGGCGATGCAACAGGCACGAGGCACGACGACGCGTCTTTTGGCGGGAGGGGACGCGGCGCGGATAAGACTTGGGACACGGAATCAGCCGAAATGGGATTCGCCAGGCACACTGGAAGTGATCGCCTACCAGCATCAGCTGAAAAGTAGGAGCGGGGTATTAAGGGATGGATGGTTGGGCAAGGGGATTTTAAGTGGATGTGTGGAGAATGAGAAGGGACGAAAATGTGGGAAGATAAGGTTCGTGAGGATGAAATGGGTGAATTTATATAAGCAGTCAGGTTATGGGACATTGGGTTTCTCTATTTCCCCACCACTTTGCATATTCTATCGCAAAATTTCTTCGGTTTGTACAAAGCAACTTATACTAATATCGCTGAACTTTATGCACCCTCAATTAAAGGTGAATGGCACTGAAGAAATTTATTTCTAGGATAGACTCTTCCATTACGTCACCTATGAGATTATACACGTTACCCGACTGAATTTACTCCCATTAATACACAAATATTCGATCAATGCCGAGAAACACATAGCTCGGGTGCATATGAAGTAGTTTAGCTAATACTTCGTAAACTATCAAAGTGGCAAGTATATCAATGCATCACAATTTGACACGAAGTAAATAAATGAAAGCACAAATATTCAGTCAAAGGAACTTCTCTACCTAAAGTGGTGAAAAACACCTGCTAGATATTACGAAGGTTGCTCGCTTTTCCCTTGCCTAACATGGTTTTCAATGTTACAGGGAAAATCACGAAGAACGTGAAGAAATGCCCTGCCACTTAGGTACAGCCAGTCACTTTAGTAAGCCATCTACTAATTCATCACGCAATGCGATACGCCAATAAAAAATTGAATCAACGGTACTCAAATAACATTGGTTTTAGCAGCAACCAGTAGATCCACAATTGTGAGTGATAAAAGAGAGGTCTTCCGGCTCATGGTTCAAAGACACATCTACGACATTCCAGGCAATTGCATGGAGGCAAATGAAGATAGCGAAATGGAAGCGATGCGTCCGCGACTGAAAAATGGCCAAACATTGGTCTCCGTCGAGGATGGGGAAGACCGACGTAAGCGCGGCACTAAAACAGGTGGATCAATTTTAAAGCAACGGCGACAAGAAACATTCCGACAACAGCCGGCGCACACGCGAGCAAGCCGGGAGATTAGAGCGGCGATTCCAGGGCGCGGGCGAACAAGATTGCACTGAAGGAATGGAGTACAAGGTAGTGTGGGGGGCCCCACGTTAGCACCCCTCCCTGGCCAGACTCCTCCACCCAAAGGGGCCGCACACCCCACTGAGCACATTCCCCCCGAGGCAGCGACGCGATCGCCATCAAGATGCTCCCGTGGAAATGGCCGAGAATTTGTTTTTATGAGAGCGAAAACCGCATTAGGAGGGCCCTCCCCTCGTGTCGGAGCGCAACATCGACGGGGGGAGGGGGAGGACCCCTTCGCCCCCGCACCCCCCAAGGGCCCCGAGGGCCCGCCCCGCCTGCGGGCGCCTCGGCACGGTCGGGGCGCGCGGAAAAATCGCCAGCAGCGACGGACCGACGCAAAACCTGGGTCAGCGGTGCCCCCGAAGGCGGAGTGTCTTTTTGCGCGGCGGAGCAAACGGAGGCCCAGAGGCATTGCATTGCAGCGATTGCAGTCGAGGTGGATGAGAGCTCATTTGCAGTATCGATTGCGCTCTTCTACCTCACAAACACCGGAAAACACGACAATTGTTCCCTTCGGGGCCAAACCTGGCCTTTGTGTCACCACCACGGAAATCATTCCCTCATCTCCCCAATGCTGGCTCCCAAAACTCAGTGAAACGCGCATAAGATGATACATATCATTCGAAGTGACCACACCATGAGTGATAATTTATTAGAATAGAAGCCGTATGGAATTATGCCGTTCACGTCACAATAACAAATTTTGTGGCTTCATGTGACTCGTGCCTGAAGCGGTTCAGGTACGACCTTTTGTAAGGGCCTGAAGAAAACAGCGTACCACGGTTGAATATGTAGCAACGCCGGCAGCAGTCACTTTATCGTCGAAAATAATGGATAGCTACACATAGGTGTAAATAACGCCTATAATTTTAAGTTTATTGAACAATGAGCCGAAAGAGTTGGCCACTTTTCAGAGACCGTATCAGGATATTTCAATGGCCGTATAAGGGAATCACAGGACCGTCGAGGCTATTAAAGACAAATATGGGGAAGTAATCCCAAAAGGAACAGATTAAGTAAATATTTTAAACGGGTTCCCTGTGATTGAGGGCTACGAAAGCAACTGAGTTCAATAAAAAGCAATATATTCCCAGCCCCGGAAGATATACCAACGAGGTAGTCTAAATGAAGGAGGCCTAAAATTGCACTGTGCTGAGAATTTACATTCAATGAGCCATTGGGAGAAGGTACAGAATCGAAGGACCGGGACACAAGCTGATATTCAAGCACCGGGCATATGGAATAAATAATGAAGTTGTAAAATGAACAGCCGACTTCCTCAAATCAAGAGTAAAAAGTAGTATTCAATAGAAACAGCTCCGATATGGTTAGGGTGACCGATAGTGTGCCACAAGGAAGTGCAATCGATTCCGTGTTATTTCCTTTATGCACCAAAAATATGACTGACAAAATTTTCGGTGGTAAAAGATAATTTGCTGATGATACTACAAGTAAAAATACACACTATGATTCTCTCAAAATCCATCTTAATTCTATCACTTCTTGGTGACGACATTGGGGGCTAGAACTAAATCTAAAAAAAATCCACCGTAATACACTTCAGGCAGAAAGAGTTGAAACAAGCATTAATTAATTATGTTGGCTGAGTAGACTTAAGTGTGGCAAGTTCAATATTTGGGCATCATTCTCCCTTCGAATCTGCATGGGGGAATTATGTCCCAAATGTTTGTGGCAGAGCGCTAAAGAGACTGGGATTTACCAAACGAATTGAGGAAACGTGCTCACATGAAAAAGTAACAGAAAGACGTTATTTCGCACTTTCAAGACCTCACCTGGGGTATGCACCAAGCATATAGGATCCAAAGAATAAGGATTTGATTCTGGGAAAAAATAAGACTAAGTTAAGCAGCCCACTTTGTAAAAAAAATCCCATAAACGTGCAAAAAGTGTCACTCGGCTAGTATAAGATCTTAGTTGGGAAACCCTAGATACCAGAAGGTTTTCTGCAACATAAAAGTTACTCGAAAAATTGAAATCACACGAATTCTAATCTGTAATACAGAAATATTTCTACTCCCAGAAACAGAAGCGGCAAAGAAAGAGAGATAAACTGCCATACTGAGATACACAACAACTATTTTCCCCACGCAATATACACGACTATAACGCAAACAAGCATAAAGGTTTCAAACAAATTTTACGGTCGGACCGAGAGATAAGTTTTCCTACGCATTACACACGACAACAAAGCAAAGTAAAATTCTTCCAAACTCATGGCACACCATTCTTCAATATCAACTAATAAAGATTTTCTCCAGTTCATAGTCATCTTCAGGGCTGGCGACCTACTACCTCGACCCTCAGGGTTAAATGTAGATGAAACCGTTAGGCGATATCTTCGATCTGCGGGTCAAAAAATCGATTTTTCAAGCGTTTTAGTCGCGAACACGTTCCTTTCTACTCAAATTAATCCAAATCCCAGTCAGATGGGTGTATAATTTAGACATTTGCTGCGGTGGGGATTCATTTCCACGAACACGTATGGCGCAGAACACCCATTCAATATGACGTTGACCCGACCCGAAAACGGTCAGAATGACGAAAGATCGTAGTGAGCTCGAGAGCAACAACAGGGATTCCGTGACCCCGAACTCTTCTGCGTTCTGATCGCACCCAGCTGAACCGACCGACACCCCCTCCCATCTACCCTTCATCGCAAGGTGAGAAAAAGCAGACCACCTAAAAGGAGAACAGGAGAGTACAGGAACCTCTCTTTACTCGCCTAGCCGTAAGCGTACGTTCCCTCCGTGCACAAAAAGCATAAGCTTTCGGACGGCGGGGACCGTTGACCTCACCCCTGAAGACGGCTTCTCGCACGTATTTCACCTTCGTGTGCCTGCTTCTGCCACCACGGTGACGAACCCAGGACTCCGGTAGGCAACCCTACGCATTAGTCTACCACGCTGTCATACTCCTGCATAGAATCTTAAATTTAGGCAAAGAATGTGTCAGAAATTAATGATTGCACCTCACACTACATACACGTAAACAATTCAAAACTAAGTGAATAAAACTAAAAAAAATAAGACGTTCTACAGTATCAAACAATTAGTAAAAAAAATGACATAATTAATTTTTTCACAAATTATTAATTCACAAATGTGGAATTCATTGATCGTTCTTCCCGATAACTTTAATTACATGGTCTGCGGCACCGACTTTCCTTTTACTTGACAATGGGCAAAGGGCGCCACTGGCCATGGGACGGGCGCGAGGCCGGCCAGTTCCTCACTAGCAAGAAAGGCTTTTCAACACATATATAAGCCTTCAAGAAGCACATTCTACTCCTTTTTCACAACTAAGAACGTCGAGTACAACTGGAATAAATCACTAGAAAGTCTTTTAATGTCGTAAATCACCAATTTCAACCGCGAGTGACATTCACACATGAGAGAGACGGGGCAGAGTTCCTCTCTCGGCGTTGCCTGCGGTTTCCCAGAAGGATGTGGTCAGCAGAAAATCAAACAGCTAGGGTTTCACTGGACGTGTCCCTCACGGTGACGAACCCAGGACTTCCGGTACGCAACCCTACGCATTACATCCTAGTCTACCACGCATGGAATCTTAAATTTAGGATATGAATGTGTCAGAAATTATTGATTGCACCTCACACTACACAGACGTAAAAAATTCAAAACTAAGAGATTAAAACTAAAAAATAAGATATTCTACAGTATCAAACTATTAATAAAAAATGGCATAATTAATTTTTTCACAAATTATTAACTCACAAATTTGGAATTCATTGATTGTTCTTCCCGATAACTTGAATTATATGGTCTGCGGCACCGACTTTCCTTCTACTTGACGAATATGTTGTCCACAAGAAAAAAAACCTTCTTCAATCCGTTTAATGTAGAGGCCGAGAGCAATGTATAACATTATCAAAATAATTTCATAAGCTAGTCGGAAACTGTTTAAATATTTAAATTAAAAGTCCTTACTTGGCTGTTGTCCGCTGAAGGCATCAATGCAACATACAACAATGAGAATTCTACATACAAGTACTGTGAGATATGTTGGGAAGACGATGTTAGCCAGACTATGCCAATCTTTGATGTGGAATTGTTGCTTTCTTATAGCCAGAGTTTTGAGTTGAGTCTCTCCCTCTGTCTACCCCAAGCAAAACTATTCCGTCGAAAGCTTTGCAATTTCTCGGCATAAGGAGGTTTACAATCTCCTTCCAGGATTTTGAATTTTATTAATTTCTTGTCACACAGATCCAATACTCCAGAGTATGGGGACCTAAACATTAAACAAGCAGACATTATCGAAATACTTTCCACTAGGCCAAGTCTCGAAGACTCATAAAAGCAGCTTAAATTTGACCCTTTCCGAATTACAACTCACTCACTCAAGCTTGTTGCCCATTCTGTTACCCCTGCCGTAGAAAATCAAGGATACAGCTTTTCCATCCGTGTGCCGCCGCAGGACAAACCTTGCCACAGGTAGACCACTACCCTCACACGCGATTTCTTCAGGATGAGGTTTGACAGCTCATCAAATAGCTGCTAATTTAGCTACGCGTCACCCACAAGTCGGCACATGCCTCATGAGTTACCCTACAAAATAGATCTGTCCCATCGATTCATCTTCACCGCCTTTGACAGTTGGATTAAACGAAACCATCCCTGGTACTCCACTCCATCTTTAGGCTATGAGTGAAAAGTGGTAAGCCCATAAAATGAGAGATGAGGCAGAGATCGCCAGAATCATAGCAATATCTGGGGAGAGGCAAGGGACAGCCAACCTTATTTGCGCCTGTCAGGATTGGAGGATAGGGGAAGGAATTTTTAGGAGAGAAACAAGGCGTCTTCATTAGCCTACTCCTAACGGAAAGCGCAGAGGGGACCTCGACTTAACGTTTCATTCGACGAACGGAGCACGGAACTCGAAGTTCTCTCCTCACAAAATTCGAGCAAGATTAGTTTTCCAGTGAAAAATAACTGCTACTGCCAGGTCTCCAGGTCTGAGTACTCCAGCCAGCATGCCAATGCCATCCCCTCGTCACGATCAAACCAGAACTATTGGCAATAACTTAGATGGAATCATGAAAAGGAGAATGTAGAAATGCAATTTCTCAATTGCTATTCTATCACCCCCAGGGTGGGAGAATAGCAAGGATGCACGACGAACGCTGGGAATCGGTGAAGCCAATCTTTAAAATCCACGTCATACTCTTCAAAATTGGTTGACAAAATGGCTTTGAGACAACATGGCATCCTGCGATCAAAGCTAATAGGGCATTGAATTCATCAAATGTATCCATCAAATTTTCATGGATATGTCGAACTTATCTTGAATCTCGACAAAGTGTTTCAAAAATCCCTGATGGAATTCTGTCAGAGTGAAGGATATTTTCCAGCAATGCACGTTAATTTAGTGCCTACAAGCAGCATTAATGCAACAGCACAATATTAAATGTTATTATATAACATTACAAGAATGGATGAAATTATTTAGTAAATATACGTCACTACGTGCAATTGCCAAGCATATGTAGATGGTTGAAAAAAAACACTGTTAGTATCACAATAAATTTCGTTAAAACATTACTAAAAAAGAAATAAATTTGACATGTCTCGTTGCATGTTTGTATACTTCGTAAGCAAGATATTTTGAGCCTTGACTGAGAAATTTAGCAGTCACATTTTCCGGTATCATTCCGCTTACCTGTGAACAGGTTCGGGAAAAGCAATTCCCACGTAAAAATCCTTTAACTGTTTAGTTCACACAAGTATTAATATAAGCATGATAATTAACCAGATCTGAACAGGAAAACTTTTACAATAGTATTTCCCTAGAAGCACACATCACTATTAGAATCAGAATGTCGCCAACTGTGATAGTTAACAGTCTCAAAAGTAGCTGTTTGAATTCCCTTCTCTGATTTCAAAGGCAATTGGGGGAAAACAGAGGACAGGAATTTGGGAAGCATTTTTAATCGTACCAACGGGAAGCAGGGGAAAAAATCGATAGTCCACTCCGTGAAAATCGATAAAAGGTCTTAATGGAAGAAATTAGTGGTGGTAAGCCCATAACATGAGAGAAATCAACGATCTCTGAATCATAGTAACGGCATTCGTTATGACCATGTGGGAGTTATCCTACCCACCACAAGCTTAGAAAGAGCCAACATTACAATTTCTTTTCCGACAGTCTACACCTAAGCAGGGCACCGACTAAGCGATGATCATTTTCAGAAACTGATAGCTACCGATATTTCACGCAGTGAAATAATAAACATACTGCAAAGTATTATCCAAAATGATTTCACAGGGTTTGGCGAAATTCTTGCCCGCGTACATTAGGAACTATCTTCCAAAATATATATTCTATCACAAAACTTTTTTTTTAATTCCATAAGTACGCGTTTGTACAAATTGACTGGAAAGTAGCGAAAGGCATCCCTACTTCTTACAAGCAGTGATAAAAAGCAACGATACAATTTACCAATAACACGAGGAGGAGTGATTATGGAGTTGAAAAGTTCCCAAAAAAGAATGCGAGAATTCGTGAATACTCGTACTAATTATGTTTGCGTATCATGATAGAGAAATTTTGATGGTATCCCTTTCTGACGGTGGATTACATCCTACTTAATTTTTCAGCTGATTTGAATGGCGATCTGATTCCCTATGACGCTAGAAATACTCCGATCACTCCTGCATAATACGATTTCTTCGATATGGAAAACAAGATTAGGGAGCTACACCTCCGTATACCATGTAACTGCACATTTCGAGAATTAGGGACCAAAATTGGGATACAGATGAAATAGAGATGTATCACACAGGCATCCTACCTGCGACTGACTCTCGAATACGCTCAAAACTGTGCTAGAAGTTGAGACTTCATTTCTTCATTAGACGGGACGTGGGAATGAGTGAAGAAAAAGTGAAGGAGAGGACTTACTTTGCATTGGTGATGTCAATAATAGATGGCTAGTAGTTACTTTACGCCCCGAATCATCTCTTTATGAAGCATCTTTAGACATAAAAACTAAAAAAGTATACCGATACATATATATGAAAGGAAAAAAAACTGATAAACACCACAGTAGATCTACATCTACATAATACCCGGCAATCCACCATAAAGCTGTGTGGCAGGGGGTGAATTCTCACCAAACATGCACTACATATCATGCATAAAAAAAGGATTAGTATTTATATACTGTTCTAAACTACACCATTTAAAAAAGATAAAAATAGCAAAGCAAACATGCAAAAACATGCTGTTAGTTGGGTTAGCTTCAAGTTCTTATGCCAAATGCAGTTACCAATGTTATTCATTGCTATACTAGTACTGGATATATTTACTGTTATTCATATCCCTAACTGTACGAGGAAAAAAAGACATTTTGAATCTGTCAGTTCGGCAATCAATTTCTCTAATTTTTAATTATGGTCCAGTCTACCAGAGTAAGTTGCGGTTCGCAAAATACTTTTAACATTTACAGTAATTCTTATTGCCACTGAATACTTAAAACTGATCTAAATCATTGACTCTCGATTAAGATTCTATGACGTAGCCAATGCCAAATGTTTAAAAAAAACCCTAACTAACCACTTCGAAATAAATCACTATCATATCCTTGAGAAAACTCAACTGAGAACCTTAAGAGAGAAATCAAAGGTGATAAGCGTGGCAAACTTGCCATCGAGGATCCACGCAGGGGCACGACCAACCGAAATTTGGAAGCCACGACTTCCCACACAGATATGAAGACGATCCGCTGCCACTCCAAGAAACACGCTACCAGATATTAGAGATGAGTAATTTTGCTTCCCTCCTGGAATTCAATTTAAATCGCCGATTGAAACTTTATGGATGGTCGCCAAACGCGGGTTGCATCCGAATCATTTGCCCGGGAATCGTGAGTGGCTGCCTCAAGCAGCTTGGGATGGGGGAGCGGGGGAAAGGGTCTTGCGGGGGCGGGGAGGGGGGCGTGAAGAACCCCAAGAGTCGCGGAGGTTGCTTGGGTAAGGGGGGGGGGGGGGGGCGAGGGAGGGAGGTGGGGGCAAATTATCTTCTTTGGGCGGGAAGGAAGGGAGCCGCGGGCGGAGGGGAGGGCAGCGCCGAGGCTGAGAAAAAGAACGTAATTAATTTACCGGGACAATAGCATTGCGACAGTAAGCCGTTCCCCATCAACCGGGAGTTGAACGAAGGGGGAAAAAATAATCATTCGCTACCTTCGTCCCCCATCCTTTGACAAGATTCGAAAATTAAGGCGGTGATTGAAAGATAGGCGGGGGGCCGCCCTCTGCGAGTCAAGTGGCTCCATAATTACAGTACGGCCAGGAGTGGCTCCACAGCGATGGGGGTGGGGCAAATCTCGTCCGGGAGGCGCGGCATCAGCAATCGGCGCGAACAGATATGCGGCGGCCAAACGATGGTACGCACACAACTCCCACTCCTCGGCTCATTTCTTGTTTGGCACGGCGAAAGTCTTAGCAGGTCCGATAATATCAAGATAAATTATAGGGGAATTCATATTACAGGTATTAGAACAATGCTAACGGTTGCAATTATATTCACCGCCTGGGAGAATACACTACGTTCTAAGCTGTTCTAAAAAGACAGGAGACGCCTGGCCATTTCTTCTCCATTAACTACGACAGGTTAGAAGGGCATGCACGTTCCAGCGACGGCAATCGTTATGACCAAGTCTTCCGTTTATGCCTATTATATTTAGTCACCCCTCGCCACTTGAACCATTGTTTTGACGTGTTGGGATGATCTCCTGTGTCCCCGTGACTCCCAAAGCTGCAGTGGCGGGACTAGTGAGAGTTTCCACAGATAAGTAAGGCAGTTCCCCCATGCCGCACAGTTTTTGAGAAATAAAACTAAATAACTTCACACCGTCAGATCCTCGGTGATGAGGCTGTAGGAGGAGAACGACATAGTGAGGCGACATTTTCAGCGAGTACCAAGTATAAAAATACTGCCGTGCATACAATGACAGGAGAAAGTCCGACTGCTTTGCGACATTCTATGCTAGACAGTTCGTCAATTACTTCTATCTGTTTCAAAGATATTAAAATCCACAAACAAAACCAGTTAAGCCGCTAAGGCGGCCCTAGAAGGAAATTAAGGGTTGTCTTTGCAGCTTAAGAGGCGAAAGCATCCGGTGCGAAATGTGGCAATCTAGATTCGAATTCCGGTCACGGCCGATGAATTTTTCTCAGTGCACTATACACAGCACTATACTGAACGTACATCAATAAGTAACTCGGCTGAGGCTATTCGAGGCCAGTTCACCGTCCCTCCAATTTTCCACACGTGGACCTCAATTCCTAGTCAAATTCTACTGCCTGCCGCAAAAGATTTTGAAATTATGAGCTACATAAAAATGCTTACTGACCCCTGGAAAGAATAGAACATAACGACATTTAAAGAGACTTGTTAACGGCCGTCTTGCATGGTAAATCGGAATTATAAATTACTCCATTTTAAAAATATGTCTAAGCGATTATTAACCGTCATATTTCTTGATAGACAGTGACCACTTAATTGAATGCGCCTGGTGGGCCCATAATCAACACGTTTCTCCAATGGCATACTATTGCACGTTATAGTCAACTTTGTGTTGCATGGACCAACTAACCCGGTGGAGAACCCGAGAGGAATTTCTTCAATCAATTCGCCGCGAAAGCATACGCTCTTATTTCACGTTCGGAGATTATTTACTCACTGCCACACACCCTCGAGGTGGCCAACATGTCACCCCGTAGGTGGGCACGAGTGCACAGCCATTCATTCATTCGCGGCCTCCGTACCCACAACCCCCTTGCAACCCAGAGCTCCGAGCATGTGTCCGTGGGAGCGGCGGCGTCGCGCGGCCCGCAATCAATGCCGCCACCTGTGGCCGTGGAATCACGCGGCGCCGCCGTCCAGCCACGGGTTCTGCCCTGCGGTTGGCGCATACGTGCGCATGACACGTGTCTCCTCCTCTCCTCAACAGAATCGCACGCTGGACTAGTGCTCCTGCCGGCTGCGGTAGCCAGGTCGGTAGCGCTCTGGGCTGGCTACCCACAGGTCGCGGATCCCATCCAAGGATCGAGTTATTTTGGCACTACGATTGAAATATTTGGTTAGACATTAGACAATATAACCTCGGGCTTTGAAGCATCCAAGACTACTGCCACAACCAAAGGTTAAAGTAGCAGTGTACTATTAAATCTGCCGGCATAAGAAAACACGAAAGAAGAGCATAGCAATGATCTCTATGCATAGTAAAAAAGGTTTTTCATCTCATCATATTATATTAAAGGAAAGATAATGCAATTTTCCACAAGTAAAAAATTTTTATTCCGACTAGTTTCGGTGTACTACACCATTTTCAAGTCACTTAAAAATGGTGTAGTACACCGAAACTAGTCGGAATAAAAATTGTTTACTTGTGGAAAATTGCATTATCTTTCATTTAATATGGAACGTTTCCACCACATCTCGCCTGAATCGATATTGTTTATTCATCATATTATATTTAGCCAACATCAACAAAAGATCCTTTTTCTTCTTACATCCAGCTTCTTTTCCACTGGGCATCTTTTATTCGAACCTCCATTTACCTTCTCGATCAGAACTCACTAAAATGACGTTCATGCCGTTTTACCTGGCGAAGGATCATGCGCATGAATTAATTCGCGAATGAATTCAAGTGATGACCAGAAATAGCTTCCGATAGAGGGCGTTTTACCCGGCGGATGACCATTCGAATTAATTTCTTCAATTTCCTGCGCTGAATGTAATCGCAGCGGTTGTCCTATCGATAGCATACATCGATTCACGGGAAATGTCCGACTAATTTTGTTCTTTCGATATTTCGAAAGTCGGAATGATTCGTTTACGTCGTCTGATATACGTGATTGATGAAATAAAGCATTTGAGTTAATCTGAAGTGAAGTAGAGCTATTAATCTTCGATCGGATTGGTTTGATTTTCGTATCCCCAGCTACAGTAACCATTACAATGGTGGCAGCCACAATTTTGTCGGAGTAGAAGGAGACCAATAAGAGAGGAGAAATAGAGGTCGAGGAATGCTAAGCCTTATTAAAAATTAACTGTTACTAAAGAAATGTGAGATCGGTCTATCGTAATTTATTGAGAAGGACGCTGGAACAATTCCATGCTATTTTAAATCTCGCCACATATGATTCTGAAAGATCGGACACGACGACGAGAGGAGAAATGTCAGTAACAAGAGATACACACCTTGTTCGCCCTTTGAATTACATGTTGATTATTAGGTATATTGATATTTTACGATCTGGCTAGCTGTCATGTTAAGATTTTTAGCGACCGGTGAATCGTATCCATGACTGTACCGTTCCCTAATTACTCAACATGAATTGATGAGGGTACAGTAAGTTAATTATGCTTGAAGCGTGTAGGAGTAGGAATTCTACCATTGAATAAGAAAGTGAACTATTTTAAGGTTAGACTCGTGCTATGTTTTAATTTTTCCCAGTTCGTGGCTGAGATAACAAAAAACTGTTCGATGACATCCTTGTGAATCTGAACATGTTAAGAAAAATTGACTTTGTACAATTCCACAAAATGATTTATTTTTCCTGGAAATGGAAATGCCAATAGAGCCCGAAACATGGAAATTCTTCTAAGACTCCTAATTCTCATCACATAGTCGGAAACACGCATAATCGGAACACATAACAGAGATGTAAACCGCAGGAATTTACATCAAGACATGATTATTCTGCGAGGATAAAATCCCGACTGAAGATGATTTACGTAATCAGCAAAGAAATCGATTATGTACTTTCCAAATGACTGACCATGATCTCCACACCGTTGTTTTCTCAAGCACCTGTCATTCACCTTTCAGTATAATTTCAGTACTAATGCACTCTCACCCAAGCGATTTCGTTGTTAATACATTTCATATTTTGTCTACCGGTTGCTTATAAAAGAGCCAAAATAGGAAACCTAACCCTTTACGAAGGTCTTTTTTTTTTAAGAAAAGCACACAATTCAATGTGAACTATGCATCTCACATATGAACAAACGTACCGACACTGAATGGGAGAAATTCTTAACTCACTCACAACATAGTCACTTCTAGGAAGGTTAACACAGTTTTTTTTTATTTTATAAAAGAACTTAAAAAAATTGTAAAAAGTGCGTCCGTCAGCCAACAAGCACAAGGAGTAAGTACTGCAAAATTTAAATTCATCAGTTACCTATCTCCACTATTACGACAGGCGATGCTAAGCATTTGGTATAGAACTTGAATGAATAACGATGCACCTTCGATATTTTTGTGTGCTCGCACATCTAGTACGAAAAATCTAGATACGAAAAAGTTTTTTTTAATTCCTTCCAGAAAGCGATTCAGCCATTACTAGAGCCGAATACATTTCTCAAAACCAAAATTCAGAGCATCACAAACGCTTCTTGGCCAACTAATTAAATGCTTCTGCAGATCCATCAAAATGTATAAATCCCGAAAAATAACCAAGGCTAATCTGGGTATTCCTATGCAGCTCACTGAACGTTATGTGAAGGCCGAAGGCCAAATTTAAGGGATCCTTCTTGACACCCGAAAAATGTGTTTCATACGGAATTCGGCATAAATCGTGATGCTCACCAGGGCTTAAGCCAGCTGCAAATTTCCTTTTCAGCAAAAGTTTGAATAGAAGACAGTGGGGCAAGTACTTCAGCCGATAGGAAAACATTTGCATCAAAAGAGATAAGGACCAGAAATACCGGGATCAGTTCAGGAAAATTAGAAATGAAGAGAAAAATATGCCCTTCCCTGCATAACATGAATAAGAGTTCCTGAAATCAGATGCGCCTTCACAAGGTTTCACCTTCGCTCACCACTGCAAAAAATGCTCAAATAAATGGCCCATCTAACACGCAGAGAGTGAATGACATCAGCCTCGCAAACGCACCCCCTATCACTATGACCATCAGTGCGCGAAAAACTTCATCTCGAGCCGATACATGGCTGAGGTGTGGCAAAGTATAATCCCAGCTGGCAAAACACCCCCGCGTGGAGAGCCATCCTCCGCCGCTCAAGTGCGATGACAAGGGAGTGGAGGGTGTGGGTGTCGTGAGTGGTGCAGAGGCCTGCCGGCCGGCCGCCCGCCGTCTCGCACCCTCCCAAATCCCACCTCGCCCGCCCAACCCCGGTCAACTCCTCCGCCCAACCCCATCTCACATCCCACCATAATCCACGTTTTATAAACTGTAAATTCTCCACTTGCATAATTCATGACCCCAGAGGCCCAATCATGATGGACGACGCGATAACAGTCGTGTTATTACGGCCGGATTAAGGGTTCGGTCACCACGGGCTCAGCGCTCCCATTTGTCCTGGTAATGGTACATTTTTATGGGTGCGAGATTTATGGGAGAGGAGTGGGGCGGGGAAGGCAAAAACGGGCGGTGGTGCGGAGGGAGGGGGGGGGGTGCAAGGGGTGCCGGTCTCCTGAGGTCGAGCTTGAGGCCAGGGTTCAGGGTAGGACCCCGCTTGGACGCCCCAACTAAGTCCTACCCACACGAAATCAACAAACGAGCGATACTCATAGCAAGCACTTCGTCATACTCCACCAGGCGACAAGGTGCGAAAGCATCGAGGACATGGCATGCCCCCCATGGACTCGTGGCCGAGATTACTTCACTTGACCAATTCAGAGGGTCTGTGAAGTGCGATTACAGAAGAGAGCCCCTACACCAGGGTTTCGTATCGGAAACAACCATGCTTAATTAGGATACGGATATAAACTTGGAATCAGAGCGTGGAGACATTGACATGGAGTGATTTAAGGTGGTTGGCTCGCGACTGCTTGAGTCAAGTTGTCTAAGGAATCTTTTTAATTTAAGTACGAGTATATGCCTGCTCAGTGATCCTTACTTCACAAAGAAACTTACCTAAGCTATTAAAAGTCCTAAGTATCACAAGAAATACAATGGAAAGCCGAAGGATTTATTTTTTATGATAATTTTAATCAGCTCGACGATGGAGTCAATTCAGCATTTACGTTAGTGAAATAAATTCATGTACTCAATGAATTTACTGATGTATAACACCAGAATATTACTGTCAAAAGTTATGCTATAATATTTTTCTGAAATATTCTTCAATATCTCATTAGTAATGATATTATTCATACGCCATACATTTTGGCTAGAGCGACCGCAGCGCCACTTGAAGTCAACTAACGTATTTCGTCTGCTATAAGCGCAGAAATTGGTGGATTTAGCGAAAAATACGGTGCGTTGATACCTTTTTTTCGTGTCATTTTATTCCTTGTGAAATTACGCATTAAATATCAGTTTTTTTTAATTGACATGTCAATATGGTATTTTTAAACGTTATATTCCCATGTTATGGCCATTCTCGCCGTTAATCGTATGTAATTTCAAATGCAATTTGTGCAAAAAGGAGTATGGGTTGATACAATTATCTTTACTTTATTAGATAGAGTAACTTTAGTTCTATAAGTGCTGAAAATATAAAAAAATGAAATAACTTTCACTTTTCGGATCAAACTCCTTAATCCACGAAACAGAGTCACAGAAAGCCGGAAAAGTGGAAACAATAAGAACGTAACAAATCTAGTGCTGAAGGCTAAACCAAGAGTGTGTCCAGGTGGCATGAGAAACAATGAGGAGAGAAACAGAGAACAGCAACTCAGTACATAAATGACACCACAATGTATAAACCAAATGGACCAAGATGCACCCTAGAACCATTACATGTCAAGGATAGAATACTTGGAAGAATTAAAATGAGAGAAGATATAAGAAAAATTGCGACTCCTAGTAAGTACTAAGTAAAGTCCCAAGGAGGGCAGGTGCGATCACAGACCTCTGTAAATCGTACCTATCGTATCTATACATTCCACGTACTTCCGGGCATCGCTTTGCCAGCATTCACGGTATCCGCGACACCCTTTAAAATATGCGAGAATGATATGAAGTATCACGGGACATAAGTCAGAAGCGACGATCGCTATCCGTGAGCGCAGGAGAATAAAGATAAATGCGCACATGACGCTGAGATGCAGAATCTGTCCCGAGGCAGTGAAACAATTGACCGAGTGAAAAAATATGGGAACCAAGATATCGGAGGAGAAAATTCAACTAACAATAGGTGGGGAGTAATTGAAGTTTATGTAAAAACACTGACATGATAAAGATGACATCAAAATAATATTAGGAGGAAATTAAGACGGGTGATCTGAGAAGAGCTCGAAAGAGAAGAACTGAGTTGTGATTAAAAATTCGAGTGGACTGCGTGGATTGCCAATAGCGGGAGCCAAACTGCTCATCGGACAGGAAGCCTCCCGGATGAACTCGCAGATTGGTCATCGCAGTAGTCTCGCCAACATCTCCCCTTACCATTGAGGAGGGAGATGGGCCGGAAATCACCCGGATCCAGCTCCGCTTCTCCCCTCTTCGGGGTGCAAGAGATCTTCGCCCACTTCTAGGGAAGTGACGGGAAGTAGGATTCCCTCACAGCCATTGCAGAGGCTGGTCAGGTACGTCGCTGCTGTCCTAGGAAGTTGCCGCACCAGAACATTTGGTATGCCGTCGGTGCCTGGCACCTTCATCGGTTTCAGGCGACGGATGACGTCCTTGGCACTGAAGGATGGGATGTTGCGTCGTCCAGCGACGCCAACGATTCTGCTCTCTCTCCTTCAGCAGCGGCAGCGGATTCCAGAGAGGCTGCATTTGGTGAGAACATCCCTGCCAGGTGCTCTGCCAGCATCTCAGCCTTCTCCTTTGGTCATGCAGCGAACAGTCCCGCAGACGAGGAGGCGTTCCTGTTGCACGTGCTCCTTGTTTTCCTGGAGACGATGGCAGAATTCCCAGATAGGCTCAGTGTCAGTGTCGTTGTGGAGAACGACCACTAAATGTACCTCCGAGTTGTCCTTTCTGACTCCCAGGAGGGCTTGTCGGATTTGCCCATCGAGAATGGTGAGTTCCCGAAGATCTGATGTCCGATATCGCTGCCATTTCCTGCGGAGGCTGTACCTCCGCGTGATGAGTAGCCATATCCCAGAAGGGCGGGGCGATGTGCCGTAAAACCGTTTCTGTTGTACTTATATAGCGATGGCTGTCTTGGAACTGCACTGCGGTTGGCCGTGCGGTGAAAACTTTTCCAAACGCTGTGGAGGGAGTAGGCGTCCTCTCCATGAAGTTCAATGGTGTTTGTTATTTCGATAGCTTTTCTAATTAGCCTCGAAAACTATCGGCTCTTTTGCCATCAGTCTGGTGTCTTTGAAATTAATCGCGTTCCCAGGTACCGACCAGTCTATTTCGAAGATGGCAGAGTGTCGGAATTGTTTCTTTTCGGTCGATCTCCGGTGTTCTTTGTGACCGACGTGCATCGCTCGGCAGGTTTTACCAATTTAGGACTTCCCGCAGGAACTAAGGACTTGGAACACCCCTTCATGTAACTCCTTTAAGAGTTGCGAGACCTAGACTATCTTAGTCACGATGTTGAATCGGGTGACCACGTCGTGTTTTCAGCTTTTGGCACTTTTTGCTTCCTGCTTTTCGTATGGTTTCTTCATGTGTACAAAATCATACAGAGATTAAGACGTTTCCCCACCCTTTCCAACTCTAAAACAACTGGAAATAAGTTCCATGATTGGTCTTCGGTGACCTGTAGGCGACCAGTCAATGCATTTTCAGTCCCATTTTCAATATTTGCCAATGTACCAGGCCACTCAACATTAGAATTTATAACCATCATGCTTCCTACAACCCATCTTCTTAACACTTCTCTTTCCCCGTCCTAATACATGCTTCTTCTCATAATTCTCCGATAAATAATTGATTCAAGATAAATAATTGATTCAACGTGTCTCCCTCCAACAGATTCACCCCATAAACTTCATACTCTTGAACTATCTCTCATTTGGCTCCTCAAGGCATTAAAACCTACCATATTTAAAAGACTCATTACTTATCCCACCTTCCCCCTTCACCCTCTCCCACATCAATCAGTTCTTTCTTCTCACAGAAGAGGGTGGCTGTGACCGCCGAAGTATTCCCGTGATACATGAGTGTTCTTTTTTACGGGTTCTATAATTAATTGTCACACACGTGACCCCAATCAAAATGAGAGGCACACAATTCAAGTGGATCCGTTTCGGTGGTTACATTCCGCTTTCTTCAGCCAGAAGGGACTAATGGGTAATACACCGTTTCCAATGCTAGCGCTGGCATTCCTTGAGAACGCACCTAAGTACCATCGCAGTTCCTCACGCTGCCAACTCACGATGGTTGGACGCTAGCGGCGGGTCGGAAACTGGAAGAAAGCGAACCTCGATATTCGACAAGACGAACCAAATGGATAACTGTTGGGTGCTTCTTTATGAAGAGGAGTGTCTTCTGATTTTTAAAATGACAAAAACGTGAAGAAAATGCTTTAGTTTTTCCTGTATTTGAAAGCTTAACTTCTAACTTGCCACTCGTCTAGTACGACTACACTCGCTAACTTCTGATTTGCTCACTGACTCAATCCTAAGGTCCCACATGCAAATAGAGGGCTTTTTACTCACCTGGGCCTATCATTAAGAATCCTAATCCACTCTGCGATTCCAATTCTACAGTGAGTTTATTCGAAGGGACTGCTGATGCATAGTGGAATTAGACCCTCAGAACTGGTCCTCCCCACTGGCCACTAAGGGCAAAACATGAACATACGAAACGCAACCAATAACAAATCTTTTGTAATAAGTATTGTTTCCTAATTATTTTTTCATGGAGAGAATGTTCCTGGTGCATGAGAAGTTACTCAGCAATTTGTTGCGCTCCTTTGGAGTACCTCGCAATCCCTTGCATGTATGACCATCCCAGAAGAAGGAACATTAAGTCTTAGCGGAGTAACTTGCAAAATATATGAGACAGAGCATTAAACAAGACTCGATGAAAGAATCGCGATAATGTGCTCCGGCGAGAGATAAAAGAGAAAGGATACTTCGCTCTTGTGAGGCCTCAGCTAGAGTACCTATATATCCAGTATTTGGAATCCACTTCGCAAACTAAATTTTGGAGCCATATAAGATACAAAGAAGTACAGCATGTACCATAGAAACATACAGCTCACCTTTGAACGCACAAAACGTGTTACTATATTCCAAAAGGCAAGGAAAGTTTCGAAACTATGGAGATGAGAGGACACAGGACACATGTATCTTAATCTATAAATCATTAGCTTTGTGTAGGTACAGATAAATTGTAATTCTGCGAGATCATGGTCGACAAGAGAGATATTTCTTGCAAAACACTACATCAGAGGGACAGAGAAGCGATAAAAATCGTGGGCCTCTCGATCAAAAAGAAAAAATCGCGCTAGTATTCGCGTTTCCAAGCGCACTCCAAGTGCGAGGAAGAGACACAGCAACACACCAGAAAGAGCTTTCATCCGCGTTCTTACTTCTTCTCCCTATTCCTCCCGTCCACATTTTTATACCAGACCCAGACAGAACACCCCTTGTCACAGGTTCTTCTGGCGGCTCACAGTATTGTTGAGATACTGGTAATCGTCACCCTCTAAGTATAAGTAAACATTCCACGCGGGCACTACACTCTTAGTCTTCCCCTATGCAGAGCAAGTACACTCGAGCGGCCACAGCTTTGGCTAGAGCATGGGAAAGCAACTTCCTCGCCCCCCGCCCTACAAATGTATTTCCCGCTCGAGCCGCGTCGATAAATTCTTCCGCTTCATGCCGCTGCCGCGCACGGAGCCCAACGGGCCGGAGGGAGGTGTTGAAGGGGAGACTCCGGGCAAATGCTCGCCCCCATAAATGGGGTGCGTGTGGATGGCAGTGGGGTGAGAGGGGATCAAGTGGCGCGGGGATCAACAGGGGCAGGGGCCTTATGCATAGATATACATACATCCCGTCCCCGGAACGCTTTCAGGAGGAAATTGAGCGATTCGAGAATCGGGCGTCAATTTTTACGGCTCGTCCCACTCGGGGTGCGAGCACAAACAAATGAAGGAGGCGGTGGAAGAGGGGGGGATACTCGGGAAGGGACGCGCCCTTGGTTTACGAGGCCGTGTTTACGGCTCACTCGCTCCTCCCTCGGCATTTTCTTCGAATTTGAGACGTCGAAGCGGCAAGGGCGACGGGTGACACTACCTGATCCTCCCTCGGGAAGAAGACACTCCAAAACTTTTTCTTAAGAACACGTGGAGGGGGCAGGTGGGGAGGACCCTCGGAAGGGATAGCGATCACTTGCACTCAAGAGACCGGGAAAGAAGCTTCCACTTCAATAAACTTGTTCACAGATCACATACATTGTTTTCCAGGAAGAATAACGGCAACAGAATTGAAGTAGTTCCCAGGTTTCATTGTTTTTAAAACCGTACTCGAAGTGGTTTTCATGCAAACGTATAATAAGAGTTTTTACTACCATTGAAACGTAAAACGCAACCTGGGCACAGATTCACCACCTCCCGTACACCATGAGAAAATTCCTTACCCACAACACATATTGCAAACCAACTGCACCCAGCAAATGGTTGCGTTATAAACCAAACTTCTCATCAGGCATGCTTATCGCCGAGTATATACTCCATTTGTTTGTGAAGTTTGCCGGCATCACCGTTGAATAGATAGTTAAAAAAGTGAGCTCCATGGGCAGTACAGCTTCTCATTTCAACCAATCACCATGCGGGACGAATACTGCACTATTGTCATACAAATGTTTGTAGTTGCATGCGAGCAAATGTAAAATGCAATCATACGCAAGTGCTGTAGATTGAAGGACTCATGCAAACAAAAAAGTCTTCCTTACCTATCCAACCACCAAATCAACTCTTTCCCGGTATCTTCGATACATCTATTTTTTACTATTTGTACGATTTGTAAAGTATTCTAACGGAACTGCAACCCTTTTGCTAAGTAATCACAATTGCATCCTCATCAGCGGACTAAACTGACGTAAATGTTATTCCTTACACCTCTTTACCACACTAAGCATACTCGATTGCGCTAAAATTACGTAAAGTTCAGTATATCACTTAAAATTACGTAATTCTAACTGATGGTGATTTATTTTTTTCACGCAGTAATTGCAGTTTTCATAGAAAAGGAAAAAGGCAGGCAGATGAGCACGTAGAAGACGTTCTGCTTGAATGTAATTCTGAGGAAAAAGTTTTCAGTTTTACATTTCCTTTAGGATCAAAAATTGCAATGCGGACAACGGGTTCAGCTCAAATATTTACATGGATTCCATTATTTTTGGTTAGTGCTAAGAAGAATTGGAAAGTTAGTGCTAATGAAGAATTGACGTTGAGAGATATAATCACGAGATGCATTTTAGTGTCCATTTGCACAGTTCTTTTTAAAAACAACAAACAGGATTACATTTCCCAAGGTTCTAAAAAACTATACATGTACCATTTATTCTATAATTGAACACCTCAATAAAAAACTCCAAAAAGTATATTTATCATCCAAGAGTAGATATGTTTAGAATTCAATTAGTGGAATTGCTGTTTCTAAAATGCAGATGTACAGGTCTACCGCGATTGCCAGGTCGCCACGTATTAGGCAAAACGCCTCCTCGACTCACTGAAAGATATTTGGTGTGAAGAATGCATCCGATAAACAAATGGGCCGAAACATAAAACGCTATGCTGAGCGTGGATGCAAAACACGGGAAAAAGAGAGACTGCTTCAATCTATCTACATTGGTCTATTGGTGCGGGCCGTGTGATACTGGCCAATGCTTCGAGGATCCCTACGCCATGCCAAATTTCTGATATTAAGTATATTTTTTATTCCTTTTTGCATATTACAAAGACAAGAGTTACTTAAGTTAGGCAATTCTATGCAACTAAATGTAAGTCTGGGACTAAGTATGTCTGGGAATCAGAGAATCAGAATTGCAACGAAATTTTGAAATGATAAGCGATGCAGTGTTGCACCGCTTGGCTCTCGCGGTTCACCTTCTGGACCACTCCCGTCGACCAGTACATACCAATCAATACAATTAAACGCGTTTATTAACAATTTGGATTATTGTACATTGTAACCGGTCAGGATGCGGATTACAACAAGACCAAGATGGAAATCCTACGACACTACAGTTTTGAAATACTAGCTTTTTACTAAATCAACAATTTTCTTCTATAAAAATTTGTTTCTGGATTTGCTAGCCAAGCCTTTCTTCTTTTCCTATTAAGACAATGAAAGGCTTTCTGGAACAATCATTCTTGTAATACCTTCCTGAACTCACTTTGACGCACGAAAGGCATTCAATGCAAGCGTCTTTTTCAATGTTGCTTGCTCACGAAAACCTGGATAGTGCGTAGTTGGAGAGAAGCAGTTGGGTTTTGCAGGTGGACACTCTGGACAGGGTGAAGAAGGGCGGGTGATGGGCTATGGGGTTGGCCCCGGTGGCGTGGAAGAGGCCCTCGTGGAGGGCCCAGAGACGCGTCTCCGCCCTTCCGACTCGGGACCCCCTAGCGGAGTGGGCGTGTGGGAGGAGTGCGGGAGGCAGTGGTCGCCGCTTTGTGCGTGTGACAGCCGTCCACGCACCGCTCCCCTCCCATCACACGCACGCACATATTCCCCTTATTTCGGTGATGCAGGCGTCCCCGCTTCAGCACGGCGCTCACATGCATCGGCAATCACCACGGCACGGATTTCCTTCCCAGACAACAACAATCCATGTGCTTATGAAATGCAACAATGCAGTGCCGTGAATGCTGGTAATTTTATCCTGCAATTTCAGTATTGGGGATCGTGTGGACTGGTGCCCCACACGCAAGCCTTTGTGTACGACGCCTAGGCGAGCATCGCTCTGTCCCCACCTCTCCCCATCACCTGCCATCCATTTTTTCGTATTTTATACCGATTTTGTGGTACTTCAGGATTCCTAGTAACAGAACTTAAATTGCCCCGTTCCTATTAAAATATATAATTATAATATAATATTTATTGTTCCAGCAAGTTATAATTAATACAAAAAATAATATAATAAGAATTTTGTAGCTTTAGGTGAACTCTAAGGCTTTTGCCTGTTGTTGGGTTCACCTTCAAAATACACACACAGCAATACTGGCTTACATTCTCATAAAACAAATGCCACCAATTGAACATACAATAACACTGTCACAAGAAATTACTTATAGTGTTATGGAACATTATAAGGACAATACAGTTACAGTTATAGGTTACGTTAAGGCATTACAGAAATAATATATATGTGTAGTAAAGCAGAACAAAGGATAAATATTTTGAACAACCACTAAATTACCTCTATACTTATGCTACCTCTCGTGAATAGCCAGAATTTCACTGCTTCAAAAAAGTATTCAAGTGTATGATATCTCGGATACTCTGAGGCAAGCTATTGAAAATTGAAAACCCAAATATGCAGGGAAAATTACATAAAAAGATTAGAGTATCATGGTTTAGAAGATATAGTAATAATTCATTCAATTTCGAAAATTAAAACGTTATCATCCCCTCAAAATACGATTCTTTCGAAGTGTTACATGGAAAGATAAAGAATTGCGCTGAGGGACTGCAGAGACCAGCGGGCTAACTCGAACAACGATTTGCTCCGCACACTGACGAGTCAGTCGATCGGTTCCAACGTCATGCGTACACAGGTGCGGAAAGACCCACGTCCCGCACGACGCGAGCGAATGGAAGAGACTTTTTCGGCGAGAAATTTTCTCAGGCTTTGGATCACTTCACAAATCCATTGGAATAAACGAAATCTAAATCCAGCTGCACTCTCAACACTTTCCATAATACAATGATTAAAAAATCAAGATAGACGAGAGATTTTAAAATCAGTAATATTCATGACACTTGCGACTGCCGTAAAATTATAAGCGTCCACGACATGTAAACTCAAAGCGTGTCTAAGCACTAGAAATAACCCATAAAAATATCGAACATGATTTGAATGAAATCTGTCAAAACGAAAGAAAAAAAGTGGCGATAAACCCATTGAGGTATTGAAAAATTAAATCAAAGAAGCGAGATTTCGGGAACTTCTCTGCTGGACGAATTTTTATCCGAAAGCTAATTATTCAAATCTGATTACTCAAAATTTAAAGGTAACTAAGGGGTCATATTAAAAACTTGACATTTTAAATAATTTTCAATCATTTTAACTAACTCTGAACATGTTTCACAGGATTACGAAAAGCATATTATGATTACGAAGCTATTTAACGAGGCAATTAAATATGAGGTGTTAAAAAAAGTCACGCCTGTGACTAAATCATATAAAATTTACCTTTCGTTAAATTTCTAATAAAATTGCCGGTCCCGATGGCGGCGTGGCAAATCCCTCGCCTGTCGATCACAGGGTCGCGGGTTCGAGTCCCGCCCGGGGAGGGTTTTCACTCTCCAGGGCCTGGGTAATTGTTTAGTCTGTTAATTGTAAGAATCCTAAGACAGTTCTACATTCGAAGTTCAATAGAGACAAGATTTTTTAATTTGTTAAAATATCACAATTCCAAATGCGAAATTACGTAACAAAAAATTTCACAACAAATGCACCTTTTCATTTTCATATAACCGATGCTTGTGCACCGGAGAACTTCGGGACGCAAAACGAAAATACAGTCGCTAAGAGGGCGCTCAAGTGAGTAGCTAGAAGAGAAAGCTTTCCGGGCAATGGTATAAGTAAGATCGCCTAATTACCGCCAAATCTACATCGCTAAATGGGGAAAGAGCTTGAAAAAAAATAAATATAAAATATCAGAGGAATGATAATCTACGATAATAATTAAAATAATATTATCAAGAACATTACATTTTTTGTTTAGCCCCATTTTTACTTTTCAATTTCTATTAAAGATTTTTAATGGATTCCATCGACCGGAGTTCCACGAAGGGGCAAACGCTGCTGGGGGGCAGGGGTGAGAGGCTGGGAACGATTAACAGTTGAATTGTCTCGTGAGCACGCAAGCAACGTGAATCACGACCGAGACACCTGTTGGACCCCTTCGAGGTCCCGCGTCTCGTGGGATTGGTTCCTTTCGGAAACGTAGTGTTGAGCGCGCACAGCCCCATGGGAAGGATCACCCCGAGGAGGCGGCGTGATCGCCCAACGCGTGCGATTGTGCCGGCCGCGGATTGTGCGAGGGAGCCGGACTGGAGTATAGGGAAAGCACAACCCCAGATACAATCTTCGAGGCTTCCGAAACATAGGAAAGCATATTGGGAAAGGAACCACCTCTCGGAATCTCAAAACCTCTAGTGCGCAGAACGAGGCGAGATCCACCGACAAAAGCAGCTTTTCAATACCGAGAGAACGTCGGGGCTCCCAAGAGATATTGCCCATGTCACACGCATTCTCTCCTTGAATTTACCTTAAATTCCTCTCTTTCATTTAGCATGACTTGGAATTTATTCCTATTGACCTTTATATAATAGTCCTCCAGCACTTACACCACTAATGCCTGTAGATCCTCTCGATTTCCAGCCAAGATGGCGACGTCCTCTGCGAAGCGGGCCATGTTAATTCCTCCATCGTTAACCTATATCACTTCGATTTCTCATTTGGAGCACAGGACCTCATAGACCTTTATAATCTTATTCGTTTTGTTTCCCAGTGCTCCCTCAACATCACTAAGAAAATCATTGGTTCTTCAAAGGGTTCTTTGCTGATGATAAGGTTAGATCATCGTTACAAAAGTTACAAAAGCTGAGTTCTTGGTTTTCTCATTCCTTCTTAACAATTCAAATACTTGGCATATCTCACATTCAGACCACTTATATGAAAAATATTGGTTAGCCATCCTCGGTAAGAGATAATTCATCAACGGGGAATACTGTGGAGGACATATTAGCAGAGCGAGTGAAGATAAATACCAGGGCGTTCACCTTACTTTAGCCCTTGGAATTACGAACATCCATAAAAAGATATGGCGGGAATACATCATTAATTTTCATGGTACTGTGTTGAACAGGAATGACGTTATTAAGAACTGTCGTTTGGCTGATTTGGTAGAACAAAAGGAGCTTTTGTGGATATGTTTACGGATCATTACGGATCTAAGAACATTTATTCGTGAGAAACCTGAGATCACCCTCACGACAAGAGGACTATTTCATTTGAAACGCACAAACCTGCAGGAAGCGTCACCCGGATATTTGATGGTCTTCAACGGGAGACTAAAAAACTAGAAGGCGGAATGCCAGATTTCCTGTTATTAGTACGTTGAAATCATACTAGTAGGTACTAGGCTTACCAGTCAGATACATTGTTCTCTTCACACTACACCATCAGATTAGAATATGAGAGGGTACAGATAAAATAATGAAGGCATAGTTTGCAATATGCAAGACCTCGAACCATTAAAAAAAACTGTCTCCCTCAAACTTAATATTATCAAAAAAAACATTTTCTCAGCTTTTTCCCGCAATGACTTTTTTCCACTTCTCTTTCTACGACTAATTACTGGGCACTAGTGATGAATTTTTTCCACTTCTATCCCTTTCTACGACTGTTTATTTAGCACTCTGCCTCAAACACAAGCGGAGATTAGCTACAGTATCAAGTACATGTAGAACCTTGATGTTGAAAAGGATTTAAACTCTCGGTCAACTACACTAACTCCTACCATATACATTGTAACGCCATCAGACCACGCATGTGGTATTTGATTGTAGCCTAAAGATTAAAGGGATTTGAACTTCGAAAGGATAGAATTTAAACGTTTTCTTGCAAAGGAATTGAAATAGATCTCATAACTATCGGATAGACAGAAATGTACGCAAGCAGAGTAGATAGTAGAAAACCAAGAAAAAAAGTTAATTTGGCTCGCCACGTATGCAGTAATTTCTACTCTTTTGATCGCCAATGAATGCGTAATCCATAAAAAAAGTACATCAACTCTTTGATCCCCATCTTGAAGTTGCATGAAACGAAGTTTATGTTCAAGAATTGGGAAATGGTTTTCACTTCTAAGAAATATGGATATGGATTCAATCTCGTTAAAAGTCGGTGTATATAAATAATTGTGATAGTGAGAAAACGGAGCCAGGAAACGGAGGAGGTTGCCAACACACCGAGACGGATGCGTTGGACCCGGCCACTCGTGCGAGCCAATAGCGAGCGAAATGCATCCACCAATGTTGCCAGCCTCAAAGGCACTTCCGCTTCGCTACCTCCAACAGAAGACGTACCCGATGAAAATGAAAAGCTGCACTTCAATACGCTTAAATGGGCCCGCATATTACTACGTGCATAATAATTTCAACCCCACGAGCTCGGTTTAACATCTCAGCCACGCCCTTATATACAGAATCCACCAAGAGGCTACAAAGACATCTAATTAAAGATTAATATACGCCCCCGTTAAATAATTGCCACCGCTTCGGACGGGCCGCGTTTTAATCCATACTACACCAACACTTAAGGGCTTAATAAGCGGGAACAGGGGCGCGTGTAACAATGGAGGGGGCGTGGGATCAAACGAGGGCCCAACCGCCTCCGCCCCCCCCTCCACCGAGCCCTTGGGGCGGCCCTAGCGCCAGCCCGCAGACGCCCACCCGTTGCCACCCTTCAATGCATCACTTCCCGGGCCGCGAACTTCGGCAGGAAAACCTGGTAACATCCCCAAGAATTTCCTCCATTGCTTTGAGCACCTTTTCCAAATGTACTTGAAACTACATACCCCGACGGCAGGTATTTATCTTTATCTTACATAAGAAGGTTATGATTCTCCAAGCATTGTCGCTGCCAATAATCGCACGTATAATAAAATACCGGAGATACAAAATGAAATACCGGAGATACGGTGTCTTCCGATGGTGATCATCTGGCCGCCCTACCATCGCAATTGTGCGAGACCAGCGGGTAACTTCCTGCGTTTCTAAAAATATGTTAATCTATCGAGAGCTAAATTTACTCCGCTAGATTTCCGTGACTCCAGCGGTTTTGGTAACGGAAGTATTTGGTTGACCATATTGATAGATTGGTATGGATTCCAGAGAACTATGGACCGGCACGCTTATAAATTACATTCAAATACGTACTTAAACAAAGAACACGCACGTAATTTATTTTTCTTCACAGCAATATTCATCAATTAAAATATATGTTGGCTCAAACAGTTTTTTATACCAGACGGACGTCGATATCACCAAATTCATTTTCACCTCACTGAAAAACATGTTAGCGCTAAGCCAGAGCATATGGATGCCCAATTACGAATACGGATTAAATTTCCAATATTTCACTCTAGTATGTACCTTAAGATGTGTTCATACAGGTTATTTAAGTTATAGTATAGTTATAGTAAGCAAAGCAAAAACCCTCTCGACTAAAAACTAAAAATGGGGGTGATGGGATACGTAAAAATCCTTTGGGTTAATAAAATATTGTAGTAATTACGACACTTAACAAAAACAAAATTGTTGGGGAAAATTAACAACGTAAAAGATAATCTGATGGTGGTTTTCAATTACGAAAACTTAGGGTTTTGGATGCGTAATTCATAATAGGTCAATACGCCAAAAATATACTTCCAATGAAACATATATCAGTTATTTTTCAGAAAGAAATTGTAATCAAAATTTAATTTAAAATTACGTTAAAATCACCATGAAAAAATACGAAAAAGCAAATGAAATTTTAAGTCCTGAAAAATACAGGGCATACGATGCACTTGAAAATATACATAGAATGCATAAGCTCACTACGTAAAAAGCTATCTTGAAATGTATTTATAATGCATAAAATAAGGCAAAGTTATAATGCCTTTATAACGAATGCATGAAAATATATTTAAAATGCATGAAAAATGTGTATTAAAAAAAATTATTTATTAAGGCTTTGATTTGAAAAGAGGGATTCGCCAGAGCATATCTGTTGACGTTGTGGAAGCTATCCTGGGAGGTGACTGGCAGCTGAGGTCATTGGCTCCACTTAAGATAAAAAAAGGTAGGCCATGATAGCCAGGTCGGTAACGCGCCAGCCTGGCAATCTAGAGGTCGCGGGTTCAAAACCCTTCAGGATCGGGGCCGGCGACCGCGAAAGAATCAAGCTACGTAGTCGGACACAGAATCGCTTAGCCTCACGAGAATGGCATGTGTCCGAATAATTATTTTAGATGAGCTGTTACACAATAGTGCCCCACTATCAATACCTTTAATGCAAACTCTTCTACAGGCGCTAACTCCGAATATACTGCCATATCAATGCTGCGACAAATAGTGTGCTAGTGTCCCAGCTGACTGCCTTATTTGCCGTCACACCCGTGAACGCTGCATACGTCAAAGATGTAACTAGTCTCAAATACGTTTGAAAGTAATACACCTCTTTGGTACTTATATGGTACAATGAAGATAACCGAAAACCATTGATATCCGTAAACAAAGCTTCGCCCATTAGTATAAAAAGATTAATGGGATATAATAAGACATTAATATTATTTTTTCCAAAAATGATTTTTGAGATAGTTGTATTACGTACCCCACAATGTCTATCCAATGTTTGATAATTACGTAGATTACAAAGCTATGTTGGAGGAGTTTAAATTTCAAACAATGAGTGAAAGAATGATTTACTTTTCCTGCATGACATTATTAACAAAGGTAATTGTGAAGAATTAGTTTGCAAAGTAAATGTTATAGTCCCAACAAAGAAAGGGAGGCAAAAAGGATTCTTTATGTAAGAGATGTAAATAAATGTATGGTAAGAACGCACCATTAAATAGTATCTGCATTTCCTAGAATGCCTTTTGCAAAGAGCTAAATTTTAACATGCCAAAGTTTAGCAAGGTTATACTGTCATTGTTATCAAAAATGTAAAAATTTCCTAAGAAAAAATTGATCACTTTTTGCTATCAACACTATTATCATTCAAAACCTTTGTGTGATATTCAGCCAGCCTTGACTGTTGTTACTGTATTTGTGGATTTAACTGTGAATGAATTTACCTTATTATTATGTTTTTTATGTTGGGTGAACAAAAACTTAATACAGAAAAAAATTAATAAAATTTAAAAAAACATATAATTGGTATACGTGAGTCCAGAAAGGCATACAAACCATGCAACTCAATGGACCAGCCACTACGAGAGAACTTCATGACAGTGTCATAATTATGCTTTTGTTTTCCATATAGCATTAATTTTCACGTTCCTAATCGTTTTATTTCCCTTTAAACTAACCTTATTGAACCTGAAAATTATTGTTGAGTAAAGTGGACACTGCAAGGAATGTGAACAGGCCTTTGAAAACGATTGCCACTGAAAATTCAAACCAACTGGAGGCAATAAAAATGCCACTTTTCAAGGTACATATGTACATTCATGGAGTGTCCAAAAGAACTCAGTAGGTACATACATTTTTGAGGAATTCTCATTTTGGCAAGGCTGAGACAACTTAAAGAGTTTCAACAGCCTTAAAAACAAATATGCACCACTGAGCAGTGACTCTTGGTAGACTGAGAAATCAAAAACGAAAGTCCTTCACTCCTTCCCTCAGCCGATTTAACACCATCCAATACAGGAGTATTGTTGTCATTGGTGCACATCACGCGAAGCTTAGAGGACATCAGTTTTTCACTCTCGATTCGGACCATGAAGCAGCAGCACTCGAAGTTGGGCTCATGCGACCCAGAAAGGCATCTAATGGACCCACACTCGAACCATGGAAATAGCCGAATTTCCCTCTAGTCATCCACGAGGAAATATCCGTTAGGTATTCCCGACTGCTCCCAACTCGGAGCACAATGGACGCAGGAAAACTTGGGGCCATAAATCGGTGGGCCGTCACCATTGAGGAAGCTTCGCCGGTACAGGGATCGGTTCGGTTGAGCACGGCGGGTGGGGCAGCCAGGAATGCGGCGGAGGTGCAAGCAGGGGCCTGGCGACCACAACCGCCGAAAGGGCGGAAAAAAGCGAAGGGGCATGCCTGCCGGATCAGGTCTTCGATTCGCACAGCACTGCGAACCCCAATCGGTGAGTCGAATATGAAACGACGCATGATTGCGCGCGGATGTCCCGGAAACACTTCGTTCGCAGCGAAGAGAGCCTCCACCGTACCCACTGGCCATTCACTAAAGTCGACTAGATCGTAGAAATTAAGGAGTTTGTACCGACTTGTGAAGTAAATGGCATTTTTGTGAAAATTTCAGGACATCATTTTTTGGCCCTTCTATCGATTAGCAATAAAATAATGTGCCCTTTCCATTATATATTTGAAGAATAAAGACGTTTAAATCAGCAACTTTATATGTGGTAATACGATAGAGCATGGCTGTTGCAGTATCATTTGCAGATCAATAATGTAAAGAGAACTGCCGTTTAGACCAAAAACTTTTTAATGTAGGAATTTACTGTAGAATTTAACATTGCAAAAAAATTGGCCTTATCTGACTTGTTTAGTTGATATTAATACAGTTTTGCTAGGAAAAAAGCAGAAAATCCTTAATTACATGAAAGTGGCACTACAGTACGTTGTCAACATCGCCAACGGTACTTGTGACGAAACGAGCATACGAGCCTATTTACTCATTTAATTTAGGACTATACTTTCCAAGGGGAGCGTGGTGGCCTAGTTGGTAGAGCGCTGAGCTACTGATCGAAGGGTCCTGGGTTCAAATCCGGGTGAAGCCTTTGGACGCCCCAAAAGAAAAATCCTAGGATTGCGAGGTGGCCCAGGGAAAGGAACTGGCCCCCCTACCCTGAATGTGAGAAATTCACACGCCCGTGGCTTAGTTCGGGGTGAGCTATATCCTCACCTATCCAATAATTGTTGAATCACTAAGTGAAAGACCTTGCCAGGGTCCTTCGTATCTTTTATATGCAATTTAAATAAGCTCATTGGTTATTGACATGTTGTTATTAATACCAATGCTCCCAAATTGCAGTAGCAGCGTCATTGCTGCAAAATATTTTTCCGAAATTTTATTATTAATGGAATTCAAAGCAAAGAGCTGTATTTATAAGGGAGTAGCTTAAACATAAATAAGGAAACATTTAACCCATATTTGAATACGTAATAGCAGGAATGAGCATGTATTTTCACTTTGGGAAATTAAAGGTGGCAACAACACTTCAGCCATGTTCCGAAGTCAAAAGAGCTTGTAACCAATGGAATGTTACTACAACGTGCTTTATAATACCATACTAATACAATTAATGTGTATGCATTATCAGACTATAGAGGCACTTCCATACCCGTAGGAATTTGTGTGAATCTGCACTTATTCATTGAATAAAACAGCTCTTTTTGACTTTTTATTTTGACGAGTGGAGTCATAGCGGAACCTCCTTTCGTGCAGAGATAGGAGAGGAGGATTCACTCCGTATGTTAGAGGATTAGGCTACCAGCTAAGCTTGGTATCGATGAAAAATTTAGAGTCATATCTTGGCTTCGGCGGAGAATTGGTAAAAAAACAGGCCACCCAGTCTGGCTTCATCGTGTTGCTTCAATGTTTCCGTTTCCCCGCAAAAAACCAAAGTTCGACTCTCTCTCTTTCTCTCTAAATTTCACCATCACTTTCAATATCTTAGCGCATTCCATGCAACACCTGGTTTGCGCAATGAATTGCATCATTTACACAGAAATTCTTTTTGCGAAAGCCGTACACGTAGTATCTTCTTGCCAACTGAATACAAGATGGGCATAGAAAAAATATCACCGCGCAACGTCAACTACATTACAAATAATTACCCTGTAGAAAACAAGTATCAAACTATGGACGACATCTCGCGTTAACAACTACATTTTTTCCTTATGTAAATTCTGCTAAATGTTGAACTATTATAACTATACTGCATCGCGTTTGTTAACTTATTCCTAACGGCAAACACCACATGTGACCCGGATTATAATCTGCACATGTGAATTGCAAGGCTGTCACGCTACCGACCTGACTTCCGCGGCCGCCTGAGGCATATCGTCCGAAAGAAATTCAGAAATTCAAATCACAAACATTCCATCTCGTGCAAATTAAGGATTCAACTGGGATCAGAAAACCGTCCGCTTGAAATCACGGCAATAATGTAATGGTCAACGCTCAGTTATACGGACCATTTCAACAATGGAGACTAAATGATTCCGCTATTTGAGGTGAGGCCAGCTTCTATCCGAACACATCGAGATAATTGGCTTCACACACCTGGGTCCTTATTCAGGAGGGGCTCGACATCGCTGAGCCTCAAGTCGAGACTGTGACGCAAAAGCCTCCACAAAGTCAATTTTCGCATTAAAGATTTCTTTACGCCACGACATAAACTATTTCCTTACCACCGAGGCACGTCGAGATCATATACCCTCCACTACCAAACTCCTTGAAGATGTAGGCCGTCGCACGGCGGTGTCTGGACACACTTATCGGGTTTCTGAGTCACCCTCGTGGTTTCCGGCCTTGACGCGTCGAGACAAGGTCCAGCTGATCTGCGTGACACTCGATTTTTATATTGAACCCCGCAAGTAATAACCCCCAAAACCAGAGATCTATCCGCAGGTTGGTCAGTTTGGTGAGGGCTCAGCTCACTACGTAATATTAATCTCAACGGTTAGCAATCAATGAAGTTCGCACATCATTATTGGGGGAAAAGTCTTTTCTTAAATGCCACCTGTACATCAGTGTGCAAAGAGAGAAGATAGGATAACGTTACACACACGCTCCGAGGAGCAATCAAGAAACATCGAAAGATGAGCAATGTACCACTAACGCCACCCACATCTGAAATGAACCTCCAGCCTTTATCTCTTTCGTCACGGGAGCTTACTTCACCTCTCTCATCTTCGATTTTACATCACATTTTTGCTGTAAATGTTTTTCGAAGTTCCCAGGTTTTCCCGGTGGACACCTAAGATGAGAACTTTTAAGATTTTCCACCGGGCGGAAGAAAATCTAATTGGCACCGGCGCATCGAAGGTTAGGTCTGCCACCTGCCCTCAGAAAGAGCAGCCTACTAGAACTAATAGTTCACCGGAAGACAATGGCAGACTTAGCGCTCTAAGCGCCGGTGTCAATCAGCGCCACCACTCGTTAGGAAAACCGTGAACCCTTCACCCTCCACATCCATCTCCCACAACACAAATTCACCAACTCTGTCCACCATCAGTCTCATAAAAGCGAAAAATATGGTAAATTGTAATAATACTGAAAATTTGGAAAATACGGAATTTGAATAAATAAATCTCTCTTCTCTACCTCCCTTTCCACGTATCTTGCATTTGTGTTATATACAATTTTTACCCTGTAGTCTTTGTTTTGATTGTTTAGGTTTATATTTCTTGTCTGTTATTGCGTCACTGTAAATTGGCAGAAATGATGTATGTAAGCAGTTAAATAAATAAATAATTAGCGCGACTGAGGTAATTCATTCCGTAGGAGTTGCACTTTTTCTCGGAAAGGAGGTGGAGTGAAACCCGGCATCTACACTAGGTTGCGCTTGACGGCATGTGCCAAGGGCTCCACGTCTCATCCGAAGGACTAAGTACTACAATCGAAGCACTTTCCAAGCAGCACTCAAGTAGGGACCGGAATATCAGCTAAAAATCTCTGCCACTGTCGGGAAACTCTGTCCCTCGGGATGCGAGACAAGACAGGAGGGAAAAATTAACAAATTATTCGGACTATGATGCATTCTGCCACACACACTTCCCCATACACTTGGAGAAGACGGTCAAAGAAGCTTAGGAGAATGAACTCAAAGGAATCAAAGTCATTGGAGAAGAAATTAACACGCTCGGTTTCGCAGATTCTACTACATTCGCAGCAGAGAAAAGAGATGGCTGAGTCCTCCGAGAAAGAAATCGAGAAAAGGCTTCGTGAAAATATAATATGAAAATTAATAAGAAGATAGAGGTACTGGTATGTGGAAGAGGGAAAACAACAGCATATGTGCTCTTTAATGGGGAGAAATTATAGCAGGTAGAATCATTCATCTTCCTCTGGAGCATCGGAATGGCATGGGGCGGAAGAAGCACGACGGGTATATTGCAGAGAACAGCTCAAGCCAAGAAGGCGTTCATGATGAAGAGACAGCCTCCATGCTCGACGAAGGTTCACACTACACGAGACAAGGAAGCAATATGTAAAAACATTCGTGCAGGGGGTGGCACTCTATGGATCGGAAGTGTGGATCAATGGAAAAGCGGTCCAGAAAAGACGAAGTCCAAAGACGAAACTGGGATATATATATATGCTATCATGTATAAATGCTTACCATTAATTACTTGAAAATAAAAACTTCCCTTTATATCCTCTTTTCTGCAGGCAATTACACACGCTGCGTATATAATCCCCCCACACGGTCTCCGACTGGGGTGGAACGGGCCGGACTGCGGGGAGGATTAAATGAAAATCGCTCCTACTAGTAGTAGAGTTCCTATCGCTCCTAGTAGTAGAGTTACCAATGCCAAATTGTTCGAAGGGTAGGTAAGGGTCTGACTACAGGTATTGGGCGCAGCGTCTGCTCAAATCAAGCGGCATCAAAAAGAAGTATGACCCAAGAAGGGAGGCTTCCCATGCGATCGTATAACGTTAAAAAAAAATTAGCAAAGCATAATCTGAACACCAATCAAACACAGCGGTCGATGAGGCTGGAAAATGGACAGTTGCACCTGCCACCGCGTTAAACCAACTTGATTTTAAACGCCAGGCAGCTTGTGACTGCCGGCAATGACAAATGATTTACAAGGCCCGTAGAAACTGCCCGCATTTGACACGAGTGAATTTTAAAATAAATCAATCACATAAATGCAATATTACAAAGCACGCCAGAAAGTATTCAACAACTAAAACTGACCCCAAAAATTACAGGCTACTCCCACACAGCAAAAAACGAATAGCATTCATTGAAAACGTGAACAAAACTATTTTCTACACCCGGGTCATCTTATTAAGATTCATTCGGAGGGATTCCTGGGGAAATCCATAGGATTATGACGAAGATTAAAGTTCTTACGGATGGCATCACACTTCCCTGGATATTAAAATTTTGTGAGATGTCAAGACACTTAAGACTAGCAGGCAGTGGAATATGTCCATCTTTAAGACAGTCGGACATCTCCACCAAGGAAAGACGCCAGACGGTCCTTCAAAGCGAGAAAAATGAAGAAGGTTGGATACAAAAACGTATTGATCTCGATTACTAGTGACCACCATAGTGCAGTAAGTGTCTAAGGTATTAAGGCCTTCATAAATATCCTCAAAAAATACACCTGAGAAAAAAAGAGAGGTTCCGAAAAGAGTTTATAATGGAATAGGAAATCATAGTTTTATCAAAAAATTATTGAAAGGGAAAATCAATAGGTAAGAATGTTCAACGAAATACGGTATGAAAGGTAGGAATATAAACAGTAAACTAAAGGAAAGATAATGCAATTTTCCACAAATAAACAAATTTTATTCCGACTAGTTTCGGTGTACTACACCATTTTCAAGTTTGACTTTCACTTGAAAATGGTGTAGTACACCGAAACTAGTCGGAATAAAATTTGTTTATTTGTGGAAAATTGCATTATCTTTCCTTTAGTATGGAACGTTTCCACCACATCTCGCCTGAATCGATATTGTTTATAAACAGTAAAACTAAACTACTTCATATTTTTACAATGACACTAACATTCGATGGCATTAACGATTAAAATTAATCGTTAAAAATGTAGTAACTATTTAACTTAACCGTTAATTTTTAACTTTTAATCGCAAAAATTATACATAAACTGATACAAAACTAACTTCAGTTAATTTTTTTCGCTAATTTTTGGCGAATGTTTTAAGCTTGCCCAACAGACAAAGGGAAAAAATAAAACGGTATCCAAGAATGCAACATAGCTGAGTAGCTGTGCAATGGATAGACATGGAATGCAACGAATGCATCCAAACAAAGCGGGGTTGAAGGGAGCGACCGCGAATGTTTAGGAACGCACCCTCAGACTAGAGAACACGAGACCACTGGAAGATCATGTCCACGAGGGCACGAACGCCACTCGACGACATCATATCATCAATACTACATAATTGAACACACGAAAGGGTTTTCATCCCTTTTTAACAACAATGATGCATGCCTTGCTGAACTTCACATCCCCTTAAGAAAAGAGATTAGAGCTGAAATATCACTGCTAAAGTCCATTATAATGGTCTCTAGCATTATAATGGACCAACCTACGATCTACCACAAACTAAACTTCACCTACATCGAACAGTGAGACCAAGAACGACAGTTCTTCTAAGATCCATGCTTTTTTTACAAAATTTAAACACCAATCGACTTCTATCAGTCAGGAGGCAATTTCCATCACCAATGCGGAAGCAATGAGATACTTTCTCGAGTTTAGAAGTGTTAATGAATTCTCAAGTACCATGATATATCTTTTTATCAAGTAAAACACTGAAATTCCATCGTCATCGCAATGTGAAAGGATGTTTAGTGCTGCAGGGCTTGTTTCTCCCGACAGTAGAGGACGGATGTCCGATACAAATTTTGAAATGAGAAAGTTATTAAAGTTTAATGACTTTCTAAATAAAACTAAGATAATTTTTATTGAATTTTGATTTTGTATTTACTTTATCCCAAATGTGAAAAATGGCTTTTAAAAGTTACTTCTTAAAAGTTTTTTAAAAGTAACTGAAAAAGTAACTTTTAACGTAAAAGTTTATTTTTAGCTTTGGCTTTACTCAGTTACTTTTTCACAAAAGTAACTTTTAACTTTAACTAGTTACTTTTTACTTTAACTTTAATGAATTAATTTTTGTAACTTTCTCAACTATGGACACAAATATGAGAAAAAAAGTAAATTAAATGGCACTGTAAGTAAGTGCCGAAGGAAATGAAGGCTGGATTGGTCATCCAGTTCGGTAACGCGCTGGATTGCCAACGCAAAGATCACGAGTTCGAATCCCGTTCACGGTCATGAATGCTGCGCTTGTCCCAGAATTAAGGTCTTAGGTTATACGGTATAATTTCCTCCGATGGAGCACCCGAAAACCAAAACTACTACGAAAAGAATAAAACTAAAAAAGCAATCACTCGGCCAGTGCCGACAACAATTCCACTAGCTTCGGCTCTACGAAAGATAAAATGAAAATTGTTTCACCGATGCAGCGCCACAACAGTCAATCCCTCAGATCTAGTACCAAAGCTATTAAATGACATCCCCAATAGCCCTTGGCACGAAGAATTACCTTGTTCCTCTTATTTCCACACGAAATTAGAAGAGCGATGCGAAATTACTTTATTTCCAACCACTGCCATATATCATCTTTATTATTTACTGCCCATATTATTTATTGCCGAATCTAATCACTCACTCAGTGATTCAACCCGAAGGTTGGTGTTGATAGGTGAGAGTAGAACTCACCCCATACTAAGCGATTGGCGTGTGAAATTCACACATTCGGGGTAAGGGGGCCAGTTCCTTTCCCTGGGTCACCTGCGATTTCCGATCACCTGCGGTATTTGAACCCGGGACCCTCAGGTCAGTAGCTCAGTACTCTACCCACTAGGCCACTGCGACCCCCGCCGAATGGACATTGTTGAAGGAAGACATTGCAAATTTCCCGCAAACTTAGCACAACGCGTTCCGCTGTTAAAACAACATTATCAAGTTCCTTGATCACCCTTGATGATAATGCTGTTGTAACAACAAAACGCATCGTGCTAATTGTAAGTTAGTAACTCATACCTGGTAAATGAAAAGCTCTCTAGAGGCAGAGTGACTGGTGTCTGCATCTGGACGAAATCTCCCCATTAAGATCTGATTTACGAGCTTCCAGAGAGTTGATATGTGTGGAATGGCTGAATGCTTTCGTCTGTGGCTCATATTTATCTGCCTTTCTTAGCCGACATTTCCTTTATATTTCATTTTGGCAACGATTATGGGAAGAGGGTCTGACTATGACACTTTTTCGAAACTGTTAAAAATTGACAGCCCGCAAACCACCCGAAATTTTCTGGCAACATAGGGTGTCACATCAAATATTGCCTAAAGTAACCGAAGTTTCCTTACATTTACTATTATTTAAAATATTATTCATTTAAAAATATCTCAAACCCCTGTGGCATATATTGGAATTCTTCGAAAGAACTTACAATATTGAACATTAATAATCAACGGCAAAATGTTCTAATTTAGTTTGCATTTGGTGCATCTTCATCATCATCATTGGTCAACAATCCTAGGATTGGTTTGACGCAGCTTTCCACTCGATTCTTCTATCGGCCAACCTTTTCATTGTGACGTAATTCTTCTCTTTTACACTCTTCACAACTTGTTCCATATATCTCATACGAGGCCTGCCTTTTCCAATCTTCCCGTTCACTTTTCCCTCGACGATAGTCTTCATCAGACCGTGGTGCATCTTATGCACGATTATTCCCATTCATGCATTGCGGACACGAATTTTGAAGCGGACGTAAGAAGTTGCATTATCCTCTCACTTCTTGCGTGTGGCAGAGATATATAGGAACTTGAAACAATGCTCCTTCGTCCACCAATTCTCCCAAAACCAACCGATTTGCTTTAATAAAAATTGCTATCGCACTAACCTGAAGAATTATTAACTCTTTCTTATTCGTTGTAATCGTCGAAAAAACAATATAACATGAAAAAACGATACATCCTGTTGAGTTACGTGTGTGACAACGCTTTACGTGGGTGAGTGCTCGCTCTGCACTCTAGCGGCCGATTATTTATAAGACGACAGTGAGACGGACAACTTATAGCACAGGAAAGTTCACAGGCGTGGTCGTCAGTCATTCTGACTGCGAGCAGAGACGGCGGCGTGAAAGCCGAGCAGAGAACGATCATCGGTGTTTCAGACCCTATTCCCCGGTGCACCGGTTCAGAACCGATTCTCCGGTGCACCGGAAAACCGCCCAGCCCTAGAGCAGACCTTCGGACACCCCCTTCCACTCCCTTCCCTTTAAGCAGTCAAGGACGGGAAGAGGATGACGTAAATGGTACCAAAGCAGCTAGTTCGGTGGTCGTCACCTTTTGCATGTTTTAATTTTTGATTTATGGGTGAATGGCTCTTGTAATAAGATTAATTTTTACACTAAACTTCATTTTTCAGTTCCATCTAACGAATTAGTGTATAAAATTGCGATTTCGGTTCGGTGTAAACGCCCCAATATCCAAAATCCTTACTCTTTACTCTTTCGCTACAACAATTAATGCTTGAGATTCCAATTTTCTTTTAATCCTCGTCATGCAATCCGACAATACATGAAATCGTAAACAAGAATGCATGATGGTAGGTAGCCGAAGGATTAAACAAATCAGCGAGCCGAGTGAGCCAAAGCGATCAAAAAATACGCAACCCGTCCCCACCACGGAGAGAGTCGTGAAATTTTCACTTCGCCATTAAATTCCACATTTATGAGGGAAAACGCAACGAGCCCAAAATGGGGTCGTTTACCATATTTTTTATTGCCAAATCTGATATAGTTTGCAAAATATAAAGACCCGTATTTTTCCGTTTTTTGATACGTCAATTATTTCTCGAGTTATAAGCGGTGAAAAACAGATGTTTTTAACCCTTTCGGAAAAGTGGGCATGGTGCAACCTCTGACGTATATCGACTTCGTCCAATCACAACTGAGCCCGCGAAGCTACTTCGCCTCATCCCAATGGGGGGGACACAGCTGACTCTGCCAATAGGAGTGATAGCGACAGCATCTGTGCGAGCAGACCTTCCGACAACCCCCCTCCACTCCCATCCCTTCCTGGAAAAGCAGTCAAGGACGGGAGGACAATGACGTCAATGTTATCGATGCAGCTTTTTCGGCGGGCGTCACATTTTGCTTATTTTAATTTTTGGTTTATGAGTGAATGGTTGTGTTGGAAGAATAATTTTTTCACTAAAATTCTTTTCTCGTTTCCATCTAACGATTTCGTGTACAAAATTACGATTTCGGTTCCGAGTAAACGCCCCCATTACAATTTCGGTAACGTGCAATTGCCGCAAGGGAAGGCGTCAAAAACGCCACGAGTTGCTCGACGGCGAATCGCTTTGGAGAACAATCGCGAAGAACAAGAGAAAGGGGCGAAGCCCCGGGAGGTAAAAGGGTGCGGGAGGACTTGCGACCCACACAGTGCACACATTGGCTTGCTCAGCTTAGGAGTTGAAGATTTATGACAAGCAGCGCGAGATCTCAGCGGCGGCCTCGGAACTCGGGATTCCCTTCGGAACGCGATTTGGAGCGCCACTGACATTACCAGTCCTCATCCGTGTCATTCAACTCATCACGACTAATCAAACGAAGGCTCAACACCTAGGAATAACTCCACGGTCCGTTCACACTTGCTCCCCTCCGCCATCCCTTGTAGATGGATGCTTCGAAGGTCACCAGAAACTGCAGAGGAGGCAGTGACTGAAATACAAGACCGCAGTCAAGCATGATTCTCCGTCTAGTCTATTTCTTCTTCTTCACGTGATCCCTGGCAGTCACCGACCGCATCAAATTCCATGAGAACGGCATAAAACGATTATCGTAAAAATCGAAAAGATACTGAAGACATTGTACAGGTACAGCGGAAGAGTAACCCAGGGAAATATGAAACGAAAGCAAGAGAGAAGGGGCTACCCTGCCGAGGATGCATGATCGTGGACAATCGGAGGGCTCAGCCATGAAATCCAAACCGGCTGGACAGGCAAGTGAACGTAGATTTTTTCAATATAGCTGGTTTATGATTATATAGCTCTAACTATTCGAAACTAGCAATTATGATGTCCAAACAAGCCGATGAATAAATTAAAATGCTGCAAACACAAGGACATCTTGGATTACTGGCAATGACAGGCTACACCAGTCTAAGACGAGATTTAGTCGTAGAAACTTGATTTTCTTAACAGATCTAACGAGAAGAATAACATAGATATGGTTGGGTGTCGGAAGAGGGCCACAGCGAGAACATAGCTCCGACAGCTCTGGATACAAACGTTCCTTTCTGGCTAACCTGTCACAACTTTGTGCGCAATTAGGGGAGATAAAGTATGTCTTCACTTGAATGAATACCAACTCACTACGAAAGAAGCATACACAGAGAGGCTTTCACAACTGAGACTGCTAACAATAAAATTGATTATTAAGTATTAATTGGAAGGGTATCGGAAAAAAGTCATCTTCATGAAACTGATCGAGGCCCTTAAACGGCAATTTTCCATCAAGGAGCTTTCTCCGCCGACGACATAAGGCAGGGGAATTAAAATTCGAGTCAACAAGCGTGGGCGTTCAAGAAATGGAAGGGGAAATTAGTAGCATTATAACATTGTATATAGTTCGAAAACACCCAAACAAAGGCCATTACGGTAGGAGGCTATAACAAAGCTCGGCAATTCCCAAAGTTCATTTCATGAGGGTACAACTACCGAGACCAAGCCCAAAACACCAAAGGAAGTGAAGGAGAAGCATTTAACAAAACCGACTGCATGCAGCACCCGGCCCAAAATATGGCCCCATATAACTATGGTGGGACCAATTATTGAAAACCAATGACCCGACACCGAATTGGTTAATAAATTCATAAATTGACAACTCTTACGAGTTCGGAAAAACCTAGTAGGGATCTATCGGGTCAAAAGCAACGGGGCAACGCCGTTAAGGAGCCATAAACAGCACCTGGTCCAAAATGAGCGACCAAGACACCGGGAAAATACTCTCTGCAATCCGTCACTTCTAATGACGAGCGATAAGAGGGAATTGATACCACAGTTAAAGATGGCGGCCTTAGTACTGGTAAGTACACACATAACCACACCCAAAAAATGATACACTAAAACTAAACGCCAAAAGAACGTCCTCAAGACGAAAGGTAATTACATCGTAATTTAACCGTACATACGGTTTACGTGATGTAAAATATGACAAATACCTAAATCACCAACAGTAACATTAGGATGGGATAAATAATGGTGAATTTTTAAAATACCACTATATTATTTAAAATATCATCATACAGAAATTAGCGCGCTTAATTGGCGGGCAAAATCCGAAGTGAAAATTACCCAGTTCTCAAAAACATTGATTGACTCAAACAGTGGTAACATCCTGAAACATAAAACGGCACATGGGATTCATGGAAGGAAAATGATGCACATCATGCCATAGCGAAGTAAGGAACGATACATGAATTTCATGAGCTCAAAAATCTGGGACTTAAATTAAGACGTTTTTACACTGTAAAAATAACCACTTGCGAAAACCTAATTACGTGTTAAATCATTTTCCTTATAAATGGGGAAAAGATGGATGATAAAAGAAGGGCAGATGTAGCTGCCATGTTCACAGCTTGTGCGAGTTTCTGGCGGAAATGGCTTAAATTCGGAACACCTGTCATTAATGAATGGTGTGGAGGTGATAAAAATAAAATAACTAAATACAGACAACGCAATAATTCCATTTTCAATCTTCGTTTCTATTTCTAATTCATAACATTAAATGAATCTTAATCCTATGAAAAACTGGGCCGAGTCTGCATTGTACGAAAGGAGTGTAACGGCATTAAAATATTCCTTCCTCGCTAGCATAAGGCCGATTTGTTCGTAAAAACATAATTAAGAGCAATGGAGGCTTGAGCTAAAATGTCCACTGAGTGGTCGAATCAGCGTGTTGCCCAACTGAAGGAGTGACTCTTGAAAAGAAAGCAGACGTTCCAGATTAAGAGGCATTAATTCTATTATGGAGGAAATGGAGCAAGAGAACTGCAAATGAAGTACACACACGCATTACAATAATAACCCACTACCATGAAGAATAATCTTGAAACTGAAAAACCGCAAATCGTCCGTCCACCCCACCCTCGTAAGCTCCTCCCCATCCTCAGAAGGATTCGACGGTCCACCACCGAGACCAGCACCGCGGTGGTTTCCGCTGAATGTTCAATGACTTCCCATCGAGGATCGTGGGACTTCCCTCCAGGTCCGACAGTGCGGCTGCCTACTCAGGAACACTCGCCTAAGAAAGGCAGTTCCTTCCCCGCAAAGAGCGAGCACAAAATCGGCTTCGAAAACCAGACTGGCGAGAAAGGGTGGGCTGCAGGGCAAGGCATTGGAACACGCCACATCTCTCCGACAGAGCAACCCGCAAGAATATCAGTAGTCTTACGAGGGTATGCAAATTGAACGGGGAGAAAAAGACGTGACATCAGAGCCCAACCATTCCTCTCTTAATGTCAAACAAACAGCGATTCCAAACACCAATAAAAAACAACTACAACGAAGTCCAAACAACCGCGCATCCCCACTGCCTGAGCAACTAAAACCCCATCCCCCATCGGATAGGCATTCACCGGGAGGCTGCGACAAAAAAAACACAATCGAGGCAGTGATCTCCATACAATGTTCATCGATCCGACCGCCCCTCGCACACCTTCATTTGTACTTGTCACCGCTACTATTATTTCTCGCGCTCGGCCCGCGAGCCGCCTCAAAGAGGAGCAAGAACAATCGCCCCGAATAAATGCAATAGCTGGGGGAAGGAACGGCGGACGCAGAGTCCTCGTGAGATAACAATTAGGGGATAAACCTGTCAGCGCGGACAGCGAGGGCGGTGGGCGGGGGGAAGCGATGCAGCAGTCTCCCACGCTTTGTGGCGAAGGGGAGGGAGGAGGGCCCGAGAAGAAAGGGAGCTGGGCAGCACCGAACCGAGTCCACGCCCACGGCGGCGGCGGCCAGCCGACACCAAGAGGTAGCGGACGCCGAAACTCGGTCCAAGGGGTCGCTCCGCTTAGCCACGACGAGCGCCGCTTCAAACAACGGCAACTCGGGCTCCACGAATTTCTACAGCAAAACACATGTTCCGAAATGATGATAAGGAATCTAGGCGTATATTCGGATCAGCGAAAGGGATTGACCGAATTGCAGTAAGTGACGCTGGACGTGAACGCCCGTCCACACCTGTACATTCCCTCTCCACGTGCTACGGTGGGTGTACTCGACAAATCGAGGTTGTAACCAAGTTGAAATTTGCACTGACTAAAATTGTGTTCAAAGGTTCTTTTTACGGAAGAACCGCATCGCATAGGAGTCGTGTAACGGTCACGCATGTGATTACGAAAAACCGGCAACAGATGACAGCTTGCCAGGCACGTAGCCAGGGGGGGGGCTTCTGGTGCATCAGCCCCTCCCCCCCCAGAAATTTTTTCCCAATAAATTTGTTGTTTTTATTTTAGCCGTAAAATTAGTCGTGAGAAGAGATAAATATGGGCACTGTAAAAGTAAATACCAAGCACTGAAAATTAAGGGAAGAGATTGGTAACATAGTCGGCACCGAATGGGCAAGGCTGATTTGTTTCTAGTTACGCAAGACCCCCCCCCGAATCAAATTTCTGGCTACGTGCCAGCAGTTTGCCTTAAGCTTTTAAGCACTATGATGAAACAAAATTGACGACTTTGATAAAAATAGCGAACTCAAGACGGTGGAACCCTCCTCCCACAATAGAAAAGAAATGAGATAAGCTGGACAGCACCTAAATCCGGGGTGTCGTCGCATGGACAGTGGGCAAGAACAAATATACGTCGGCGTATTCAGCAGCGACAAAAAGGTACACGTACGAAAAACTCAATCCCGGGAAAACTCAAAACGCTATGAGTGGGAAAATTCAATGCCACTACCACTCCACACCAAGTGTGATAACCAATGATTCTAGGGAAACTCTTTACAATGATTTCAGGAAAAAAATAGTGACAGAGAAATATTGACCATACATTTACCCTAGTGCAGAATCAATTGATGTTAGAAACACTTTACAATGAAATATAAATGAAGGACTTCTTAACTTACGCTCCTGAAAAGGCAACTGGTGAAATAAATACTGATAACGGACCCCACTTATGTACTTACGCATACGCTGCCATCGGTAGCATAAGTTTACTTCTGTCTTCTGCCCTCAAATGAAATGCAAACAAAATTCGATAAATCTATACACCCACCCCGCAATGCAACTACCAGATGAATAGGGGCCGATTCAAAAAAAAGTTTCCGAGGTATCTTGCTCGAAGTGATCTTTTGATTCCAAGGGAGATCAGATGCGAAGGAAACGAATTGGTTGGATACAATTTAACCACCATAAAATGGAAATAAAACAAGAAATACGGCGATCCCGAAGAAGTAAGGGAACTCTCCAGTCTGAAGGAAAACCAGGAGAGGAGGTGCAGGCCGGGAGGAAGGCCGATAAAACCCCCGAGATTAATCTTCGAGGCATGAGCATCGTTTCGGACGGCTGGCCCGAGCGGCGTAAACGAGGAGTTACAAGTCAACAACCGCACCGTTCAAAAATATGGAGGCAACATGCAGCGTAATAAAACTGCTCTCGTTTCACACGGAAGGAATATTCAGGAGCAAACACACCGAACTACTACAAGTAGTTTCTCCACCACAAACGACCTGCAGCCACGGAAAAATATATATTAGGAGTCTCGCGATAATTGTACAGCAACGCTGAATAGTCAGCACATTCGTCGCAGCCAATAATGATCTTTCTCCAATCGCCTTTATATGTACCCTTTTTTTCCAAAAATTAAGAAACAATATACTTCCCAAGGAATATTTCAGGATAGGTGATCGGGCAGGTATGGTGGCCTTGAAGCCCTCCCATCCCAGTTTCCCGGGTTCGAATGCCAGCTGTGGCAGAGATTTTTCAGTGGCATTCCCGGTCCCCACTTGCAGAAGCAAGGTGTACTCCGGCCGTCGGATGGGACGTTAAACCGTGGCCCCCCTTGGCGCCATCCGTTAAAAGAAGGCCAATGCCGGCGCCTGGCTTCTCTCCACCCTTCGCCCGTTCCCCGTAATATCCCTACCCTTACCCTTTTACCCAACTATTCTAGACAGCGCAAATGTCGTCAACTATCGGTTACATTCCTCCAATAGTACTATTATAATACTAATTTCATGATGGCATACGACCACAATTCGCTGCATCGTAGCACTGACTCTCTGTATATCGCTAAGTGCCAACTTTGCTGTCGCCTAGTACCTACCCGAGTGAAAATGAAAAAAAAACTTTGTATCTTTCCACTGATTATATTTTCGTTGAAACTAGTTGTACATAGCAACGAAAATGATTTCAGTGAAAAGATTCAACGTTTTTTTCTTTCTCACTCAGAAATGAATTTCCACATAGTTAAGCCTGAAACAATCGAATTAATTCCTGTACCAGACTAATACAACAGCAAATACGTAAATATCAGCATATTAAAATTCCCAAGAATATACGGGCATGTGATATGACAACTGCACAAGTAAAAATTGTGAAAGAAAACAATAGTAAACAAAGAATTATAACGGTATTGTATTTGAATAAATTCATAGCATCGAAAACTGTAAAAAAAATTTAACAACAGACACCCGAGTGTTCACGGCAAAATGGCTAACAGAATCCCGTGAAACAGAATAAACTCAAAAAATTTATTTTTGTCGACCCACCCTATTGATGCCTGCCAGGTCATTATACCAACTACTTTTGCGAGGAAAGTCAATTGCCACGGGATCATATCGAATTATAGCACCAAAATGCATCATTTTAAATCGCCTCGAATATTGAGAGAGCACGGAATAGGATAAGGAGTCACATTGAAAACAGACATTGATAGCTTCGATAAGGTTTAGATTTCATGATTTCAATTCGTTTATCAAATAGGTACAGAAAATATCCTGGGACATTTTAATATTAAGGCTCGCTGGAGAGTTGTGAATGAAAAAGTGGACGGAAAGAACTACAAAGGAGACCTGAGCAGGGAAAAATAGAATAAGAAGAAGCAGAATAAAATAAGTACTGTGAATAAGAAAAAAGATGGGGATAAAATAGCACGAATGATCAAACAGAGCAAACAGTTGAAATAACAACTGCAATCCGACGCAAGCCACGCAATTGGTTTCGTGTCATCGGCCATGAAACCCTCATGCAACATAATTGCCCCACTCAAACTCCAAACATGTCATGCCCAGCAGAGAGTACAGGAGCCGGAATCGGATCACAATGTGAGTGCAGTCAATGCAGACTCACTGACGAATTGCCTGTCTGAGAAACCTGATCACCGGGAACCTCGCGGAAGACGAAACGCTCCTATAGCACCAGAGCTGCCTCCACCAAGGGCCCTGATGGATATCATAAATGGTCACGAAGCCAACAACCAAACTAAAAGGAGGACTTAAGCTCTTAAAAGTGAGAAGAGTGGAATACACTTAATTTCATAAAAGCGGCGGCAATAAAACGTAACAGGTTTCGGGAGGGCGGGCTGGAGGATGTATCGTACTCCCAACTCGGCAGGTCTCGACTCCAAAGGAAGCAGGCAACCCACGAAGAAACTCCACTCGGCGCGCTTCAACGCCTCCCAGATCAACATAACAAGTGGAAGGAATGAAACATTCCGTGTCGAAATCACAAGAGTTGATAAGAAATGATCTACATTTTCGCAAAATCACCAGAGAGAAGAGTGAGCATCGAATGATACATCCAGCACTACAGGTGCGACAGCAAACGACTAAAATTCTAAACAGAAAAATGAAACAACCATTTTAATTCCCATTTTAAATTAATTTAGGATAAACGCAACGGTTTTGGTCAAAGCATATGCGGAAACAACCGATTTTTTCAGTGTTAAATCCAGTACTTACTTTTAAAGGTCGTATATGCAGTAGTAAAACAACTCATGTGCTACCATCTTCAAACTGCGTCGCTTTAAGTTGCCAGAAAACCTCTATTGATAAATGTATTGTAGTTGTTCCACAATTGATGTTTTATTAATCAAAGGTTATTCACGAGATAACATACTTCCAGGTCGCTGTGTTTAATGCATTATAATCAGCCCTCATTCTAGTTTTCTGCATGTAATGCTATAGGATGTAAACGTAATGGAATTATAAATAAACGGAAACAATGAACATGACGTCTTACGAGAGAGGTATAAACGTGCTTTGAAACACTGCAGTATCGACAATAGAATATCGTACAAAAATTCACTGTTGTTCCACAACTAAATTAGAAATGTTTTCAGGTCTAATGCCCATTAAACTGACAATAACACGCACATAAAGCAACAACTTAACTACTGAATAAAGTGAAGCATGCGATTTATTTCTCCATCGTTATATCGCACATCTGCCCACAAAATGAGGAGAAATTTGAAAAAAAGCGCATAGCTCGTTAAAAATCCCTCCGAAATGGATCAGGGCTATGAATACACCACAACTTCGTTCACTTCTACCGATAGTTGAATAAATCAGAATTTTTTTCACCCTCGAAGATCAAACTGACTTGTAAACCTGCAACGCCTAAATAATTAATCGAAACTTGAGCGTCTGACGTTTAATTTAAACTCAAGGCTGTGTACCAATTTAATCTCTAAGTAATAAAATGATTCACCATTAATTTTAAGCGAACTAAATACATTGTCCGCATACATCAAATGCATTTCCACAGCCCTTTCAGCCATAGTCGTATTTGAATATGAGCAATCTTTTTCGCATCAGCAGCGAGATCCACAAGGCTGTGATTAATTTTGTGACACCATCAAAGGCATACTTATCATGGATAGACAAAGCGTACGACAACTCACAACTTCTGTTCTGATTTCTGGACACCATGAAGCGGTCAGCCGCTTTTACTGCGCTGATTTCGCTGACGAGCACGCTCCCTGGGGGATGGCTCACGCGAAAGGCGTGTACGCGAAAGACACACATGCTTATCATGGATAGACAAAGCTTACGACAACTCACAACTTCTGTTCTGATTTCTGGACACCATGAAGCGGTCAGCCGCTTTTACTGCGCTGATTTCGCTGACGAGCACGCTCCCTGGGGGATGGCTCACGCGAAAGGCGTGTACGCGAAAGACACACATACTTATCATGGATAGACAAAGCGTACGACAACTCACAACTTCTGTTCTGATTTCTGGACACCATGAAGCGGTCAGCCGCTTTTACTGCGCTGATTTCGCTGACGAGCACGCTCCCTGGGGGATGGCTCACGCGAAAGACCTCCGCGTGAAGTTGCTCAGCCTCGTCACAAACGCGTCCACGAAAACGAGGTTCAAGGGTTTCCTTTGATAGCAACCTCGCGGTCACATTCCTAACAATAAAAGACCTAACGGACCTGGTGTGAAAGAAATAAGCGCCTTTCCAAGTCTCCTTTTCGGAGGAAGCGTTGAGAACGATTTGTGCATGTGGTAATGTTTAATAAGATAGTACTGGATGGGTCATCCTTAAGGGCTTATGCAGCTTCAATGAAAATCACCACTCTTAACACCAGCTTTCGTTGCCGCCATGATGTGCATAAAGTCAGCGAATTTTGGCCGTAGTTTCTTCATCATTATACAATTCCTCCATGGCTTTTTGTACGGATAAAATTTTACCAAACACCGCTTCATTAACTTAATCAGTACATGATAACCCCTTACAGAACTTCTTCCGCGATCAGTGTGCTTTTTCTAGGCATTCCTTCGTATTTAACGTAAGCAGATCTTTCTGGGTAATCGCAGGCGGAAAGAAACTGCCCCCTACACCCAGGTGTGTGAATTGCACCCACCGTTAGTCGCGTAGTACCTATTAGGTTAGCTCTACCTCACCCACCAGAAAAAAAAACTTTAAAATATTCGTACTTTTCAGCCATGAGTGAATTTTTTAATGAAATAGAAATGCGAAGTTTTTAGTTGGTGGAAGGACAATAATTAATATGAGTTAAACATTTTTAATAAAGAAACAGTAAGATACAAAAAATCTCAGATGAACCTAGCCACCTTGGTGCCTAAATGGCAAGGGGGGGGGGGGAGTATTTTGGCTTGTTTCAATGATTTTTGGCGCCAGGTTAAGTATGAGCAATTGCTACCAAAGTCTACTGGACAATAAGCATAGAACGAAACTAATTAGACACTCAATCAAATGAATAAGGTGTCAATATCCTTATAATTCTTATATTCCTCTACCGTAGGGAAACAAAACATCTTCTCCATCCAAGATTAACAATCCAACTCTGCCAATTTATTTACTAACACCCGTTAATATGTTGTTTGCTAAGGATGAAATTCAGCCAAGGTCTTCGCTAATTTCAAAAATGTAATGAAGGATATGGTTCTCAAAAATTTAACATGGTCGGTACAACACTCAATGAATTTAAAAAGCAATTAACGGTTTGATTGCTCATCGAGAGAGTGACCATTGTTTGTAATCAAATGACTTTTCCCTAAGTTGCCTGTACGTGGTGCAATTGTATACGGCATTATACATGTTGAACGTCAATAAGCTCAAGTTTAGTACTCTTTTCGTCTGGGAAGCTAAACCTTGGCGCCTACCGCGAAAATTAGTGCGGACACCAGGTTTTTCTATCCCTCACCTCTGACCCCATATGTCCTGGCTTCACCCCCGCAGCATCACTTATTTCTAACAGGTGTAAATACCCTCAGTCGTCAACCTCCTCTATTTAAATGCTACTAGCATCGTCAATACCAAGCGAAATAATTAATGATGGAAAGGAAATGTGTTAACGCGACAAATACATGATTCATGCACCGACGCGTAATCAACTAGATACGGTAGCCATTAGGCTATGAGATTGCTGCGAGAACGCTTCTCCCCCCTTAGCATATGATGAAAAACCAAAGGAAATACTGATGTAAACATCAACCATCACAGAAAACTTAAGAGAATTCAGCCAATCTATGGAAAATCACCTGAACACTCCGAATCACATGAGAAAGAGGGTTCAAATCGACTCTCCAAGGAACCTAGTCTACCCTCCAAATAAAATAAAATTTGTGCGTGTAAAGCGCTCATTTCCCCTTGCCAAGGACGAGGCGAAAAACATTCTCTCTCACCTCCACACAAAACCTCTAACATCTGAGGGTATTTGAATTACCTCAAGAATCAAAAACGTGCTTCTATTACCAAAAGTTGCCGTCCCCACGCGTAAGCCCCGCTAAGGCAAATATCCGACAGATGCGGCGCACGGCTACGGATAATGTCTCCGGTTTTCCCGACAGCCAAAGAGTTGTACGTCCTTTCGTTATCCTCGACTTTTCCAATAACGCACAATATAAGCACGCCAGAAAAAAGCAACAAAATAGGAGAGATACATGGTGGTGATCTGAGACACAAGGTCCTTGTCTCCCCGCGCTCCACTAACTCTTTCTTTTCAACCACTCTTCAGGTGTAATGACCACGCCCCACAAGACGAGAGGGCTCCATGCCAGTCGTGCTGCCCTTTCTGCGTTCAAGGAGAGAGGCAGGCAATAGGGGCAGATCACCGTAGCAGACGTACAAAATCAACATTTTGCATCAGCATTTAGGCCGGGGCGTTAGGGTGAAGCCTGAGAATTGCCGATTTGGCAGCATGCCGATAGCCGAACGGGCATCGGAAGCGGTGCCTCTTTGACGGGATCTTCGTCGAGTCTTACACGTTTGTGGCAACAGCTTGAGTCGTGGACGATGACCATGTTGGGATGCAGCGATTGAGGGACGGAGAGTTCGGCGGCTGGTGCCGCGAGCGCCAACCACACATCAAGCTCACCCAATGAGAGAGACATGTTTTTGCTTTGCTCAACATTGTTGCATACACCACATTGTCAGAACCGAAACTTCACTTGAAGTGTCAGAAGGTTACACACGGGTTATTTGTCACTGAGACTATTTCCAACGATAATCTCAGGATAAACAGTGGTCAATGTCGGCAGCTACGAGAAGACTCAGAACTTCGATGTGAAGCAAGATTCTTTAGCTGACTAGAATATCCTACTCAGCTGGGGAAAAGCCTAGTCCTCCCCATAAGGACGGTTTAAAATAACAGGGGGAATGCATCAAAAATTTTTAGTTGCAATGATATAAAAAGTTTAGAAAGAAAACGCGAGAAGCGTTGGATAAAGCCTGCAGGGCTCCGAAAATTATTTGCCTACTTTGTCTTCCGTGAAAAAAAACTTGGACGGAGATTTGAGAATTTCAACAACGGAAACTGATCCAATCAACACATTTGTTCTCAATTTAGTGGGCTAATAGTGGTATTGACATGGAAAAAAACAGAAAGCGCACTTGTTATTGGCGCAGAGAAGCGCCAATATTTGATGATTACACCCGCATTGGTCCACTTCTCACCTTGTCCCGTTCAAGATTCACTCTGTGAATTGAGACATGTCCTACGTGGAGAGGTGACGTGCCCAGTAAAGGCGCACGCAATTACAAAAAGGTGAAGCAACATCGTATTTCACAATAAATATCTTATCCCTCCATGCTCTCTCAATTTAAAAAAAATCCCTCTTGTAAACCATTACATGAGCACACACCGTCTCATGTAAACACCTACATCAGGTAGGTTGACAATTCCAAAAACCTTTTTCAGAACTAGGAGACAAATGCATAGCCAATTCTACCAAATTTACGCATTTCTTCCGCAAAATGACTGACGTGAAGTAAGACGAAATGACGTCTTTCCCTATTGTGATATATCAATGCACACCTTATACATCTATTGAGAAAATGGCATTTGGCTCTTCTGCATTTACGCAGTATCCATTCTGTACACCAACCCCGCTTAAGTCTACGTAATTTATATCTCGATTTTACGAAAAAATAAAGAAAGAAGGCATAATTAATTTGACATAAACACGAAGTGCACAATCGCCTCTAAAAACACTAGCAGTGTAAAATGATGACACTGAGTTATTTTATGGGTGGATCCTCTGTGAACCAACCTATGGACGCAATGGCAGAACTCACCTGGCGCTCCGAAAAAAATCGACCCCTCACTGTAAGTATGTAAATATTCGCATATTATTAATGATAAAAATGAAAAAATATATTAGAGGTAAATATGCTACGACTATTCAAGGCACTGTCTTCGCGGCTAGTACGTCGAGGTCAACGGGTGAGGAAAAAAACTGTTGCCTCGGTGATGAAGTCACACATCGAGCATATTGGGATGTGATCACGATTAATCTAGGCGGTAACTACTTCACCAAAGAAAAAGTTTCAGAAACAGAATCGCAATACGCGATAGGATATCCATAACATGACATGCATACAATTCGATACAATAATTAAAGTAGTGAAACCATATGACACATAACGAGACTTCAAGATGCAAAACTGACAAAGACATGCTGGTATTGTGTTTCCACCTATTGATTACACTGTATTTTACATTAAAAGTAGTAACATACCGGCCCCTTTAACATGAATCACGTCATATCCTCCCAGGATCTATTTTCAAGCAGGAGGAAACGGGGTTGATAAGCAATGGAAAGCAGATGACATTCGCAAAAGTTTGCAGCGCAACGGATAACGACGGTCGTGACATGTAGGCCGAGGGCCCATGAACGCCAGTGTCACGAGTGCATTTCAGACGTGCATTCTCCGGAGCACAACGCAGCCTAATCAGAACGCAATGGGTTACATGAGAATGACATTGATTGATTTCTTTCTGATTTATTTGTTCCTTTATGCATATGCATGAATATTAATTCATTTCAATTCTACGAGATATTTTCAAAACCAAAACGAAAATTTAAAAATGATAAATTATACAGGGGATTCAGCGAATACCGAAATGCACTATTTTAATTTTATTTAAATCTCATTTTCTCAGGAGATAGTTTTAAGAGGCAGTTACAAATTAACTAGTGTCATAATTTTCCATGGAATAGCAATTCCGCTCACAATGGTACGAAGTTTTAAAAGGTTTGTTAATGTTTCATTGCGTTATAGCCGGAAGAATATACACCACCGTGGCACGAGAAATGCAGCTTTGAGCTCTATGAAGGGTCACACGGTGGCAAGGGAAAACTGAAATTCCATGCACAGACTGAAAATGCGACAGGGGCAACACGTGAACAGTAAGTGACTAGAAACTGTCCGAAATTACTCAACAGAAAGGATCGATCGGTCAAAAGTCCACGCATTGTATCAAGAGACTTATTCAAATCAACAAATACATGGTCATTCTCCGCTTCTCAGAATGCCAGGAATCAACGCAAACTGTCATAAATGTGATGGGGACAGAATACACCTTCTGAAAGTTGGTCAGGGAGAAAGAAATGAAAAAGATGGAATTAATCTCCCGCAACCAGAGGACTGTAGGGGACCAGGAAGTAGGAGGGGAAGGACCGAGTGGGGAGTCAGGAGGAGCATGATTTCTACAGGTCATATGGAGCCGCTCACCGTCAAACAAAGTAATGACCGGTAAACAACAAATTGTGTTTTTTTGCAAATTTTAAATTGTAAAGTGTGGACTAGAATACGATTACTAATCCTTTTCATGCATGATATGTAATGCATGTTAGGTTTGAAATCACTCCCTGCCACACACCTTTATGGAGGCTTGCAGGGTACTATGTATGAATAGAAGAAATACAACATCACACCTGTATCTCTCAGAACACGAAACTAAAAACGTGACTATTCTTACCAGTGGCACCGGAGAGCATATATTACGCAGGATTATGGTGGGAATATTTTTCTACAGAATGAAGAAGTCGTTTGATTCGCACAAATACATGTCGACGGCTCGTGTATGAACACGCGTAATGTGCTTCACGTGACAAGACTGCCTGAATCTACGAGCACAACGCATTTCACGATCGAAACGAAAATGAAAATGTCAACCAGCCACAGAAAACGTGAATACCCTAGAATACGTAAAAAAAATGGGCGCCTGCCGAAATTGAATCAAACCATTCTGGGGCTGTGATACCTAGGAACTTAATCCCTGCGACGACAGAAAGCCATCGACACATGAATCAACGCCGTCTGCCACCGCCTGCGTCTGGAAGCGTAACAGCAGAGATCCCGGCGCCCCGCTAACAGGAACGCCCGCGACCGGCTCGCTCTGAGACCCGCACCGATCGGGTTCCGGGGACCGCGCCGTTTCAACGCATGCCTGCGAGTTATCGGCGTGTTCCTCTCAATGCCCACGGATCGCTCAATCGAAGAGCCGATACCCAGCCCCTACAACAAAGATGATGCAGTTTACGTCTTCTAAGAATGTCTTGGAACAACACCTTAGCAAGTATATCCTCACGGCAAAAATCTAAAAGACGTACGGTCACTAAATAACAAGAGTCAAGCTAAAATACACTTCGGCAACGAAGACAAAAATATTATCCGCCTATAAGGCGATAAAATGTTTAATTTCAACCCATGGGTCCCCTACTGGCCGAAAAGATCTTGCCAAACAGAATTAAAACAACGAGAAATCGAGACCCAACGGAAGGGTACGGAATCTTATCTAAAAACGTCGACATTAGCAATCTACTGTGAAGATAACATACACACAAAGCCCCTAAGCCATGTAGGCGGAGTGTCAAAATCTGTAGGTGAGGAGCTTTTCGATGGGATTCGTCCACATGCGTTGGCGATATCTACACTTGAGGTGGTGAATATCGGACACCAACATTACAACCAACTCTCAAGTCTCCAAGCATGCAAATCCTGAAGATGAGGATCCAGGAGGCATGGAGTACAATAGCCATGTGATGAGCTGTCGGAGCAGGCTGCTTCATCAAAGCAAATGGAATAAAAATAGATAGGGATTCGACTCACGTCTGTAGCCACGGCCCTCCTCCGGGGTGGAGCGCTCGGTGCCCTCGGATGCTGGGCTGCCCGCCTCGCGGTCCTCCTCCATGCTCTCCTCCTTCACTCCTTGGGGCTGCGGGGACGCGGCAACGGGCGACGCGGATCCGGCACCCGGGGTCCTCCTCGGCTGCAGGCCAACCTGCTGCGCCTCGGGGAACGCTCTCTCTTCGGACGACGCGAAGATGGAGGAGAGATGCGCGGCGGGTGGAGCGGGCGGCGGCCGCGGCTGCCGCCGAGGGGAGCCGGAGTCGTGATGCCCGGAGGCCCCGTCAATGTCGGGGCACTTTGAAGGCGGCGCGAAGGCCGAAGGGAAGCTCTTGGCGTCGGAGGACGCTGGCCCGATGGGCCTGAAGGCGCCCGAGCCGAAGGGGGCGTGAGGGTCGAGCGCCGGGTGCAGGAAACGCGGCTGCAAATGATGAAGCAGGTGGGCCGGGAGGCCAGGGTAGCCTTCAACGTGCCTTATGCCAAAACCAGCGGTTGCAAATGGTACGTGAAGATCTTTCGTTTCCTTGAGGATCGGGATGAGAGATTAAAGCGGAAGTTAGCAATGATACACAATCACATTGTTCTGGCAGAGCCTAGATGGCACACGAGAATCAGAATTTAACCTTTACATAACAGTTATGAACATAATAATAAATAAAAAAACAGTCAAACATTTCCACCTACCTGGGGGTTAAAGGGCCTCTGCATTCTCAGGGCCTCAGGCAGGCCACTAGCCTGAGAGAACACCACCAGCGCGGGAGGTGGTATCGGATTTGGCACGAAAGCCGAATTTTCCATCTAAAATAGCATGTAGACAATTTTTAACAGCATACACCACAGGTCAAGTCAACTTAAATAAGTCTTAAAAACGGCACCTTCAACATGCACTCAAAAAATTACCAACAAAACTCCTGGATATGTAAACAAACCGGCTTCATGCAAAAACAAATATTCAAATTGTTTGAGTTATCAAACATTCGCAGCCTAAAATATAACCTCAAAAGATTTTCCAAAAGAGCAAATTGAAACAATCACATGGACAAAAACACCAAAACTGCTGTAAAAGAAATTGATGTTTAGCAACAGTGTCGTAAATCAGGTTTCAAATGCACCGGCGCTGCACTCTCCATAACAGGCAAAATATCCTTAAAACATTTTAAACACTATCAAGTACAGTAACACTGCCTTCGGAGACGATGATACGTATGAAAATGTTCACATTAATGTAAAAAAAAACGACAGAAATAGTATCAAAGAAGAAAGAGAAGAATTGTCAAAGTGTAATGTAAAATTCAGTGGCAGCACACGTGCTCAAATAGCTTCAACGCCAACGTTTAACCGCCACTGGCAAGCTTCCATTACACATACAATGGATAAATACAAACTTTTAACCATATCTTAATCACCAGAAAGAATACAGACAGATGTGACCGTACGGCAAAAATTGAATCAAAAAGTAAACAACGGCGGCTACTCACAGTGAGGGAGACGCGTATGTGTTTACCTTGATTTCAATCAGAATGAATGTATCATAAGAGAAATAATAATCTCGGAGTGACAGATACAATACAAGGTATAGATACAACGATGTTGGTGGCGGAGGTCGAGAGAAAGCGTCTCCTGAATCCACCAAGACCAGACTGATGCTCGTAAACACTTACCTACTCACTCATGTTGTCGCGCGGAGCATTGTGGGGAAACAAGAGACGATCGTTATTCGCTTCGAATCTTTTCGCGCTAAAATCGAAACGCGCGCACGGGTTCAAAAATCTATGGATGCAGAAACCTAACTCTTGAATAATTGTAATTAAGATGAGGATGTGAATCGTTAGCATGTGTTTATCGGTTAAACCATTGGTCTATGAAAGAGTTCACCTAGGAAAGGTAAGTTTTCCCAAGGAAATTTTGTAATATTACGATTTATTTTCAGATTACTCCTGGCCTGCAACGCCTATTTTTAGGATTTCTCATGCAATGCCAATATGATATTGAACAAAGACTTTTATTTATAAGTATTTGGTTCATATATAAATCTTCTATCTGATAAATAATTTCCATTACCTCCTCAAAGTTAAAAAAAATACCCAAAAATACCGGAAACCCACCGCAATATGCAACAAATAAATATTCCAAGCAATTGTAATTCAATAGTAAAGAACTAAATGCAAAAATGTTGGCATCTGTACTGTTACTTCCTAAATTAAATAAGAACTAATTTATTCTGGGGTATGTTACAAATACATTTAAATGACGTCCAAAATGAAAACGGAAATAATACTGCGTCTTACACAGAAATTATTACTTGTGAATTTTACATGATTTAGTAATTTTAAGATGCAAAACATTGAAAATTTTTGTAAAGGAAATAATTGAAAACAGCAATCAGTGGTTCTTTCATGAATAATAAGAAAAAATTATGATCAATACGCCGAATACATAACTATTATTTTCTTGTTAAGTAATGAATTTGGAAAAATAAAGTTAACGATTAAAATAATAAAAATACATGTACCTTATTTTTTTGGAGCACCCATTATTCAAAGAAGTTTATTTAAGTATAAAAATGGAAAACAATGATAATGTTCCAATTCTATTTATGATAATGACAGTACATACGTGAAAAAATTGCGAAAAAGAATGAAAATTATACAAATAAAAGAGCATTATCGAACAATGTACCAACCAAAACAGTACGCTTGGACTAGCTGCAATTTCTAAGATTTCAGAATTTAAGATGTTAATGATCGTTTTGTGCCCTGACTTTTTCAATCGGCTTGGCAAACTAAGAATCGTGGGTTGAATCCCGCCTCGTGTAAGGGTATTATTCTTCAAATGGAAACTACGTTAAACTGCGTTTAAATGATTAAGAATAGTATTAATTTAGTTTAGATAGTTTGATATCAACCCTAGCAGTTGGGGGATCATAAAGCGTGATTCTACTGCTTCAATTACAATCCATTAGGCTTAGAAGATTTTTATTAAACAAATACCTAATTTAAAGCGGCAATCGGTAATTCTTTGAAAAATACGTTAGTAATAGTCATATTTGGATAAACATCTTGCTGAAATTCATGCAACAAATACTGAGATTTCTCTGGCTTTTTCGGAACTATTTAAGCATATCTGCAATGATTGTTTACATTTCCTTACAATCAATCGATGTTTTAATGATTCCTATCTGCTCTTCTTCAGATATGCTATTTAGCATACAATGATAATAAATGTTTTCGCCTATAATACAATAAAGAGAACATCGTGGGAAGTCATGCTGTTTGTCGGTCGCAATTAGTTCTAATTTAGTTAACTGCTTCAAAAGCAAAAATTATTCTCTGAGGAAAAGTATTTGTGATTATGATTTTGATCTCTATTGCTTGCATAAAGTAATACGTAGCATTTTTGAGGACTGAATGGAAGTATTACAGTCAAAACTTGTGAAGTACATATATAGCAGGATTAATTGACAGGTGCTTTTCAATTTTGCGCATTTTTTACAAAATTAGTAGTGTGTAAAATAACTTCGAAACAATTCCGGCACATTTATGGCAGGGTTTTCAATATTTGGTATTCATCGAGCAAGCGGTATGGTCACACTCCTCTGTGTTTTCCCGCTTCAACGCTTCCTTATCTATTCCACCCATTAATCTGTTGACATTATCACTCACCTCCTATAACCGTAAGAACTTTTTATTTTTTGAGTATTTAGCTGGATCTTTTTCCTCCCTAAGTTACATCCGGCTGACCTCGCTCCATCAGCCCTTGGCTTATGTGAACATTGACTTCTCAATTAGGTCTTCGTGGTATTACATGTCATTTATATCTGCTAAAATTGTTTGATTACTATCGAGCTATTTTCTTGCCGTGCTCTAATTGAATTGATGTTCAGGTAATTTGAACGATTGTTTGGTTTCGTTTCTGAATTGCATTTCATTGCATTGAACTCTTTCCCCAGTTTTTTCCTCCAACTGGCTGAATTCCATGATTAGTGATAACATTGTCCTTCACCATTTGCAAACGCCGTAAGCTTCACAACCATAGCTTCTGCTGAGTAAGAGAAAAGATGCCTTTCAAGAAACTTGTTTTTCTCAATCAAATATTGCCTTAATATTTCTTATCCTTTACCTTGTATAATAAATTGGTTGTTAAAACATACTATTCTAATGTTTTGGTATCATTAGTATCTGTACTATCATAGAATGAATACCAGTAGGTCATGATTTCTCCACCAGCTGAACGTCTGGTGCTACAATTTGTTGCAATTGGCCTTACGGTTTGCTCACCGTTGGCTGAGCATCAAGACTTAGATTCCGGGCCCACATCTGCTTCCATTCCTCGTGTGTTCTTAGTGGTGCTGTGCCCGCCTCCTCTGCACCCAGGACACGCCAACAGCCATGTTTCCAGACCGGTGATACACAGGCAACAACCATTCTTTCTCCGAGGCACCATCTTTTCCCCGTTTTTGGAAGATTCCGACGTATAGCTCAGGTGATCATCCCTTGATAAGGACGGTGAGTCTTGCGGCGCTTAATTTCAGAAATGCGTTTTACTTTACCAGACGGGAGGACACATTGACGTTTTAGAAAAGTTTTTTCAAGTTCCAGATTACATAGTAGAGATTATTAAGACATACATCCGCCTAGTAGAGATTATTAAGACATATATCCGCGATCGTGAACAATTATGACACTATTGATGGACTCCTAGGAGGGAAGGCACCACGGGTTACCATCCTGATCAGTACTGTGACAGGACTTCTAGGGCAGCTATACCCAAATGCGGCCACCAAAGAATTTTTCTACGGTCATCACTTCAGTTTAGTACGTTTCTTTATCTGGTTAAATTAGGTGAAAGAATTTATCCGTAGTCTGGCCTCGACAGAGTTCATCTTGTCTCATCTGCTGTAACTGTTCTCATCGATTGAATAGTCGCTCATTATTTAATATGTGAAACGCAATACTGCAGTGGCACGCAATGAAACGAAGTCTGAAGTCCGTATAGTGCGCCGATTGACTCGGAAGTACTGCTTGAAGAGCCACAAGAACAGCCTGAGCTTGCAATTGCAAGTAAAATCCGTCGTTGCCTGGTTGCTAAAAACTGTTACACACAGGAATAATCCTAATTACAACAAATACTGTTATCGTGCAATTTAGAAACAGCATAAAACGTGTATCATTCGTATGTTGCATTTGCAGATAAGCCTTATAACTCCATTCAGTAGAAACTGGAGAGCAATCAAAATGTTGTATGACATTAAATGGTTTGTGTATCTTCCTATTTCTTACGAAAGGTTGCGTACCTATGATCAACAGCTACAAAAATCTCCAGCAGTTCTCTTTGGACCATAAATGCTTGTTAATCAAAAACAAAATTTTAGAAATATTTTACAATATAAAATGATTTTGTGCCTTTTGTTGCGAAATGCTTGAGCTCGCCTGTTTTTAAACCAAAACTGATGAAAACGAGGCAATTTTTGGTACGTCAGACGCTGTCCCAGCGTCGAAGCCGAAATGCTAAGGTTGGAAAACTAGCACGTAGGTACACTTGCTACCCACATACAGGAGCTGACTGCAATTAGCATGTTATCATCTATGGTGTCAAGTGCTTCTTGCACTAAAAGGCGCCTTGGTGCCAGACCTCTAAGATAAAAAGTGAGGATGGGTAAGGTAAAAGGTTTTCATTTGTGATCAAGTACAATGTCCAGCTTTAACAAGACCATTTGATTCGAAAGATAATGATATTAACTATTGTTAAGTTCTAATTTACATGAGTTATAATACTTTAGGAAGAAAACAAACACTAATACAGCCCCTAAAATATTTTTATCTACTATTTACTTCGAATAATAAAATAGTTTACGGACAGTACTAGTGTAATTTTTATTTTGCTCGTTAGGTACATATGATTAATCTGTTTCACCATACCATGGCTGAGTCAGTTAACTCTGTATGATATAAGGAGGATAAGGGCCCCAAAATATGTTAAAATATTTCACATGGAGAATAGCTTTTCTCTTGTGCTTCCTCTCAAAGGTTTCGAGTCTATGAACGCCGCGCTAATGTTGCTGCAGCCGGGTGGGGGGTAGTTTCCAAAAAATATCATTGAAGAATAATTGGATAAATTAGGTACTTATAAAGGTTATAATGTGACCTATGAGATTGATAAAGGAGCAATATTTGTTCAAAAACTAATAAATACCACAGGTGGTACAGGATATAGGTCTATGTCCTCTTTTCTGAAGCACCTAAAAGGTCTTTATCATTGCTTTCATTATAAAAGAAATTCAATGCTACTGTGTAGTATCATTAACTATCTAATTTTCAGATCAATAAGCCTGCGAATAATTTATATCAATTAGTGATTCATTTTGACTGGTGAGTGCACAATGTACATGGATTATAATTGCAGTTTGGCAAAGGAGAAAAATTGATGCAGCTCATTGTTTCGTTGGCTTTGATTTTATATAGAAATTTTAGTGAGGGACGATATCAAAGGCACAGTACGCTATGTTGAAAGGCTCGCAGTTACCTCTCCACATCTTATTTTTGGACTTCGCGCACGTTATTTAGGGAGTTTCACCTAAATCACCTGTGATTATCCTGCATCTGGACCTAAATGATCCATCCATTTCTGCGCCACTAAGATTTTTCTTCGACTCAACTTCAACCTTCCGATCTCCAAACCGGTCACCAAACGGCCATATACTTACAGTCACATTTAAGAGACAGCTAAGTTTCCTGTTGTTTGGTTAACAATTTCCGTCGTTTTGGACTGTCTGTTTACAAGATTACGAATTTAACGAAAAATCATGAATAACGAGTTGATGTGGAACCTTCAAAATAACGTGAAGTTTGGAATTCCTCGCTATTTGATGAACGAAAGACGAGTTACATATAATAGCGATCTGAGATAATTTCATTTGAATCTAAAGGGTTCGTTTCGTGGCAAGAAAATTCGATAAAGAGTGACCACGAATTGATGTCAAATTTTCACAACCTCTCTCCTAAAGTTAAGTCCATAATTAAAGAGTCCCAGGTTCGCATATAAGCTTTTTTTAAGTCGCAGTTATTCCGTACGACTCCGGTGTGATTTCAATCCATCTGCAATACGTTAGGGAGTGAAAAATGCACCTTCAGTGCATTTGGGGAAAGAAAAAGTTGCGTGGCCACGTGCTGTACAAGCCTTTCCGCCCCAAGTGCTCTCGGCTCCTCCTCATTCCTCATTACAAACCCCGGCCCTTTCCCCCCGCGCGAAGATTTAAGGGATTGCCGTCTTTCTGCGCGACGGGTGGGATTTGCGATTCAAGGCGAGGAGAGCCGCCGAGCTGGCAGCAGCCGAGAGAGGGCTCGCCCCAGCACCGATTTCCCACGACTGCGAAGCCGCCCCCTCCACTTTCGCAGCCCCTCTCCGACTTCCCTACTTATGCAAAAACAAAACCCGTGAAATGAGACATGTGAACGAAATCCGGTGCGACTGAAAATCTCCAGCCGTTAGTTAGTCGTGGGGAAAAGGCCTGATTCCGAAGCATGACGTGGCTTAAGGTATGCTTCCGACCGTCATCGGTCGGAGTGGAGGAGGGTTTTAAGGATCCGATCCCGAGTTTTATGGAATCCGGGAGGGTAGAAACCAAATCCTTCCATTTAGTCTCACCCCCACACACCACCTCTCTCGACTCCTCCTTTATCTCCGACTTGCGATTACTTAGCTAGGGACGGCAACAAATTCCGCGTTTATAAACCAGGGATTTAATTTCCGTTCCATACCATGCACCTCGATTACTGAATAAATATCCAGCCAATATCGACGGAAGATCCCTGGTAAGAGGCCTTGATTTTTTAAATCTGTATGCTGAAGATCATATCCATCTCGGAAAGCATGAAGAAACAATCAAATGTTTCAAAGGGAAAAAATCGACGCGATTCCTTTGTGAGTTCTCCACGTGCAATACCATTTGCGAAGGGGGCATGATTAACAGAATGGAAGACTGGAACGAGATAGACGCATATACGTATTGGAAGCAATTCCCCTGACTTATCATGCAATAAATGATCTGCAAAATATTCAAATTATCGAACGCTATGGAGATACAATAATTAATTTAGATTGATTGAATAATAATCATTTAATTAAATTAGATCAAAATATATGTTCCACAACCTAAGACGCGAAGCATATAAATTTCATAATTATGATCGTTGAATTAAAAGCAAACAATTCACTCGTAAACATTTTTCTTATACTAGCTAAAACTGAGAGTTAAAAAATTAATAGATATCGAAGCGCTGAGATATTAGATGTGGCAAAAACTAGTCTAGAATAGAGTGAAAAATGTGGTGTTGGCACCATGTAATGAACCGACGACTGGTTCCTATAAGGGTAAAAGTCTTAGCATCATTTATTTATGAAACTAATATAATTTTTTTAAATTAATTTGCAAGTCATCTTACATCGTGGAGCACTTAAAATTTCAATCTCCGAGATTTTCCTACAAGTTTACCACCCTAACCATTCTATTTCTGGTCAAGTCAGATAAAAAGTAGAATTATAAATGAAGAGCGTAGAAAACTATTCAATGTATCCTGCTACAGTACGCCATTCTTGCTTCTCATTTACTTTTCTATCTGTGATTTGAAAACACATATTTCGTCATGTGTTGGCTGAGGCATTTCTCTTCTGTACGGAATTTTCATTAGTATTCTTTTTCCCATTCGCCGAGAGCCTTACAGAATGTATGAGTTTTTGATGTATTTAACGCGAAGTAGGTATCAAGATGTTTATTGTATAGTCTATTCAAACGGCTAAATACGTTATTCTATTAAGTTATAAAATGGAACTAATTTTTAAGTTTACAGAGTTGTGGTCTCATTTTATCCAGATCTATCTATTTATGAACTTCAAATTTCTCGGCCCTGTTCACTTTCTGGCCGGCTTCAGCGGGGCTTATTCCCAAAAAGGCATCACCCTACTCACCTCCCCCGCCTAATCCATTTCAAGGGGATGGAATGTCATTTCCAAAACGAGTCTTTTTTGGTATTGAGTGGAGATTTTATAGCTAGATAAATAACCTTTGTTTTTGTTGCCTCAGGTATTTTCCTCTTACGGCTCGAACTGAGAGTTTTCTTTGTTATTCCCGACATTTACATTAGATCAGTAGTGTATGAGAATATCCTAATTTCTCTTTTGCATGATTCTATTTTAGTTTTTTTTTTGCAATAGGGATTAGCAATAGAGAATTGAATGAATTTGTGGCATGAATTTCCTCAATTATTCCGCGATTTTCCTGTTTGAATACCTCTACTTATGGGATAAATATACATGCTTAAACATTTTACATCAGCAATATGGATAGCCACACCACCACCAAAAATCAAGGCCCATATTGAAATAATTCAGCTATATCCATTTACGAAAAATTGGCTAAATGTAATCGTAACAGAGGAAGAAATATCACCCTCAATAATGGGTTCATTTTCTCCCCACGAGCAATAAAATAATAGCGAACTATTATTTATTGTATATTGTCTTTGTAACTAGTTTATCACTCCTCGGACTCCCACCGCCCTGCGCCGTGCGCACAGGCTCAACACTTCATAGGGCAGCGACCCTTCGCAGGGACTATAACTGAAAATGTAGCAAGCAACACGCCGGAATAGTTTACTCTTTCTCTGCTGTATTTAGTCCCTAGAAAAACACTCACATGATCAGGATCAATATGGGCCTTGGGTTGCGACAGGGTCGGCCTCTTTGAAAAATTGTCCATTATAGGGACTGCTGTCTATTGCGGGCTAACGCTAGATTAGCTGTGATCAAGAACGGCCTGTAGCATTTTGGATCTTTTTCAACTGACTTCACAGAGTTTGCTCGTTTATTTTCATCGGCAATGGAATATGCTTACCTTGTAGGCAGTGAATTTTTAGGGAATATGTCCAATCGAAAATTTATTTCGATTTAAAAAGTAATTTATTAGAAATATTCTTCATTTTTGCGCGCAGTGACCTCAAGTATATATGCGTCTGATTTGATTATTCCTTTACAATTTTGTATGGTGACGCAAATAAATACCTATCATATTTTTGGCTTTACTATATCACCCGTGATACTATCAACATTGAAGCAAGCACCTTCTGTTAGGCGGCTGTTTATTTGGTCCAAAAATAAAAATCCATTTAATTACACGTGTAATACAGAGTGAGCAACTAGTGACTGGGAATTTGAATTTGCCAGGCTCTTACAGACTACATCAGAATTCCATGTTGGTTAAATATCTCACAGATTATTTGTTCTATGTATGTTCCCCCAGAGTACAGGGTTGGCATCCATTAAACCCATTTATACGGGTTCCCATAATACTGGGAGTGAGTTAGGGTATGATGTAGTATGGTGGTGTGATCTTAAATGCGTTCAAGAATTTGTTCGCTAGCATGCAGCAGAATACATAAGTGAGAAAACATTTTGAGTCTTGGTTCCTGTTCTGCTTCAGGAAAAAACTGGAGTCCAATGCACACCAACTTTATTCAATGACCTTAAACTAGCAATACAAGACTTGGCACAATCCCGACAACTCTCAAGCAGTCAAGGTCCTGATAAAAATGTATCCTCCACTGTGATGCCCCCTGTTTTCGACCTCTGCTATTTTCTATATTTATTGGTGACATTTCATGCATGATTTAAATTAGGATATATATATTATATGCTGATGACCTTGATATTTATATTCATACCCTGTTTGAAAAAATAGTTTGAACATTATGAACACTAGAAGGATGGTGCTTGCTATTTTGGCCCATTCCACTTTTTTTATGCCCTTTCTTAATTATTGAAAATCCACTGATCATATTTCATGGATTTTAACCATTTTACATTATTTTTATATTCTGTGATTTTTACATAGTGGAGTTTTTTTTAATACTAGTTGTTCTGCCCAAAAGGTTCAAATGTGTTAACTTGGCTCAAATTAAAATCTCAAAAATAATATTTTACTTTTAACTTTTTAGATTATAAATATTTTCAGAGATATGTCAATATTCTACTTAAAATCATGCAACTTAATTAATTATAAATAATACTGAGGTGATACTTAAGTATTTTTCAGAATTAATTACTCTGTCAGTAAATAATATAATAAATATTGTGGAAATTAAAAGAAAGTCCAACACTGAGCTTAGAATAATGGAAGTCACGGCTGGTCTAACCCGACTGTGAAATCAGTGGAAGGGAGATGGGGAACTATGAAAAACTGACTACATACAGGCTGCTGCAAAAGAAGATCTGGGGGAGAAGAATAATTGTCAAGGAGAAGCCATGGATCACAGAAGAAGCCTTAGAGCTGATTGAAGAGAGGAAAATGCAAGAATGAGAAAACTGAAGAAGATCGATTCTGCTACAAAAGAATAGAAAATGAAATATGGTGTAAATAAGAACAGCAAGAGAAATATGGATGGAGGATATATGTGAAGATGTACAAAGAAAAATAGCACATGGAAAGGTAAAAGTTTCCCATGGGATGGTGAGGAACAATTTCAAGGATGTAATAAGGTTGGGGAGAAGAATTCAAAGCTTTTAATTGAAAATGAAGGTAACGTGAAGAAGTGGAAGGAATTTTTGGTGCAATTATGCAATGGAAGGTATCTTAATGCGAAGGGTACCTAACAAAGAGGAAAATGAATTCAAAAAGGATAAGGTGGGAGACTCAATCTTAACATCAGATTTTGATGTAGGGGTTAGGGACCAGCAGATAAATAAGGCTTCTAAAATAATGTTATCGATGCCGAGTAAAATCAAAATGCAAGTGAGAAGACAATTACCAGCTGTACAAAACCATCTCCAATATGTACTCCACAGACAATATTCACTGAATATATCATGATAAAGATAAATGTGTGCCAGGGTTGTGTAATACTGTTCCGGACTGATTTCCAGTGAAATATAGATACTTTTGTGGGCATAATCTGGGCCGCATGCCTCTATGGCTTTTCGATGAAGTGCATTGGAACGTTTCAACTCTGATGACATAACTGCAAGAGAGTGGTTTGAGAAGCTTGACCTCTTCCTTGAAATGAGCATTTTAAATATTCAGGATCAGGCATTGTTTTATTATGTTGACCCCAGAATGTTAAAAATTCTCTGACAGTAATTCCTGCCAGATTTGCCTTGACTAAATTTCTTTAGATTTTAAAGAGCCACTCTTGCAAAACTTGAAGCCCGAAACCCTACCAAGATTATTTCAGAGAAAACTAGCGATGCAGGTCCAAGAAAATAATGAAGGTGCCCTCCAGTTTGGCAATGCCTTTCATAGTAAATGTGAATATGATGCAGCTCATTTAAAGATTGTAATTGTTTACAAGTCCATAAGGGGTGTAAAAAGTGATGAACTGAAGACAAAGTTTGATAAGATGAAGCCCTCTGATGTGGCAACCCTGAGCAAGTGCTTGGAAATGGTCCAATTGTTTGAGAGCTATGAGGAAGCAGAGCAGAGCCACACCAGCAACAGTGCACAAAACCTCTTCATGGGAGCGTAGCAGATTCCAGAGGGGATGTGGATTTGTCATCCATGGGCGTGGCACAAGAGGTCTGTCTGGGAGTCGAGGTGGAGGTTGGTTCATTCAAACAGATAGAGTCAAGAGCAGCTGAGCGAGGTGGGTCCAGATCATCATCACAGTGTGGAGAGTCTCACAGGGGCTCGATGACGTGCTTTGCCCATGGTAAGATGGCATAAATACTTCCAATGTGGCTGCTGTGGATACCCCTACAACTTATGTCACCAGTATGGTCACATTTGGAAGGCATGCCCCTTCACCAAACAAAGTGAAGGCAGTGTATAAATAAAATGTGGAAGAAACTGAAGTTGAGGATTTGAGTCATTTGAAGGAGAGGTATATACATACATATATATCTAAGTTTGTGCATTCCTATGAAGTGGAAAAGAACTCAATGTCTAGAGTTAGAGAGATGACAGCAGATTGTGCTGAAAAAGTGTGTGATTGTGTGGAGGCCAAGGGTTTTAGTTTGGAGAAAGAAGTATTGATGCTGCCAAGATAAATTAAAGATGTAAAAAAGTTGTAATGCCAATAAGTACTTGGTTCCTGGTGTGTGCAGCTATGCAAGTGTTTGTGCAGGATAGTGGAGATGTGCATGAGGATATTGTCAAGTTTGCTCAATGTTCTGTGACAGAAATAATCCCAGGGATTATTTCTGTCAAAATGTCACAATGGTTCCTGACACATATTTGCTGACAATGATAGTTAGCTTTAATAAACTATTTTGTAGGGTAAGGGTTCGCAAAACACCAGTCAGGATTGCTTCACTGATTGGGCATTCCTTGTATGCAGAAAGTGAAAGTGAGGTAAGTGTGTTTGAAAAGGGAAAAGAGTATTGTCTAAGATTTATAATTAGTCATTTTGATGAGGACTTAGTGCCATTATTGGGACGGGAGTGGATGGATGCCATGGGGCCTGAGTGGAGGCAGATGTTCGGGTTCTACCATCTCCCTATACAATGAATCCCAAGGAAAGATGTGGTGGATGTGAAGGGTGAGGTAGTTCAAATGAATTACAAGAGCTCAAGCTGAAATATCCAAATGTATTTAGTACTGATGCCAGTTCGGGAATTGAGGGTTTCACAGCAAGCGTAGCTTTGAAGCCAGGGGGCTTGACCAGTATCTAACAAAGAGTATATTGGACCATGTAGTAAAAGAAAAAGAGTCACAGCTGAGTTGCAAGCTAAAATCCAGGAAGGTAGATATGTTAGAATGAAAAGATCAGTCAAGGCATGTGTTGCCAGTGCCAAAAAAAACTGGGTGAAATAAAAGTGGCTCATGACTGCATGAGGATTTTCATCCCTAATATTGTTGTTGATCAGAATCCTTTGCTGCTGCCTGTTGATATTTTCAATGCCGTGGTTTGGTGTGGTGTATATTGTGTATTGGATGGTGCAGATGTAAGTATTTATGCAGCTCAAACAAGATGAGACTTCAAATATCATCTGTTATGTTGGGGAATTATGGTTATGAGATTGAGTTTTGGAAGTCCAGTCTGATGGGTGCAGCCGATATGTTGTCACATTTGCCTGTAAAGGAATATGCCTTTGGCCAAGTGTACAACCTTGCTGTGGATACCAGATTCCCCATCATCTTTACTATGAATAAAAAGTAGTAAATTGATAATTTATTCTGCTTTAATCCTTTAGATTTAGTCACTGGGAAAATCACTTGTCACCCAGTGAGGAGATTCAGGCACATGATGTACTGGGCCATTTGAAATTGACTTTGATGCCTATTGTTATGAAATAAAAGAACTTCCTTTTGGGAAAATCTGTTGGTAGGTACTATAGAGATGTCCAAGAATTACGATTGGTTGCTTATTACCCAGGGCAACTCTTCAAAATTCAACTTTGCTGTGATGGAAGTGTGATTGCAATTCTTGATTCTTGTGTCACGTGGTGTGATAGGGGAGTATTTCGCATAGGCTGTTGTTGAGATCACACCTGGGATTTTGAAACATCTATTGTATGAGGTGCATCAAGTGAATTGTAGTTATTGAAAGTTGATGTACTTTTAATAAATATTTAAATCCATGACCATTTTTCTTTAAAATTATCATTTATGGAGGTACTAGATATTCACAAATTTGGCACGAGTGAGTTCTGTTTATAGCTCACTGATATCAAATCGTGATTCCAGGATTTTGCATTATGGCACCTTGTTACTAGTTAGTTCACAGTGAAAATCATTGGAAAGTCACTGTCAGAGTCACAGAAAAGTCGCTGGTACTGCCACTGTGAAATTCACTGAGGAAGTCACTGTCCCAATTCACTGCAAGGTCACAGAGTAGACATTGTCAGACACACTGGAAAGTCACTGGCTATATTACTGTCTGGGTTGCTGGATATTTTCACCAGGGTAGAGTTCTACTTCATTCCATTGAATGAAAGGAAAGAAGGCTATAACAGTTAAAATGTTTGCTATTTATAGGTGGATTAGAACAGAGTGCAAAATGAGTGCCTTTGCTCTGGTAGGGCAAGGATTAATAATCAACATGTTCTATTCTTCCATCCCACTATAAAAAAAATTCCAAAACGTTTGATGCACAAAAAGGCATGATTATATGTTACATAATATGTATTAGTATTTAGAAGCTAAATGTAATTTGAGCCAAACATATCCAGAAATTACAAGAAGTAGAACTTACAGATTGAATTTTGGAGAGTGGAAGACTTATTCACAAATGTGTAAGGTTAAGGAGATTTTCACTGACATTCACCTGCCTCAGACTTGTCAAAAATTTACTGCTGAAATAATAGACTTGATAATACTCCACAAATTTATCTGGCAGGAAGATACATTTCAGCCCTCTTTGGCACAATCATGTGCAAGGAATGGATGGTTGAGCGACAATATATAGGCTATATTCTGAGTGTTGAATTCAGGATTTTTAAAGGACAGGGAAAGGAAGTGATGGGACAGAGGGGGAGGAGGGTGCTTGCAGTTGAGGGGCAATGGACATCAGGGTTGGGTGAGGCCTCGGTGTTTATAAACCAAGTATGTTGACCAGCCAGTCACTTAAGGGAGAGAAAGAGGAAATAGAGTGTGAGCAAGTTGGTGGGATGGGAGGGAGAGTAGGCATAGTGAGAGTGGTGACTGAGGGGAGGGGGAGAATTTGGTGGAAGGTGGTCAAGGAGAGTTAGGATGACCAGGTTCTGGAACACATTGTCATTAAAAAGATACATCCTTCAGAATTGGTAGTATCTGAGTGTCCTTTTTCAACAGGTGTCCTCTGACTCCTGAGAACACCTGAAGTACCTCTGTTTTCTCTGGCAAGTTGAGGGCTTCTATGAGTATCACTATTTCTTGGTGCCATATGTTTCTCTAATAGCATGACAGGGCTTTGTAATGACACATTTTAGAGAGGTTATGGCGTAAGTGAACAACATAACAGTGCCAGGCTCCCTTTATTTATTTCTTGCCTTAATCCATAAATTATCTCCTCTTCTGAATTCCTTCACCAGCCTCCAGGAGGCTCTGTCATAGTATTCCTTAACTTTATCCTGCTTAGCCTGGAGTGCTTCATATATACCTTTTTGTACCCTTGGTTTCAAAGCTTCCATTGTGACAGGAAGCTTGGAGCACAGTTGACGGCTAAACAATATTTGGGCTGGGGACACGTCGAGTCCTTTAAGGGGAGAATTCCAATAATCCCTCAACAGGTCCCTGAAATCTTTACCTAATTCTTAGCTTTTCCGAAGAATTTGTTTGCCAATATGCACGCTCTTTTCTGCAAGCCCATTAATTTGATGGTAATGGGGGCTACTTGCCCTCAACTCCATCCCATTCTCTCTGAAATATTTTTGACAGCCATATGACATGAAAGGTATGTTGTCTGTAATGCATTCCCTGGGAATGCCATGAGTCGATAAAATTCTCTGTACTGCATTTATTATAGCACTAGTAGTTTTACTTGGCAAAGGAACTAATTCCAACCATTTACAGTAATAGTCAACAAGGACAAGATAGGATTTCTTGGCAAAATCTAAAATGTCACATGCAACTTTTTCAAATGGCAACTTTGGTACCTCATGAGGGTTTCTGATTTCTGGGTTGGAAATTATTACATACTTCACACTTATTAATTGCGGTTTCAATGTCCCTTGACATTCCAGGCCAATAGTATAGCTCCCTAGCTTTAATGCGAGTCTATTCGATCCCCCCATGCCCTTCATGAAGTAATTTTAGCACATAGGATTTAAGAGCATTAGGTACTACAATTTTGTGTCCCACGAAAACTAGTCCATCTTCGATGTAGAGCTCATCTCTTAGCTTATAGAAAGGTTGAAGTGCAGTGGATATTTTTCCATTATTTGGCCACCCCCTAGTGCACATTCTGATTATTTCACTTAAAACTTTATCAGTGTTAGTGTTTTTCTGAAATTCTTCCCTCTGTTCCCTAGATACGGGAAGATAGGTACCTACTGATGGTATGAACCATATCATGTATTTCAGGCTCATCTTCAACATTCCCCTTGATGTATGACCTTGATAGCTTATCTGCAATATGCAAATCTTTTCCAGGGATGTAGTACACATTCAGGGAGTATCACAGCAGTTTGAGTCTTAGCCTTTGGAGTCTTACTGACCCTATCTTACTTACACTTTATAACTGACAAAAGTGGTTTGTGATCAGTTTGGACATCTACATTGAGCCCATACATATAATTGTGGAACTTAGTGGTGGCAAAATGGATGGCTAGCAACTCTTTCTCAATTTGAGCATAAGCATTTTGCTCACACTTGCTCAAGCTTCTAGAGGCAAAAGCAACAGGCTGTAACCCCTTACTCCCAACTTCTCTTTGGAACAAGCAACAGCCAGGACCCGATTGAGAGGCATCACACTGAATAGTAATTTTTTTAGACGGATCAAATGATGCCAGAACTGGGGCAGTTGACACACTTTCCTTTAATTTCTTAAATGCCAGGCGGTGGGAGGGGAGCCATTTCCATTCTGTACCTGCTTTTAGCAATTCATGTAGAGTTAATGCTGTCATGTTTGGGATGAAACTACGCACATAATTAAACATTCCCATTGCTCTTTGCAATTCTTTCATATTAGATGGGAACTCTAGGCTTGCAAGTGCTTTCACTCTCTCAGGATAAGTTTTCATCCCTGCTTCTGAAAAAAGATGCTCCACATATTTTATTTCTTTCACCTTGTATTGCAACTTTGCTGGATTTAACTTCATGTTCTGTGCCCTAGCTCTTTCAACAACTCGTTCAACAACCTTATCATGCTCCATTTCTGTATTACCCATGCACAAGATATCATCAAAATAGATATTGGTACCTGGAATATCACCAAAAGTTTGCTCCACCAATCTCTGAAATATTTCAGGGGCACAAGCAACCATACGGCAATCTTAGATATTTGAAGCAACCAAAGGAACATGTGAAAGTACATTTGAGGGAAGACTCCTCATCTAATTTTACCTGATGGAACACTTCTTTCAAATCAAATACCCTGAAATATTTAATGCCACTCAATTTCTCAGCTATGTCGCTCACAGTTGGAACAGTGTGATACTGCCTAACAATAACCTTGTTTAAGTCAACAGGGTCAAGACATGGCTTCTTAGTAATAACAAGGTTACTGAGCCACTCTTTACATGTCAGGATTTCTAACCTAGAAATTATTTTCTCTGCCTGAAGCCCCTCTCCAACTCCATCTTGGAGTTAAATTTAACCTTTCTTTCAGAGCCGAAGGCACCCTCCTGGGTGGCCTTGATGTCGGCTGCACATTCTCTAATGTTGCTATATTGCACCTTTGTGGTAAACACCCCAGACCCTTAAACACAGACATATACATTTTAAGAAATTTATTTTTTGATGACAGCTGGTCAATATTAAATACCCTTCTAACCAAGTTCAAAGAGACACAGCCGGGTAACCCCATAAGGGGTTGCAAGCCATGGTTTACAATTACAAAATCAAGGAAACATTCAGCATGTTTATAATTACATCTCAGGGTGGCAATGCCTTTAGGCTTCATTTTCATGCACCTCAAGTCGCACACTTGTAGGTTTAATTTTAACACTTTTCTTTAACTTCTGTATTGCTTGCATTGGCAGGACATTCACTTGAGCACCTGTGTCCAGCTTCATTGCAAACACTTTTCCACCGATCTCCACCTTTTCAACCCAATCATTGGGATCACAATTAGCATCCACCGAATTAACGCTCAAATTCACAGACAGTGCATAGCAGGACACTGAAGATGTATCTGACAAGGAGTCAGATTCTACCACGTCGATTTGGCGTACATTTCTCACCCTGCATGCCACAGCAAAGTGGTTGATTAGTCCGCACTACGCGCACTTCCTTCCATATGCTGGGCACTCTCGAGGGCCATGATTCGTTTGGCACCTGTTACAATGAAACTTTTTCACTGCTTTCCCCACACTTTGGCTTTCACTTGAGCCCAAATTACCTCGAGAACGGTGATTTCCTCCCTTGTTCTGCAAAACGTCTAAGTGGTAATCTCCACCTTTGGGCTCAGCCGTTGTTTCTCTGATCTGCTTCGCCTGCCTCAGACTTTGCTCTACAATGGGTTGCCGCTTTCTCCAGAGAGAGATCCTCCAGTCTAAGCAGGGCCTCCTGCACCGTCTTATCTCGTACTCCGTAAACGATGCGATCACGAAGTACGGAGTCCTCTTGAGGTTCAGATCTGGAGAATCTACAATTTTTAACGAGGCGCCTACAGTCAGCAAAGAAATGCTCGAAACTTTCTCCTTCTTCCTGAACTCTCTAATTAAATATGAAGCGTTCGAAGGTCTCATTAATTTTGGGCGCAACGTACGACTCGAACGCTTTTAAAACAGCTGAGTATGACTTTTTCTCTGGCTCTGTAAACGGAAAAGTAGAGAACAGCGCTATCGCACTTCCTCCCAGCATATTTAATAAAAGGGCGATCTTTACTTTGTCAGACTCTTCATCCCTCTTGGTGGATGCTAGGAAATTTTCAAATTCTCGGACAAAATTAGTCCAGTCGGCAGTCGGCGTGGGACCTTCGAAATTTACGCTTGTCGGTAGTTTAACGTACTCAGCCATTTTCGCGGTTACACAGAAGATCCACGGCGTGGTTTCACGATATTTACGTGTCTCCTCTATTTGCACCTAATGTCATTGAACTCCCCACGACTGCGCCATGTTGTATAGCTTATTAATAATCGAGTTTAACTAGGATTCTTTCAAGTATTTATTCCCGACACTTTGACACAAAATCTAAATCTCAAACAACTACCAACATACGTCACTTATGGGGGGGAGGGGGGGGGGAATCCCTGGAGCACAAGGGTGCAAACCACTTGAGAGTATACTACAACACATCCATCACCAAAATGTGCATACATTTCCATGACATCCAGAGCCAATCCTTAACTGCCTGTCTGTAATAGTTCAAGGGGGAAATTGCTTATGAGTTCATTTGCAATGAATGTTTGGCAAAATTTGAGCTCGTATCTTTTGGCCAAAAATACCTTTTATTTCTCCTCAGTGTGGCTTTCAGCTGTCTTCCAGCCTGCCCAATGCACACTGACTCAGCCTGATGTTTCTATAAACCTGTAGAGTATTTCTAAATCAATTATTTCAGGAACAAATATATATAATATCCACCAAATGAAGCCTGATACAGAGAATTTTATAAACTGCACAGTTTCAGGCGTAACTTGGTGGAACTGCATGTGACCTTTGACCCTTGAGTAACCCTTGAAGGTCAAGGGATGAAATGAGAGATCTGAAGACCTTAAAATCAACCTTGGCACCTTTTTAAACCTATGATTCGACAGGTTTGAAGCGGTTATTCATTTTTTGTAACCCCTGTAACCTGGACTGTGACCTTTCAGGGGTCACGGTTGCAATTTTCGACCTCAATAGTTCTTCCATCGTGTTCTTCGTGTCCAAAAACCTATTAGTCGAAAGTTTCGCTAAATAATTGTTTTTTTTGTACTTCGAATATTTTAACATTGAAAGCCCATAAGGCAAAATTTGGATTTTTGGTTGGACCCTATTTCTGGGGTCAAAAGGTCATATTTTTAATATTTTGTTTACACTCAACAAAACTTACATCCTTTTTCTAGCCAGGTACCAAATTTCATCCATGTGGCTCGAAAGGAAGTGTCTAAAATGACAGGTCAGAAATGACACACGATCAATGGGACACTCTGTATATATAGGTATATATTTTATTTTACTTTTACGTATATTCCACATTATTTTAATTCACCGACCCGGGTTTCGTCTACTCCGTAGACATTTTCAGGAACTGACTCTGAAAATGTCTACGGAGTATACGAAACCCGGGTCGGTGAATTAAAATAGTGTGGAATATGCATAGTATTTTATTTTACTTTTAAGTGAATTTTATTACAAATAATTACTAGTTGACAATGGATCTCAAATGCTGTGCCCTATGACTACTAGTAGAGCATAGTTTCCATATGCCCTGTTTCCTTTAGTGATTTTGACATTTACAGCAATATTCCAGAATGAAAAAATAAAAATAAAAATGACTTTGTATATTCCACACTTTTATTAACAAGACCGACCGCGGTTTCGACGGCTATAGCGTCATTATCAACACTATATGTTGCCTTGATAATGACGCTATAGCCGTCGAAACCGCGGTCGGTCTCGTTAATAAAAGTGTGGAATATACAAAGTCATTTTTATTTTTATTTTTTGATGATGATTCAATTCCACAAAGTTACGCCTGAAGGTATTTCTTCGAATATTCCAGAAGGCTAATGGTCAGTTCTACAGGTTTAGGTGGAATCACCTGTTTTAAGGATGACATAATAATTACCTGCACAATAGTGAGGCATCTTTAATGCAATGTGGAATGGAGTTTGGAAATGTTGGAAAAGTGTGGGTCTAAAATAAAATAGAAGCAAGATCAAGTCGATGCAAAAGTTTTTGGGGCCCCTGGGTTATTGAATGATAAAGTCGGCATTCACCCAACTATGTCAAAGGATGGAGCAATAGTGAAATCACCAACTCCCACTAGTACCTATGTTGAAGGTATTTTTGGGGCTTCAAATTTTTTTCAGGTTGGCTTCTGAGTTGTCTCTGTTACAACAGCTCCTTAAAACACATAAGTAGTTTTGGTCTATGAGGCTCCTTTCAAATCAGTGAAATCCTCAATTTCATTCATAAGAGTTGTACCCTTAGAAGGCGACACCTCACCTTATGGTTTAGGAGCAGTTATCTATCTTGCATAGGATCAGTTTGGGCAAGGAAGACACAATTGCATTTGTCTCTAGATCCTTCAGCTAGGCTAAAATTGGTTATTCACAAAGAGACAGAGATGCAGCATTAAGTTTTTATTTAAGTACCAACGTATATCAAGGCTGCAGAGAATAGTGATACATATGGATTATATGGGCTGCTATTACCCTATTAAATAGAATCCTTACCAGTTGCATTTAAACTTTATAGGTCATCAATTGACAGAAGGTCCCATTACCAGCTAAGAATTTGATTATTCCACATTTGGTTATTATCAGGCGATTTTTTAGAGTAGCCCAATGTGATGCATCTCTTGCACTCCCTGATTCAGGTTTCAATATTTCGGCCGGTCTCCCCTACGTATATTTCTCCGCCTTACAGGGAATGCTTTTAATTCTGGAAGTTTTAAGGCCCGCCCAAGTTATCCTTAATTCTGACAAGTTGGCTCCTCAGCTTCCCCGGTGGTTTGTGCATCGTCTCTTGCGTTGCTTCTGAAGTAATCGCGAGATTTTTTCTGCGAGAGATGTAAGCGAAACAGTCTTATGCCACGGATTTTTCTTCCGAAGATGACTAATTAATGCAGGGAGGCTGTACTGTCTACCACGAAAACCTATTCATGAGAGTTGACAAAACTGTACTCCGCTAGTAGGGATTGTGGTGGTTCCTCCATTCAAGTAGAGATCTGTATGTGTTGGCTTTCGGTACATTCCCCCCTCTGCCACACACCCCTGCCATGGCTCTCAGGGTATTACGTAGACGTAGTCGTACATCTGGTTACGGAGCGATCCATCTTCCTTCAGGTGGGCCAGGATATCAAGGAAGGGCAGGCAGTTGTTTCGCTCCATCTCCAAACTGAACTGTTTGGATATTGGCCATTTATGCGGAGGTACCCAGGTAGAACACCAAAGTCACAATGACGTCATTTTGACATCATAGTGATGTACCTCACGTCATGGGACCTGATAATGACCTCTGTGTGACGAAGACCTCCAGGTGACGTCAAATGATGTCAAGATGACGTCAAGAAATGTTTAGTCCTATGTAGTGATTCTGCAAACCTTCAAGAAATATCGTGGTCGGCTTTTCTATGGATTTTCGCTTTTCGCGATCAGAGACCTTGGTAACACAGGAAGTCGCATGAACTTCAGGCAGAGTAATTTGAATTTAAAGAAGTTGAAGGATTTGAAATTGTGTGCTTATCGCGCCGCTTCGCTCAACTATCCGCGTCAGCCAGTATACTTTTCACATTTCTCTTTCAGAATTTATTGGTTTCATTTTCTATTAAAATTAATCTATTTTTGAAACAAAATTATTGTTGTAGGAAACGTGAGGCTCTGCCTACAGTGTTTCGATACCAAAACTTAATAACATTTAATGACTCCGTTTGTACTTGTCGCCTCTTGAATTCTACGATCAAACACGTCGGGCGAGAGCGGGGGAAGTTCTGTGAAGATGGAAGCAGTGAAGATCTGTTAGTGAGGAAAGTGTTCACGAATGTTTGCGAAATTTCACGCTGTTCCCTGTTTCGCCTCAAGATGGCAAGCAACACAAAAAGGATAACTTCTCTTTTCTCGTTGCTGGGGAGTCGTCATGCTGATCAAGGTAATCCTATTCATTCGCCGGCCGGCGCTGACAATTGTATTTTTCGATTAGTCTGATTGATTCTTTATGGTTGTTCCCCTTAGCGCTCCGTTTTGTTTTAAGGTTTTTCTGACCGAATTGTTGCTGGTCTGGTGTGTTGATATTTGAAATTGTCATTGCGTTTAGTTCACTCTATTTGCTGAAGATTAATTCAATAGTTCTTGAATTCGTCATGGTCACTTACTCATCTCAGTAGTAATTAAAGATTCAGCTTAGAATATAATATGTCAAATTTTGAACTTTTTATGTTCCAATTACAATATGCGAGTTATCACATTGTATGTAGCGATGTCTCATTGCCGACTCTATGGTCAAAAATTCTATCGGACTGCAGCACAAGATAGCATTTATACGATATTTATTGTGATAGTTTTTGAAGGGCTTGTGTTCAAGTATGTTTTCCTGTCTGTGTAGGTTGATAGGCGGAATAGGAGAAGAGCAGTAGCCATGGTTGAGGACAGGTTGAACGGAGGCAATGCGTGAGGAGGAGTCTGATTCATCCTCCAGTTCATCAGCCTCTGGTGATGAAATCAGTTCTGTTGATGTGACAATGGAATCAGTTCTGATGATGTGACAATGGAATCAGTTCTGATGATGTGACAATGGAATCAGTTCTGATGATGTGACAATGGAATCAGTTCTGATGATGTGACAATGGAATCAGTTCTGATGATGTGACAATGGAATCAGTTCTGATGATGTGACAATGGAATCAGTTCTGATGATGTGACAATGGAATCAGTTCTGATGATGTGACAATGGAATCAGTTCTGATGATGTGACAATGAAATCAGTTCTGATGATGTGACAATGGAATCGATCGGAGTTCAGATGGCAGTGGGAATGGTTTTTCTTTGAAGAGTGCTTATAGTAATGTGATATACAAAATATTTGATATTTTTTGTTTTGTACGTGAGATATTCAATAAACCTTTCACGTTGATTTCATTGTTTTAACAAATCCCGCCGTAATTTTGAACATAAATTTAAGTGCATTTTGGGTACTATTGAAGGAGGTCATTTCCAGGTCAAGATGAGGTCAAAATGACTCAAGAAGGACGTCCCGCACAGCGTTATTTATGACGTCATTTTCTGGTCAAGATGACGTCAAAATGACTCACGGAGGACGTCCCCGCTGTTGCCCATTTTGACGTCACCGTGACTTTTGGCCCGTGACCTGATCATGACGTCAAAATGACGTCAATGTGACTTTGGTGTTCTACCTGGGTAGTAGCATACGAGCTGATTCCACGACTCTCTCTTCAAAGTCCTCCGCGGGGAAATTGGTGATGGCAGACAAGGGAGGAGATCCCATAGTGCTGGAAATATGTTGTTATCAGGACATGGTGGAATGGACTGGCCATCTTCCGGTGGAAGTGGCCTTCAAGTGGGCGAAAGGCATTCTTCATTGGGACCCAGGTGAACTGGGAAACAACATTGAAGCTCACTGTGATGTCAAGGGGGTTTAGTTAGATGTTGCGCACGATTTTGTGGAACTTGGCTGAGTTCTTCATGTCATGTACGCACTTTCTATGTGTGGCGAAAGGACGACTGTGAAATACTTCGTCAAATCGTAAGTGGGGGAATCGCTGGCACTCGCAATGGTTCTGGGATACCCTCTCAGGAGTACTTAAAGGTATTTGCCGGTTACGCCCTTTCGAACAGAGCTCAGGGCTAGACTGATGCATATCAGAATTGCAGTTTAAAGTATAAAAAATAGCCACTTAAAAATCAAAGTCACTTAATATATGTACGCTGAGTCCAATAAATTGTAGGTGGACTATTGTCAAGTCCTAACTCGACAACAGAAAACCAATAACATTCTGATGTAGGTATTTAACCGATGGAACCGACGGATCTGGATGCCCCTGTAATATCGTCATTTAAACATCTCTGGAGGGTCTTTTAAATTGGTAGACCTTAAAAATAGCCTTAGCGAAGTTTGTGACACCACAGCACATTGGCGTATTCCCGGGTGCTAGCCGTCAGGAGCGGGCTACGCCGCGTGATCGAAAAATCGATTTTACTTTCGGCGTCGCAAACGTTCTCAACTGATTATAAAGCAGAATACTTTGTGAAATCTCGTGATAAGAGTAATTTCTTTAGCTCGATGTTGCTTTCAACTATTTCCCTGCATGGGATAGAAAAATGACTGAAAATAGGAACAGTCATATTGTTCTGTATCTATGGTGAATATTACAATTGAATCATGCAACTCAAAGCGTAGTTAAAGGAAAATAATTGCTCTACAGCACGTATTGTTTCTCACTCCGAAGAACTATCTCCCAAGTTTCAGCATCAGCTTCATTTTCTAGATTTTTAGGGAAAGTTGAAGGAGGCCAATTTTTGCAAAAATTTATCAACTTTCACCCCATATTAATTTTTAATCCGTGATACTAGGATAAATGGCAGAGAAGACAAAATGCATCAATTGCTTCAAAATCAACATGCGAAGTTTCAAAGTCTGGCCTTAAAAAGAAACGCTTTTTGATTTTTGGCCAGATTTTTCTTTTTATTTCAGCACACTATGCGGCGGTGGATTTTGGTGGATCTTTTTTACTTACACGAACATGCGTTCTTCAAACATCTCCAGCATCTTATGAGAGTACAATGGATGCGTCATCTTGCAGTTAACGCAATGTATCTCCTTGATGCAGTCTGCTTCCTCTTGCCTGTAGCCTTTACCAAGTATTTTATTAATTTTGAGGGATGCCATTTTCCCTTGAGGGCAACAGAAATGTGCACGTTTAAGTTTAAGAGAATGATTATGTCTAGCAGACAGTTCATAATTCTACTCCTCACTCTTCTCCTAATGCTCGTACGAGGCTGAAGTGTCTTGCGTTTGCTCCGTCTCCCTTTCACTTCTACGCTCAGCAACCCCCCTCGCTACCTGCCACCATGCCTAAGTCCAACCCAAAGAAGGACTCCGAGTGCAATCTCAGTGATGTACGTACTATGCTTGAGGGTGTCTTGACAATGATGTCCTCGTTTAAGCAAAAACTTGAGCAGGCCAAGAAAGAAGACTGCACAAGAAGAAGGAAAGTCTGTCAGCGCTGAAGGAGATGTTTCTCTCCTTCAAGCGGGTGGCCGAAGGTGATGTTCAACGTTTGCAGCAACAGATAGACCTACTTCAGAAGAAATCCGAGGTTTCTGAAGACCACCTTGATGCTCTGGAGAAATACATGATACATGAGAAATACTATTGATTCACGGTATACCAGAGGTCGAGTGAGAGGATTGCTTGAAGGTAGCGACTGATTTTTTCACTGCTAAGCGTTATCTTTTAGCGGTTAGCGTCAATCCAATTCCTCTAAGACGGTCGCACAGGATTGGGATTCATGAAGGAGCAAGCAGATCTTCTCATATGCCAATAATTGTGAGGTTCATCTCTTATCAAGAGAGAGATAAAGTATGGAGGGCCAAGAGACGAATAAAAGGAAGTGGTTTTCTGGTAACAGAGTCCATTATTACTATAGGAAAAGAGTACTTCATGCTGCTAAGAATATCGTGGGCACAAGATATGTTTGGACTCAGAATGGCACGATTGTTCATCTCCGAAATAATGGCACAAAGGCTTCCGTTACAAATTTAAGAATTTAGAGGGCCTGAGATGGGATTAGACTCACTTAAAATAATTAGCCCCAAAAAAACCCCTGGCCCTGATCAAATTCCCTCCCACGATATATAGAGAATTAACTTCCGAATTATTTCCCTACCTGGACATAATATTTAATAAATCCCTGACCGAACACGTCGCACCGAAGGATTGGAAAACTGCCAATCTAACACCCATATTTAAAAGTGGTGATAAGAAGCAGCCATCAAATTACCAACCTAAATCCCTCACATCCATTTTATGCGAGGTCCTGGAACATATAATTGTCAGTTCAGTCATGGGACACCTCGATAGCCAGGGTTTATGGACCAATGTTCAGTATGGCTTCCAGGAGAGAAGATCTTGCGAAACTCAACTTGCACTCTTTCCTCACGATATTTTATCTTCTGGCGAAAATAATATTCCAGTTGATGCTATACTTCTCGATTTCAAGAAAGCTTTTGACATGGTGTCTCATAGTAAACTACTAGTGAAATTGAAATTTTATGGGTTAAACTGTAATATTATATCATGGAACAAGGATTTTCTGCATGACCGCATGCAAACTGCCGTTCATATTAAACCCTCCAATTCGCAGCAATATCTTCATTTCAACAGCTGCCACCCTATCCACTGAAAATGGTCAACCCCCTCCTTCCTATTTATCCGTGGTCCCCGCATATGCAGCAATACACGATAATCAATACAGCAATAAAACGAGGCGACCCACCTAGCCTACTTCAAAAGATGATTCTCTCGTTTTCTTCCACTCACCAACCTAAACCGTAGACCACCGCTTTCGACACCCTTAACTTCTTCACCACTAACCTCCCAGGCTACCACAAACTAAGAAACCTCCTTGAACAATTATTTCCCCTTATCGAAACGCGCTAACACCTCATCCCTCCCACCTCTGTGCCCTCCCGAATCCCACAGGCACACTCCAAACCTCAGAAATGTCCTTTTGACAGACTACTGTTTCAATATCGAATATTAACTACAATGCCTGCGAAGAGTTGAAATCAACGATTTCAGACCGAAATGGATGGCTATCACATTGACTATGCATTGCCTTTTGAAAACTTAATGAGACACTCCGCGCCTTTGAATATCCCAGGTATCGTATGACAAATGTTAACGGGGGATCGGGTTGGTTAGTGGCTAGAGTACTGGTCTCTCATCCCGAGGGCAGTACTCCGTCCGTCGGATGGGACGTTAAGCCGTGGTCCCCTTGGCGCCTTTCGTTAAGAGTAGGCTAATGCCGACGCCGGGTTTCTCTCCACCCTTCCTCCGTTCCCTAAAAACTTCTACCATTACCCAATTATCAACCTATTCTATATGGCGCAAATGACCTCAGCTGTCGGTCGCCTCCCCTAAATAACCAACCAACCAACGAATGTTAAGACGATTAAATCAAGGATCTTTACCATATGGAAGGAAATAGATTTTTGTAGGAAAAGTCCCCGTATTTCAATTCCTCGATTACAAGTTATGAATGGCGATTTGACGGATTGTGTGCATAGCATGTAACGTAAATTTCGGAAGTGTGGTAATGAGTTTCTGCTGAAGTCAGTGGTGGATACAATGGTCTCGAAACCCGATGTGGTTATGATCAGAGATAAATTCACTAGCATAAAAAGATAACAAGCACATATGAAGAATATACTGAACGATTCCTTTGAAAGCGGAACATAGTCTGCGTTTTCCTACTCCCTGTAACCGCGCGAGATGCAAAACTTGTCCCATCCTCATCCCACAGCCTCTTCCCGAAAAATTCCTTTCGCCCTTTCCTTTTCCCGTCCCTCCATTGCCTCCTGCAATAATCCTTTCTCTGAATCACCTTCTCTCCCTGTTTCCACACATGCCGCATTCAAAAGTTGACGACTGTTTCAAAGTTGGCATTCTTGCCTCCCTGCAGGCCTTAATCGTAGACACAAGTCCTCCTATCTCTCCCTCTTTCTCCCCCTGTCCCCCTCTCACCACTTTCCCCTCCCCTCCTCTCCCACACTCCCACATCCACTCATATCCTCTTCCTACCACGCAATTGTCTTCTCCTCCGTGAGAAAGGTGGTGGTGACCTCCGAAATCTAGCAAATACCAGTGGCGTGCGGTGACAATTACCCTAGGGTAAGAGCTCGAACCTTAGGTAAGGTATGCATCCCACACGTCAAATGCGAAACTTGAATTAAAAACTAGATAATTACCGAGAATGGCATCCTATTTAAATTATTGAATTATAAATTAAAACCGGATCATTTTTTTGCTTAATAAACGACGATGCGCAAACAATCACTTTTCAACATTTTCTTCAAACATTTAAAGAAAGCATTCCCAAAACGTTCTCTCGTCGTAAACTTTCTGGCGTAAAAACTATTGGCCATCTAACTAGAGCCATTCCGAAAGAAAAACATGTCTGCGTAAAATATATCATGACATTTATTCCATATAGTCTATGAGTGAGAGAGAGGAAATATGCGAATTCGCTGATTTTTATCATACGCCTCGCCTACCAGCACGACCTCGGAATGCGATAGACAAAGGACGCCCCTCTGGGTAAGAGATTTTATGAGTAATTTGGTGAGTCATTTCATTTCCATAGCTTGCCTCTAAATATATCACATGTCATGAAATAAATGAACCGGTCAAATCCATCATAATCAATATCTTGAAACATGATAGTACGTTACTAGAACGTAGAATGTTCAGAAATTTATATTGGAAAGGTATGTCATTTTTATAATAAAAATTTTTAACTTAAGGTTGGATACGGAATGCAGAAAAACTTAAGAAATAAGTGTATAAGATAAATAATAAGCGTTATTATAAACTCGAATACATTGTGGGAAATAACATTATAGTCACTTAAGAGGTGTCACCCACTGATGTGTAAACAAATGCGAGAATATCAATAGGCAAAAAAGAATTCACCCAGACCAGATTCTTAAGTCAGATCCCAGCATAGGGGGATGCTTTTTTCCAAGGAAGTTCTCACAATATTGTCACCTATAAATTTATGTAAAAAGGTACTTATATGTTGTACATCCAGTATCCAACTTTATGTCGAAGAAAATTATTTCAGAAGTTTGTCCTCCACCAATAATGGCACAAAGGTGCTTTTCAGCATAATTTCAGTATAGTAGTTTGCTGAGGAAGTTTAAATACATAACAAATATTTTGCCTTTGTCACTGTTCTATCTCCTTGTCTGTCTCAAATTTTCCTATTTGTAGTGCAACTCCAGTATTTTTTTCCGCTCACTAAACTCCTCAATCTTTTCGTCTAAAAATGATGGTTTACTGCTAATTTAAGGCTATTTCAACTTTTCAATGGACATTAAAGCCAAACCATATAACCTTTCTTGGACTTGCGTTGCCCTATGGATATTTTCAATTCATTTGAGCGTTCGAGGGACGAAGTTGTGCTGGGAATAATCAACACAATTAGTATCAGCTTGTACACTTCTTCAAATGGCGAACAGGGTTTGTTTCTTTTCATATACTATGCCAGTTCATGATGGTACCTCCCGGAGAATTCATCTATTGAATAAAAACGGTAAGTTCATTCCTCAAGAGTATAAAATCGAATTAATTCGTATGGGTATTTTTTCAAAATTTTCAAGGAAGAATTAGAGAAGGCTTTTCCGTGGGAATTAAAATTCGTATGATGAAATAATTAAATAAATTGCAATTGATGGATATTTTCGAACCTATCTGTGAGATGCACTGTGATATTGTCAATTATTTCTCAATAAAATTTCTTATTTCAACTGCATCCTTGTTGCGAATTCGTGACATGTCTTCTCCTGATTCAGGAATTTCTTCGAGGATATCGGACCGCACACATCAAATTTACACCTTTCACATAAAATGGGGCTTTTAGTTTCCTTTACGTTTTTGGCACAATGGAGAATACACAAATATTTTGTTTGCAGTAAATTATGAAGTACGTCTACATAGCAGTATAACTTTGAGAAAACACGAAGGAAACTGGTGTTGAGCTCAGAATGAATACAAATGAATCCTCGAGCCGATAGTTCCTCATGGTCCTCCCAGTTTGAAGAATTTTCGATGATGCTCTGAAAAAAGATCATAAAGCGTCTTCGACTTTTACTCACAGTACTGACAAGCCTCGAAGTAAAGCGCCATCTTGTTATTGAATTCTGCAGCACTTTCCTCGTAGTACATTCACTTAGAGCATGTGTGCATTTAGTTCATTTGGGAAAGAATCAATTAAATTCAGACAGGGATAGAAAAACAATCAGCACTCGCGAATGTTCGAGGCCAACTTCGACAAAACAAGATTGAGTGCGTGAACAAAAAAAATGCACTTAAAACGCTTTAAGGCACAGATCTTCTTGGCTTTCAAGCCGTTCAATTCCCCAGACATGACTGGTGCCCCATCGAATGCTGTGCAACAAGTATTTCTTTGAGATCGTAAGAATTAATTATATCCTTTGCATGAATACGCAGCGTAGGTTTAGAAGGACAGAGAAAATCATATAAAAAGGACAAACATGCTAAAAAAACAAAGGTAATAAATAGGTCAAATAGTGGGTCGTTTAACGAATTGCCGAGGAAAAGATCTTATTTCAGAGCTCAATGTAAAAATTATTTGGAGTTCCGTTAAAAATAAATGTAGTGGCGCAGAAAGGATATATGTAGGTGCATGTTACAGGCTACCGGGTGCAGACGCCCAATTCATTAGTGGAACTAGAGTCAGAGATAGGTACATTGCTTTCTCGGAACAATCATAGGGGAATAATAATAGGTGCGGACTTCAAACTTCCTTCAATAGACTGGAATACGTGTATTTTTATAACAGGATTCAAGGATAAGGAACTCTGCGAATCAATATTGAACCAGAGGAAACAACATTCTAGACTTATTAGCAACAAATCACCCGAAAAGTCTCAAAAATAGTTACAGACACTGGGATTAGTGATATTAAAATAGTGCATGCGAAATTCAATCTTGGCGTAGAAAGACATTATAAACCAAGGAGGATGGTATACTTCTTTGGCAGTGCAAATTACGACGGTATGATAGAAGAGTTAAGGGAATCGTTTAATGTATTTAGCAAACAAAGCAGAGGATTAGATACGGAAGATTCGTGGAGAGAATTTCTTCAGGTCACCCGTAAAGTAGTTAACAAATTTGTAATAAAACAAGATAGCACTTTTTACACAATTTTTATTCGGTACGACGCGTCTCAACTGTTAGGTTATCATCAGGTACATACATCTGTGAAAGGTCTGTGAGCCGTATATATACCACTCAGAGGTGGAAGTCGGGGGTGGGGAAAGGAATAATTAGGATGGGGGAGGGGTGAAATGGTTATTGAAAGGACGGACGCTTGGGAAATGGAATGGCGAGGAGTGGGGAGTGACACGGAAACGTTTGTTCATTCAACAGGGTACTGCTTCCTCCCTGCACAATTTCTAATCTTTCTAACATGTCCAGTCTTTGGCCTTTCCTCTCCACGTGGAGTATCTCCGAGTCAAATACACAGGTGTGGCGTTCTTCGAGGAGGTGTTTCGCTACAAGAGAGGTGGAGTCTCCTTTCTCCCAACATTTCTTGTGCTCCAACATGCTGGTGGCAAAGCTTCGGCCCGTCTGGCCAATATATATTTTGTCGCAATCACAGCACTTGGTTTTGTACACTCCTTATTGGAGGGAGGGAAGCAGTTTATCTTTAGTTCGGCACAATAACCTTTCTAAAGTGATTGGGTTGTAGAAAGAAGTTCTTAGTTTGTCTTTCGGGATCAATTTAGCAATTTTATACGAAAGGTCACCAATAAACTGTAATTTGCACCACTTTATGGGTTTAGTTAATAACCCTAATTATTCCTTTCCCCACCCCCACTTCCCCCTCTGAGTGGTTTATATGCGGCTCACAGATCTTTCACATATGTATGTACCTGATGATGACCTAACGGTTGAAACGCGTTGTACCGACATAAAAATTGTGGAAAAAGTGCTATCTTGTTTTATTACAAACATGTATACTTTCCACTACATCTCGCCTGTCTCAGTCAATTTTAGTTAACAAATGTCGTGGGATGAAAGTCCACTGTCCTTGCCTCCGGGCCAAAAAGGACCACCGCCCACACCGGTCGCCCCTTCTTCGGTACCAGAGCAGTCCTGTGAAGGGGAGGGATACTGCAGTTCCTTCCCGAGTCTGCAATCTTGGGAAGGACGAGGAAGGACCAGCTAAGACGTCTCGCGGGAGGTAGAGAGGTTGTATCACCCCCCGTCCCCAACCCAGAGGGGCAACCACTCCTGGTGGGAAGAAAGTCTACTCTCCTTGACCCAGGCCCTGGAAGAAGGTCCGGGTCGTCCTAACCTCTCAATACCGATGCGCAACGAAGAGAGGGAATGGAATTCATCTCCTCCCCGCGACGGACAACGCAATCCACCGACGGCAGTCGTCGATACCGGTGACTATGTCGTGAAGTCGCCTTTCCCAGCCTCCCTTCAGCACCCCCACTGAAGGCTCTAACTTAGCTCTCGCGGATTCGGAGCCTCGCCCAATGGTCGTATCCAATAATAAGACAAAATACCACCGTCGAGGAGAGAGCATAATCGGAGACGACGCAATCTCAATGAACTGCACAAAAGCAACTTTTCAAACACAATAAAGAGAATAGCGAAAGTGTCTTGTGTGCCGCGCCACCGTAAAATATGTACGGTATGATCTAATTCATACTTCCTCCATTATAGAAACCATTCCACAGTCCGAGCGATAATTTTCATTGGTCGCGCAGGGCGCGGGAGGTTTTGAAATACTGAGTTTGCCCAAAATGGCACCTTGTTGCACTTCAGAGCTATGTTATTGACCGCACAAAAAAATTTATTGTACGAAAGTGACATCGTTTGATGTCAGTTGTCACCCGGAACCATTCTGGACCACGCAGTCGCACATTGAGAACATCCGGTTGCCTACCTTCCAGGAAAGTATATATTTTTTTTTTTATATTATTATTTTAAAGTTATAATCGCCTGTAACCTGGGTGTTTAGGAATGAAAGGCACAAATTTACGAAAAATGTATAGGCTTCGTTGTTCTTGTTTCACTGCTTTCCTATCATTAGCAACTACAACATACAAACCCTGTTTTTTCTCTTCATCCTTTGTTAGGATATTATTAAAATACTTGGCTAAAGCGACGCCTCTTTCGGCAGCATCATTTGTGTATGGCATATTATTTACATAGAGCTAGAGTTTCAAACAAACTAGGACTGCTCTCCCAGTCTTTAGTTTCTATTTCGAGAATTTGGGGCTCCACCCTGAGCCGTGAACGCAGTGAACCGTGATTGGCAAAATCAGGCAGCTGCAATCCCTGAATGGAGTTGTCCAATTTGTTGACATGAGCTTTGTACACATTCGCATCATCGATGGGGTTTCATTTGATAGCAGATTTATTTAACAATAATTAACACTACATATACATGGAAAGTACCACGAAAGGGTAGGAAATATTTGCTATGATAGTGACGCGACTTATGTTGGTCAACCTGGAAGGCCAATTGAAATGACAGTTCTTACGTAACGGGGAACATCGCACAGTCATTTAACACGAAATACTTGCCTGAGAAGGGATGGATAAGATATTTTTTCACATAGCCATTGGCCATGAATACAACACGGTTAAAAAAATTCATATAACTTGTGTTTTTAAGTGAGTATCAATATCGAGTGATAAATCTACACAATTTGTTTTCAGGCAAATTGTAAGCCACATGGCGTTTGATGCGGACTCAAAAACTCCCATATGAATTCGTTACCTTCAACCAAGGATGACAAGGCTATTTGAAATTCAAAACTGACGTTTGAAATATTGTTCTATGTTTCAGTCTGCTCAGTATCGTGAATTATTTAGGGATAAATGAATATAGGAACTAGCGAACTTCGACATTTCTGTCGTTGAAATTGTATGGTTTCGGAGAAGTTCGACACAAGCAAGAGTGATGTTCACGATTTCAGTCAGGGGCGCAACAACTGGCGGGGGGACATTGCCCCCCCCGCCCGAGAACGATTTTGGGGGGCTAGCCCACCCCCGCCCAGAAATCAGAGGTTGTGGCTCACTTTTTAATGGACCCTGCCCGATTAGTAACATTATTTGTGCCTTCATCCTTAGTGACTCCGCTCTGATTTTGAACACTGCTCAAAATTGGTACTGTCTAGAGTGAACTCTCGTTAGGACGTTCCTTGATAGCACGTTTTCATCGTTAGCACGTTCGTTTCCTCAAGTCCGCGTCACAGTGCATGTAAATATTACTGGTTAGCACGTTTTGGACACCTCTTTAGCACGTTTCACGTTTCAGCACCAAACCAAACTCGTCCCAGGAAAATAATCGCCCTACAGGTTGATTTGACGACAGATATCTCGCAATAGACTTAAATCTAACATTGAAAAGATTGTTATTGCTTACAAAAATATTTAAATAGGGATAATGTGGTAAAAAAATGTTTATGAAGAATTAAAAGGCCACCCAAAAGTCCCGCATTTACTGAGATGTTCGTTTGTTTTACAAGTGTCTACTAGATATCAAAACTACGCGAGTACCTATACTTCCCGATATTAAACGTGAGACAACTGTTTAGCATTAGCCTTGGGAAGGTCTGAGGTAAAAAGGAAATTATAAATTGAAAATCAACCTTCTTCAAAAAGTAGACAAAAATCGACGTATGGAGCGTGCTGAAATAACGGAAAAATTGAAGTTCTGCCAAGATCAAGATCGTTCTACTCAACGCATACGTTGCTCGGCGTTTCCGCCTTCGCTCAGAACTCATTTTCAAAAAATATAAAAGTACTGCTAAACATGAAATCGACTCGGTGAATAAATTTAATGAACAACGTACATTACCAATGTCATGTTTTCATAGGTCTGTTTTTATGATCGTATATTTTCGACGCAATGAGTTTCAAATCGAGTAAAACGTTACCACGTAGATAACGAGAGGACATAATCAGCCACTGTCGCTGTTTATTAAAGAAAAATTCGCGCAGAGCGCAGCTAAGTTTCGTACATACCTTTATAACTTATTTTATTTTATTGACAGCCGACGTCAATTTAAACGTTACTACTGCCCTTCATAAGAAAACAGTCACATTTGTAGGCCATGCAAATGCGTCCAGATTATTTTTAACAGGATAATTTCATTGAAAACATCGATGTAATACAGATGTAATCCAGCAAAAAATACATTAAATTTACATATGTTTTTCTGATGTATTACAGCTGCAATATAGTAAATTATACGTATGTATACAGTGGCGGATCTAGGTTTTGACCAAGGGAGGAGGGGGGGCAAACCAGGGTGTCTGGGCCCGAAGGAGGGTTCGAGTAGGAAAATTTTGAATTTTCAAGACTCAAAAACGGCGCTTTTAGGCTAATTCTCCGATAAAAAAAGACAGAATTTGAAAAGATTAATATGCACATGGTGGTTCTATTAGTAAAAGGTTATGGACCAAGATTGAAATTCCGACCCAATGGATCTGCCACTCTGTCTGTCTACATGGAAAACATATGATTTTTCCATATGTATATCCAAATGCGTACTGTAAGGGGAGGTTAATGAATTCTCGTTAGAAATTTTAAATTGAAGACGAAGGTGTAAGCGTGCTTCTAATGTTGCACTTACGGAGAAAACCCTGTTTCGTACATTTGCTAGAATAACTTCGAAGAATATAAGTAAATCATTTGAAACTCAAAGGAAATCATGACAAAATACAATTCATATTCTATCGAAATTCCCTTTCATTTGTTCATTTCATATTGTTGTGACAACCGCCAAAGTGACGCTGCCCTCTGCTAATCGAAAGAAATTGTGCAATTTTTCATCCTCACTGTAAAGAGATGTCAAAAATGCAATTGTTAAAAAAGTATCTTAACTGCATCAAACGAAAGACTGAATTATCTACACACTGATATGCTCTGTATGAATATAGCTTCTTCCGTTTTTGAGATATGCAGCCTTCAACTTGAGTATTTACGCGTGGATTGTACATATGTACAAAAGATGCTTTTTGGTCTTTATCCATTGGAAGCACTCCAACGTAAGGTACTGTACGTATGTACTTTCTTGAGAGGCTTAACAATTGCAAGTGAAACTTTGTTACAATAAATCAACAACAGCGATCTACGGAATGAACTTGACAGCCAGCATACTGGTCCCCTGGAAGTTATGCGACCCTCTCCAGTACCCCCTACCCTCACCCCGCTTTTACAGATATTTCAAGGAGTTTGCCCCCCCCCACGATTCGGGGTTTTGTTGCACCGCTGATTTCAGTAGTTCATTTTGTTGAAAAAAAAATGCAAGAAAACACGGAAACATCCCTCTAGAGATCGAAATAAATCGTTCTTTTTCTTAATATAAAAAATCGATTACAACTTCAAAAATTCACTCCACTTTTACCCAAGTACGGTATTAGGTACAATTAAATCATAATAATTTACTTACGCAAATTCCACAAAATTAAAAAAAATAGCTCCGTCTCTCAAGATCCCATGCAACAAAGAACTATGTATCGAGAAATAAACAATTTATATTAAAATGGTAAAACACGCAAAAAGTAATAATCATAGTCAGTAAACGCTAGCATATTATCTCACAAACACTGGATGAACTAAGTTGTCTTCTATCCAGAATTAAGAACTCTTATAACCTCAATCTGTCGTACTGAAGATAAAAAACCATGAGAACCTTAGTTTAAGTCACATCCTGTGGCAAACTGAGTAATTTCTGTATTCACAATCATTAATGACGGTATTTATCAGAGCTGATATCGAAGATCACAACCACACACAATGATATTTATAAATTTATGCATAAATTACTCTCGCTGAATTGTTCTAGAAATATTTATTTAAGAAAAATGATAAGGAAACATGCGTATCCCACAATGCTTAAAATCATTCAATTAATCAATCGCGAGTTAAATAAAATGAGACTTCATCTACATTGGGGCTATCGACATTTATCAACAGACATCCTATTGGAGCTTTTGGTAATCAACCTGAGGACCTCAATAAGAAATAGAACTCCAGTTATAACTCAAATAACATTGAAAAAAATCATTTTGATGGATTTGCAATCAATATCTCTCAAACGCTACGCGATAGGAATTTTTCCATCTTGAAATCAAATTTTGGGCAGAATTTCGCGCAGAATCTTCTGTAAAACTACTGGAAAACCCTGCCAAACACCCTTCTGGAACTTACAGGATATATCGAGTACATCGTATCTACCTTGAATTCCAATCAAAGGTTAGTACTTGGTAATTGAAACTTCCTATTGTAACAACAACGGAATTCGTCGGCATTGTTCGCAGAATATTTCAGCAACGACGATCAAATATGGACGTGGGAAGCTATATGAACATGAGAAATGGAAACAAACCAAACGATTGCTTACCTTTACGGGAACCCTTGAAAAAGACCTATATGCCATAATTACACCAAGGGTAGCTCCACTGCAACAATTTATGGTTAATTATTCTTGGCAAGGCTCCTATAACCACGAAACATGCGAACACGTCACAATATAACTTGGTAATTTATCACGTGATTAACACAACTAAACCACTATTCATATTTCACCTGCGAGGTTTTTTTTGCAGATGCTCGGTTCTTGATAAACACTCTCACAAACTGCGCTGGATAACGTATTGAGATGTATTAACATACATCTAGAGGAGTCTCCATTCGCTAACATGAAGGCAATTTTTGGTGAACAACATAGTTCTTTCATAGCTTACCTTTACGACACTTGTCAACATAATACATCGCCAATCTTAGACTTCATCACTCGATGAAACACAAGCGGTTACTTCTTGTGAAAGACATTAAACGAAAATCAGCTTCTGATCACATGACGGAAACGCCTCCAAGCATTCTCACTCGAAATTCACACCGCTGATCAGCTGTTCGGGTTTGTGTTCTTGCCTCGTACGAAGAAAACAAGGAACTGAAGCGAGGAATTGCTTCGTTCTTGAACTTGGAATTTGAAACCCATGGAAGGCCGTGGGTTTCACAAACGCTGAAATGAGTCCTTCTCATTTTCGCTTTCAGAGTCGAGAGTGCACGCTCCTTCACGCGATCTACATAAGGCGATGCTCACGTAACTTCCGGCGAGCGTGAATATCGCTTCATGTAGATCCGCAAATACATCGGGGGTTACGGAACATTTTTGATTTTTTTTTTTCATTCTCAAACGATTTTCAGTTACCCTCAGACAAGTTTGACAGGATTGACAGTTTTGCGTTCAATACCATCAATCTTAAGCAACTCAAATCTTATACTTCCACCACCCATCTCACCTTCCCACTGCATTCGCATTAGAAATCCTTCCGGCTTGTATTCTACAGTGTAGTCATATTCAGAGTGTCTTAGGGCCATACTCAGAGTCTCAAGTGCAGTCTTGCCTCTAATGCCTGGATCGTAAAATCTCTACTTTGGGTAAAACCATGCACATTCTCCCTGCAGAGCTGGCATTACCACGCTGTATGCATACCGTTTTGGACCATATCAAGGAGAATCTGTATAAACATAATAAAGATTTTAGAAAATAAGGAGTAGAAGTTAGACTGATATGTCCCAGCCATATTAAGAATCTCAACTTCGTCCTCAGCGTCATGCTGGGAAGTGATACCACCTTACCCTTGCCAGGTAGTATCTGTGCAGCAATTTGACTCGTTGCAGGGGTTTTAGGACGTAAGCAGCAGAAGTGAGGAAGTAGTGAAGATTCTGAATATATCCATTCATGTCTACCTCATGAGCCAGGCACTGGAGACTTTTAACTGAAAGAGCCATTTTCGAATTTCGAGATCAATGATAATTTTAAATTTTCTCCCATAAATACATCAACGAAAATAACTGACCACCCATACTACAGAGGGTAGCTGCTTTTCTGTAGTTGGATAATTTATTTAAGCCAAGTGCAACCGGTGAGAAGCATACACTATTGGCCATTATATGTTATCATTCTCTTGCAAGTCTAAGGACCCTAATGTGGAATTTAACGAGTCACATGACGAAGTAAAAGGTACATTGGTATATTACTCAACATTGGAATAGGCCAGTGAACAGCTAGTCGTCAATGTTCTCTGTATTATATCCATGGATTCCCCGCATTCCAGCGCCTTCGGAGAGAATGGAAATTTTAAAACATTCATTACCACCTTCATTTTCATTTCAAAAAATCCTAAAATGCACTTTGTACCAGATCACCTCTCTGCGCCCAGTATCCTTAGTGACCTCAATGGTGTGTGAGTTAGCCAAGTGCACTTCTTAAATTCCTTCAGCATTCCGGCATTAGCCCTTCGCATGGCAGAATTCCACGGCGTCTCCACAGACCCTGATTCTCACCATCTTGAGCAAGTCTTCCTCATTTGAGTTCACCATCTGTTCTCGCAGATCAAAGAAAGCTTCCATGCCTTATCTCTGCTGCCCAGAGAATGCCCCAAAGGTGGAAAGTAATGGGAAATTTCTTTTTGTCGTGGAATGCAAAACTGCACCACTAGCCTGAAGGCGCCCTACCTTCAGCCACATGTTCCAGCCTCATTTTGAAGAATGCTAATTGTTTACTGATTTCACCTGATGCTGTTTAAATGCGTGCATACCTAAGATAACACGTCCCAGCATTTCACCATCAATCTTCCTCACATACTGATTTAGACGATCCCCGGTGATGAACTTTGAGAATCCCCCACTTCTGATACCAGTTCTATGCTACCATTCTCTTGCAAGACTAAGGACCCTACTCAGCCTTTTTGGTTCAAATGAGAAGTATGAAAACAGACAAAATGTTTCACGTATTCCCTTAACAGGGAACCCTGGACTAAAAGTAGCTAATCCAGGTGAGAATCCTTTTAGTTACTTTACTTTGATAGCAAATGATGAGTTTTTTTATTTGATTATAAGAGAGACAAATGCCAATTCAATGGAAATGCTTTCAAAAAGTCCATTACCTCGTGCAAGAATTTCTGAATGGAAGAATTTGACTAGAAATGAACTTGAAGTATTTCTGGGTTTGCTTTACCTTATGGGGAATGTACGACTAAACGGCATCCCACATTATTGGAAAAGGTCAAATTTGTACGATTTTCCCATATTCTACCAAAATATGTCACGGGATCGTTTTTTGGTTATACTGAGGGCAATGCATTTTTGCCGTAATCCGAAGGAGTATGAACCAACACCATCTGATCCACTCTATAAAATTCGTCCTATTGTTGATTTATTTGTAAAAAAAACATGAGTGAAATTTATTATCCTGGGAAAAATTTGAGTTTAGACGAATCGATGATTCTTTGGAGAGGACGCCCAATTTTCAGGCAATATATAAAAAGTAAAAGGCATATATGGTTTGAAATTGTATATATTGACTGAACCTTCAGGATTGGTACTAAATTTTTGTGTCTACACTGGGGCACAAGACAACTATGAGATACAAGAGATTATATCTTGCTGAAAGTTTATGAAGGGGCTTTAACATTTGGCATTCTTGTACGCAGTCCTAAATACGGAATCTTGAAGTAAACATCTGTTTTCTTCTCCAGACATGTCTTGAGTGACTCCATTCCTGCTTCTTCCAGTGTCTTCTCTGTACTCTGGTGGGCATCTTGAATTCTTGTGCTTGAAGATTTTCTTGCGAAGAGACGTACACTTCTTTTCCTTATCTGTCCCAGAAGCTGCCACAAGAAACGACGTCCACTCCTCTGATAGTTGCGTTCCTTTGGATTTGTATGGGCCGACAGATATGACGAGAGTAAAAGTTCGGCATCCCAGTTTCTTGATTCTGGATGTTAGCCATGGATATTCCTTTTGTTTTTCCATGCACTGATCATGCGTCCAACATTCCGGGAAGTCCCCTGTATTGTCATCATTTTCATCGGATTCTGACGATGTTTTAGAGTCTTCCGTGCTCTGTTTATCGTCATCTTGTCCATCACGCTGACCCGCTGATTCTCCGAAGTGTCCCCCTTTGCCATATGAAAAAATCATAATTGAAATAGATATCAACTTTTTCATTAATATCTCTAGGTCTAGATCATATAGGAACAATTCTGTGATTTATGTATGCATATTTGTACACCCATAACGTGCGAAAATTGCTCACAAAATTTAAATAATTAAAAATAATTTCATTGCTGCCATTACTTTTGCCCTTCAGTGATTGTTACATCTTTGAAATAAAAAATAGATGAAAATGGAAAAGCTCTTTCTGAAATAATCGGTATGCTAAGGGGTTTATTTTAATTATTGGGTCGATGGGTGTGTCCCCCTACCATACACCCTCACGGTGGCTTGTAGGGTATCGCGTAGATGTAGATGAATTGGTGTAAAATTTTAGTGTGTCCTACCTCACAAGCTGAAAAACTATTAATATCACAGCATCAGACATACCAGTGGATTTGTATGTACATTTTGGAACTCTTTAATTAAATATAGTTGTTTATGGTACATATATCTGATTTTACCGCAAGAGACCAGGGCCTCGATCATGGATCTTCATAACGCGTGCGTTAGCGTTATCGTTATTTTTTGATTTAACTTATGTCGAACGTGATCTCCATTCTTCATTTTTCGCACAGCACTTCAAATCGCCTATTACAATCAGTGGAGTGAATTTTATAGACGGTTATTGTTAACCCTGCGTAACTCTAGGGGTAAGCGTTAACGATAAAGATTGCGATAACGCGAAATATAGATCCGTGATTCCACACCAGTCCTGTTAACGTCTACAAAAATGCAATGAGCATACACGACAATGATCGATGCTTCAAAGATGTCATTGTATAATGCTTATAAAATAGAAGCGCTATCTGCCAATAGAGGCAAAAAATGACACTTCTTGAGTTCTTGCCGAAAAATGGTACGATTTTTGCTCTTTTAGCTTTCCTTATAAAATCGAATCAACGACTGTTGCTTATCTCTCTTTGCTCTCCAAAATCTCCAGATGCTGCAGCAAGAAAATCACCATTGTCCTTCAGTTTGTCAGCTTTGTTTCAGCTTTAGTGCTTCGTAACTATCAGCAGCGGTCTTCAGTTTTTTGCTGTTGCTTCTTTCAAAATACTCTATAATGGGGGCGTTTACTCGGAACCGGAATCGCAATTTTGTACACGAAATCGTTAGATGGAAACGAAAAACGAATTTTAGTGAAAAAATTAATCTTCTAACCACAACCATTCACTCATAAATCAAAAATTAAAATAAACAAAAGGTGACGCCCACCGAAAATGCTGTTGTGATAACATTGACGTCATTTTCCTCCCGTCCTTGACTGCTTTCAGGGGAGGGGGAAGGGAGTGGAAGGGGGTTCTCGGAAGGTCTGCTCGCACAGATGCTGTCGAAATCACTCCCATTGGCCGAGTCAGCTGTGTCCCCCCCTTTGCGATAAGGCGAAGTAGCTTCGCGGGCTCAGTTGTCATTGGACGAAGTCGATATACGTCAGAGGTTGCACCACACCCACTTTTCCGAAAGGGTTAAAAACATCAGTTTTTCGCCGCTTATAACTCGGGAAATAATTGTCGGATCAGAAAACGGAAAAATACGGGTCCTTTTATTTTACAAACTCTATCAGATTCGGCAATAAAAAAATATGGTAAACGACACCATTGTGCGAGAAAAAAAGATATTTTGAAACTGTCAGTTCGCATTCAATTTCTCTTATTTGGTAATCATGGTCCAGTGTACCATAGTAAGTTGGGGTTCGCAAAATATTTTCTTGGAATTTATTTAAGAGATTAAGTCTAAATTTCAACCTACGATCTGACAATGATTCCCATTTTAAATCAATTAATAGACTGGTTACGGTAGTATGGTTATCGTACCGTCCCTTTACAAATCTTGCCGATCTTCACTCTACACGCTCAAGTTCATTATTTAGACCGATTTCGTAGGGATCCCATATTCAGGCAGCATATTCCAAATGAGGTCTAGCAATGGAAAAGTAGCTGATGTATCGTTCATGATCGTCACATTTACCCAATACTCTTGTGATGAATCCCAGTTTACGATTAGATTGCCCCATTATTTCACAAATGTGTTTACCCCAGGAAAAATTATGTCAGTGTTATTCCAAGATATTTAACGGATTCCACGTTTGTTAATTCATCATTACTTGTAAATATGGTAAACGACCCCATTCGAGTTTCCTGTGCTTTGAAGACGTCATTTCTCTTTGTATGATTGGGTTTTGGATCCTTTAGTGGCATGAATATGAATGAAACAACACCAGAGCAGAGAAGAACGAGACTATTGTTTGTCACTGTCTGGTTTTAAAACAAATTGTGCAGTTGGACTCCCGTAAGATAAGGATCGAACGGCTTTGGAACGGACAAGTCTATTTGCGGGGGTGAGTGCAGATCGTACTATAGAGGCAAAATTTCCTGAGCATCGTGTGCGCAGTGCGTTTTCTCCTTTTCAAGACAGTAATATGGTAGTGAGGGGACGCCGCTCCCCCGCGTTTCCTGACCCTTGGGGAATATGGCGTATTTTTAGGAAGTGGGGGGACGCCGTCCACCCGCGTCCCCCCGCACTTTTACCCCTGAGCTGAGGTCATTTGCGCTATAGAGGATAGGTGGGTAATGCTAAGAATATTTCAGGTAATAGAGGAAGGGCATGGAGAGAAACCCGGTGTCGACATTGGCCTACTCTTATGGAAAAGGCGCCAAAGGGACCACCAAGGGTCCCCGAAGGGCGTTACGCCTACACTCAAAAATATTTTTCTTTCTAAAATGAAATATTACCTTTAACAAACTTTTTTAATTTTTAGAGAAGGGTTGTTTCTACAACATATTAAAAATGAGTAAAATCGAGGGTATAGGTAAAACGTCAAAAATCGATTTGAAAATTTAAAATTGTAACAAACTTTATTAAATTGTTTATATTTTAAAATATCATCTTTTATTATATATTTCACATTCTAGACCTTTAAAAAAAGCCCTTTAGCACGTCTTTAGCTGTAATAGTCTCGGAGATTACCGTAAAATGTGTACCTAGTCCCTTTTCCAAAATTCGAATTTTGCTGCATTTCTATCTTTCGTAAACGGTTGCAAGTTTTGCAAAACAGCTTTGGGGTTTTCATTTTCCTATTAAATGATGACGTTTTGCCAAGTTTGTGCAAAGTCGGTGACCCTAAGGGCAATCACCTGATCGAATTGACATGGAATGACCAAGATATTTTTCACAGAAAATCATTTTTCATTGTAAAGCTAGTGCACGGTCGTATATAGTAGTGGATTGACTACATTTTTTGTTTGTCCGTTTTCTGCATAAATATAAAGATCAGACGATTCACCGACATTGAAACATGAGACGAGTAATTGCCCATGAGAGAAGCAATCGTTTTTTAAATTCAAACCGCACATTCAAATATTGCCCTTGCGCTTTATTGATTGTCATACTGAACGCAGTTGATGTATTGGAAATTAAAGTCGTTTGAACTCGAACGCCATGTCGCGACATGTCGCGACCTTTAGAATCCTGTTTTCAACCCTGAATTATTTGCAAATGTGTTTACCTACGAACTTGTCAAATGCATTTTACCGAAGCTCAAATATTAATCTATCCAACCTAAGGTTAGAAAAACTCTCATTGAAAACTTTCTTTTTTTAATTTTGGCCAAATTTTTGGGATTTCGCCCCACTGTGTGTCGGTCGGAATGAGTGGTATCCGTGGAAGTAGTACGTCTTCAACTCTATGAGGTCTAATCGGAATTTTTATCGCAAATAGATTGTTTATAAATTTTTGAACTACTAATCGTGTGCCATTGAACAAGTTTGCCTGATTGAAGTTTCGGAGTGATATAATTGGAACTCAAAATTTCAAATTCAGGATCTGTGACGGTAATCCGGGAACATCGAGAGAAGTAAGAAATTCCGTTGGAAAATTCACTGCTTCACTTTGGTTCATCACAGAATCAATGGATTCGCATGTCGCTGTGTGACCTCCAATTCTGTTCAGAATGATGTTGTTCATATCGTGTACCGCGACATTTTAAGCCGCTAGAATGGCTCTTCCGCTCAACCATACGTGATTTCGATAATTTGCTTCCATGCTTTGGGAAACCTTGTCTACTAATTCTTCTTTTGAATTAATGATGTTGCAAAAATTATATGATTAGGTGATTTTTCCTATTTCTGGATATGTAGGTACAGTGCCGTTACCGACCTCGGGTAATTGTTTTGAAAAATTGTCACCTTTTTGATCGGTTTGAGGCCTAACAATAATATTTGTTGTTGCATCCATTTTTCGGTCTGAGCTGCAAAAAGTTGAATATTTCAAGCAGGCATGCTATTCATCAGCAGGTGATGAGCGAGGTATAACTGGAAGCGTTTTCTCGTAGTCACCGGATAGTAACACCAATGCTCCATCAAGTGGAACCTGACTGTTTCACAAGTCCTTCAATGTATTCTCTACTGGCTCCAATGGCTTCTTGTGATCCATTTGTACACTCATCCCAAGCAATGATTTTGCACGCCTGAAGAACCCTTCCCATTCGTGATGTTTTTGAAATGTTACATTTCGGGTTTTCTGTGCATTGCATGTTTAGCGGCAGTTTAAAGGCTGAATGCGTTGCTCTCCTTCCCACCATTAACGTGGCAACAAAGAAGCTAACACAATAGGGAATATGCATGAAATTTGTTTCTCTAATATTAATGATGTACTTGATGCGAAATTTTCTCACCAATTTAAATATATAACCCACATTTTTCTACACCCACCACAAAGATTATCACATGACATTAAAATGTTATCGGTAATTGACGAAAGTCACGTGACCTGAAACGCCTTCTGACGTCACTGCACGGTATAGGTTCCATATTGCTACGGAGATAGACATTTATTTTTAAAAGAAAACGAAGTGAATATTGTTTTGAGGTTTTTAGCAGTTTCTCGAAAGAAACGATGATTGAAAAAATACTTAAAAAAGCACATTCCGACAATTTCCTTTGGTTTATGGCGGCGTTCTTCTAAAAAAAACCAGCGATTGCATAGACGTAGTATAAATTCTTGGGCACTACACATAATATATAACACTATATATAATATACACTATAATTAATGGACGATTTGCTCGTTACAATCCATACAGCGTAAATAAAAAATCGAAATACAATCGTTTATTGCATTGAACAAATGAGGTAAATACATACGTTATCGCCAAGTATTCATTTAATAACTTACTTCCACACATAAACTGATAAACAACGCCCTTAGTGATACCGTGCCGTGACGTCATGCGATGACGTCGTGTTTTTGAGCTGCCGACAAGGTGCAATTTTCAAAGAGTAATATCTTTGTAACGCAACTAAATTATTCAGCTAAATTTTCGCCAACCGCATTTTAGCTAATATACTTCACATTCAAAGAGTTATAAAAAAGTAGTGCATGTTCCCCATTGTTGGTCGTTTGAACGGATTTTAGCCAAGATCCAGGAAATTAAGAAACGGCATTGTCGAGCCTCGAGGGGGAGTATTTTGAGGTCAAAACATACCCAAATTTGACGCGCAGAAAATTGTATTGTTAGAGGCAGCTGCGACAACTTTGTGTGTTTCGTCTCTGGTCAAATCAAGTAATGCGTTTTTCCACTAATAATAAAATCCGGTCTCCAAATCCTCGATCGGTCTTAAGTGCAATTCCTTCAGCAATCATATACTTAATAGTACATAGTACCCCGCAAGCCACCGCAAGGGTGTGTAGCAGGGGTTGAACCATCACTTAAAATCAAAGATATTTAAATTTACACTTGTCATGCAGGCATGCAAAAATACCAGTCCGTGCATGCACTACTTGCATAAAACTGATGCTAATTTTATGCCACTACTTTGCTATGCAATAATGTATAATTACTTTGTGGAAAACGTTAGATATTCGTTCACGAGAACAGCATAACTAAATTTCTGATACATTCAAAGCAATGTAATTATTCATAAGTCAAGACTTTTTGTAACTGCAGTAATTGATTTATTATTATTTTCTAGGGCATGCATAAAAAGTATTGTTGAAATATGAATATGGTAAAATAATTACTACACACTATTCTTCTACACCAAAATATACCTAGCACCTATTCTAATTTACCCATACATCTTCGCTGCAATCTATTACTGTCCCAAATATTATTTGGTTGTTTTCTCTGGTTGGATCCAACATTTGAACTGGAGCTATAACGATACCGTAAAGGCTGAATTAAGAGTTATTCCATCCTATTTATCACAGTGGCACATTATAGTTTCCGTGGTGTTGAGATTCAAGCATGATTAACCCATGTTGTACAAAGCTCCTCGTATCGGTGGGAGATGGTGGTCAACAGTCCCCGAGGGAAGCAAGAGATTCTGGGTCAAGACCCAAGGTCCGAATCCTAAAGCGAGGCAATTGAGATACCGAAGTTTTTAACCACTGCCTCAGGGTTGGCGTTGAATGGATTCATGTCGTCACTCACCGTATGAAATTTGGGAGGCCGAGTGGCATTAGACTGGTAGGCCTAGTTTTACCGCTTATATAAATACGGGTAGAAAATTGGATGAAGTGGAGGGGGGGTGAGTAAGTGCGGCATTGTAAGTTGGCCCTTGAAATCTACCTCCCAGAAAATCAAAGGAGTGAAGCACACTTGACTGTACGGACTCCTCGGCTTCACCGACGTCACAATATGCACGTCCACCGATGAGCCAACTTATCCTACCGGCAATGGGAAATTATTGATGCATAACGAAGTGTATGCGTAAAAGTTCGTTTGATGTCATTAATAAAAGTCAAAGAGGGATGGAGTGGTTGTAGAAATCGCAGAATGGGGCGTTTACTCGGAACCGAAATCGCAATTTTGTACACGAAATCGTTAGATGGATACGAAAAACGAATTTTAGTGAAAAAATTAATCTTCTAACCACAACCATTCACTCATAAATCAAAAATTAAATCAAGCAAAAGGTCATTTTCCTCCCGTTCTTGACTACTTTTAGGGGAAGGGAAAGGAGTGGAGGGGGGTTCTTGGAAGCTCTGCTCACACAGATCCTTTCGTAATCGCTTCCATTGGCAGAGTCAGCTGTGCCCCCCCCCCCCATTGCGATAAGGCGAAGTAGCTTCGCGGGCTCAGTTTTGATTGAACGAAGTCGATGACGTTAGAGGTTGCACCACGCCCACTTTTGTGAAAGGGTTAAAAACATCAGTTTTTCCCCGCGTATAGCTCGAGAAATAATTGACGGATCAAAAAACGGAAAAATACGGGTCTTTTTATTTTTACAAACTTTATCAGATTCGGCAATAAAAAATATGGTGAAAGACCACATTAAGTTTTTAAGTGCAACAACATTTAAGGACTAACCTTACTTACACTTAAGCTTCATCATAAGACCAAGTTCTACGCGGGACTGGATCCCGCGACACTTAGATAGCCAATCCACAGGCGCAGGGAGTATTCGTGCTTAAATTGGAGCGTAATGAAGTATAATGTGGATTCATTTTAATATGTGACTTTGCGTCCAACTTATTTACTGCACTGAGAGAACATAAGTCGTAAAACAGTCTAAAAAATAACTAATATGAAAAGGAATAAACATGAATAGTTAAGTAGGTAATGAGTTTAGCTACGATGCCATTTTCCTTTATTCTATTTTTTTCATTTCCGTTGATTACAAGGACAACTTCCCCGAGGAAAAGTCTCATTCACTTATATTAGTGTCAAAAACGTTTTATCGTTTGCAACGTACTTTGACATTCACAGTACATGTCGTAGACCTTTCCTTCCTCTAAACGGCGCACAGTGGGCTGAAATCGAAAATATCCTGCCAAAATTCTAAAAGTGATTTTTTAAAGCCAGGAAGCTGAAACTTTGCATAAATATTCTCAAAAGACCTGTGCATCCGATAATTCAAGGCATTTTCCTTAGTACTCAACAATTAGCAATTTGCATGAGGTCAAAAATGCACAAATTTCGCAAAAATGGTTTACACTCAATTTTCTCACGAAATCTTCAAAATCAAGCCCTTGCTGAACCTTTATGGGTGATTAATTGGAATATAAGGTGATGTAATTAGTTGAAACACTTTTTTATCTTTGTTTTAATGTAGTCTACTTACATTTTTGTTATTATTTACCGAATATATTAAACAAAATGGCGGACCCTCATTTTTGGTATTTTTTTAAATATATGTGGAGAAAAAGTAAATTGCATCGCCGAGCATCACGGAGTAACTAATATGGGGAAACTCTACAAAGCTTCCATAGTACGAATCCGATGAGTTATGTGACGACCGTTCGCGACGCCGAATTTCACATTAGTTTTTCGATCGCGCGGTCGAGTCCAACCCGCTTGCAACGGGGCGGCAAGTGTGTGGAATGGATTGTAGCCTCACCCACTCCGCTATGGAGATTTTCGAGATACAAACGTCGGCAAGAGCCTCCATCTATTACATTTTGAAGAATTTGCGGAAAAAATTATGCATTTTATCACGTGGAGTAAAAGTCTAGATGTACTGAAAGACTGCTTTCTTCGGGTGCACCGCGGAGCAGGGAGCCAATGAACAAGGATTCATCCGACATCGATTCTCAGTGCCATATTTGCTTAAACGGAGAATGTCCTGAGCTTCCGTCAAAGCCATATTTTAAAAAATTACCTTACAATTTATATTATGCGAGGTTGTTGAATCTTTGGAAATGCATTCCAAGTTACGCGATGCTGAATGATCAAGTAGACTTTGAAGTTTAACTTCACATGATTCCTCTAAAATAGTAACTTCACCTGGAGAAGTAGAACTTTAGCCATCTCTAGTTTTTCGTAGTTAGGATATAATTTATGGCTATGACATTCGGCTACTTTTCGAAGACCTATGTATACCCAGGGTGAAAGCAATATCACCCTGAAGTTGCGACCTCCGCGAATGCTTGGTCTACAAGGCGCCACACGCTACTACTCCCGACAATGACTCATGCACACCTATATACTGACTCTCCGAGAGTTCCATGGAAATAATTAGGGATAGGGCAACTTCCTGTGACATAGCTATTGGCATCATTTCAGTTTTCTTCCACTTTGAAAGTACTCTTCTCAACCTAATTTGTGTGGTCGTGGTAATTTCCTTGAGGAGCTTGGAGGCTGCTTCATCCTCTTGTTATTGTAAACTCATAGAGGCCGTGAACGAAAATGTTGTCGCAGAATGAGACGATCTCAGACCTTCTGTTTTCTTTCCCTTTGATCTTTGGCTGCTAGTGCGAAAACATTTCTCCGGGCGCCCAGGAGTGCCTAATAAGTGTTGCAATGCAAGCATAAATTTGATTTTAAATAATCATTCAAAGTACAAGGTTATTTATTAACAATCTTAAATCGCTCGGATATACTTACAGGGTGGCGTTGAAGAACCTGGAAAATTTTTCATAAAATATTCGGGAAAAACAGCTTTTACCTTTTGCCATTCGCCCTAGCGCATCAAAAATCTCGTTTCTCTCTAAGCTTCGTTCCCACCACGACGCATATCCATTACGAAAGAACCTCTTAATGTAATCACTAAAAACCTTTAAAACTTCATTATTCACTTCCAAATGCAACCTTTCGGCGAGAAAATTTAACAAGTACTTTGTCTTCATACGAAAGGACGCATTTTTCACTCCCATTAGTACCTATTTTCTACATTTGTAAACGTGTGATTACAGTAGAACCTCTGTTTCAATCATTAACACCATCAACCCCTAAAAGAGAGCGGAAACTATTATCTTAAAAAGGAAATAGGGGAGTACAATGTTATGTACACTCCAAAAGAAAATAATATTTGAAAAAGCGAATTGACATTATATTAAGGACTGAAAAAATATTGATATTTTGCTATTCGAAGCAATTCAATACAAAAGAAGAGACATTAGCTTAATTATCTAAATAAATTTTTGATTGCGTATCACATTTTTTCTATTTGTCTGTAATTATATTTCCCCTTTTCCCTTATTTTGCCTTGTGTCTCCTTCTCCACTTCTTCCACTAGCATTTTTACAGTTTTCAATTTGGTCATCATAAATGAAATAGTAACTATCGTTAGACCTATGCTAATATGCGCTTAAATGCAGATTGTACATATATTGATTTGGGGACGATTGAACGCGGAATGTATTGCTTTAAGCATGAAATTTCTTATTTAGGCCAAAATCCCTGATAAAATCATTGCCCTGTATTACATTCTGTCGATCATTAGGAATTAGAGGAGTATTGGAATGCACAGAGATATACGTGTAGCGTCTTTGGCAGGTCGATAACGTCCCATACTTAAGTCTCGATTCGAGTTTCAACTTGGCTGCTGGTGTCGATATCGTCGTAAGATTAGTGATAGCTAGATGGTTCGATTTTGACTCTTGCCGACGTTTGTATCTCGAAAAATCTTCATAGCGGAGTGGGTGCGGCTACAATCCATTCCACACACTTGCCGCCCCGTTGCAGGCGGGTTGGACTCGACCGCGCGATCGAAAAACTAATGTGAAATTCGGCGTCGCAAACGGTCGCAGCATAACTCATCGGATTCGCACTATGGAAGCTTTGAAGAGTTTCCCCATATAAGTTACTCCGTGATGCTCGGCGATGCAATTTACTTTTTCTCCACATATATTTTAAAAATTACCAAAAATGAGGGTCCACCATTTTGTTTAATATATGCGGTAAATAATAACCAAAATGTAATTAGACTACATTAAAACAAAGATAAAAAAGTGTTTCAACTAATTACATCACCTTATATTCCAATTAATCACCCATAAAGGTTCAGCAAGGGCTTGATTTTGAAGATTTCGTGAGAAAATTGAGTGTAAACCATTTTTGCGAAATTTATGCATTTTTGACCTCATGCAAATTGCTAATTGTTGAGTACTAAGGAAAATGCCTTGGATTATCGGATGCACAGGTCTTTTGAGAATATTTATGCAAAGTTTCAGCTTCCTGGCTTTAAAAAATCACTTTTTGAATTTTGGCAGGATATTTTCGATTTCAGCCCACTGTGCGGCGTTTCGTGGCTTAATTGGCCCAGTTTTACAATCCCCGTAATCTCTGGCGATGATAAAAGTCCTTTATAATATCATTGATGAGTTTATTTGCTCACGCTGAGAATAGAATAGCAAAAATTGACATCAACACTAAGGCGACAGCATCAATGGGATAACATTTTCCCTCTATCTTACTATAAGGAATCTGAATGAATATCCGCGTGGGATAATGTACACACATTTATCAATAAGTAACCTAGATAGTTGAATTCCGCCTAAAGATTTTTATCTAACTTAACTAAATGCACGTTTATGCATGCTTGCTCTACTATTTAAATCTTATTTTCCTAATTATTATATTTCGTCTAAAATTTCGATACTACTCTTCTTTAAGAATGAATGGTAGCTCATGTATGGTGAAGACTCACCCCCTGCCACGCACCTTTATTGTGGTTGGCAGGATACCCACTTAGTAGATGCAAACATATCAAGGCTGAAGAGATTACAGCACATCAAGACCGAGGGTGGTTTACAGAAAAAAATATGGAAAACGGATGCAATTAACAAGAGAAAAAATTATTGCGCGTAGATCAGTAAAAAATTATGCATGATGCCTTATTTTTGAACAACTTTTAAAGTAAAGTGCTGTGAGAAACTTAAAGAGGAGAGCCCAAAATATTTTGGGTCCATGTTAGAGAAGCCACTTCGGGAAGCGAAAAAAAGTCTATTCTTTAAAGAACGGTGAAATTGTAACAAATAGCGCAGATAAGGCCAACATACTATACTAAACTTTGCTACGCCAGGGGGTAAGTTGCATTACGGGCATGCGCTAATGTTTATATTTAAATTATATGAATAGCATGCGGGACACTAATTAAAAATTCCAATTGTACTATCAATCATACAAGGAAACAAGATAAACAAAATTAAGGAGGCTGATTTTTACCAACAGGTTTAAAATGTCATTTCTCTCTCATGCCATTTGAGAACATAATAGTCAGCATAGTAAAGGGATAGACAAGTAAAGTATTGCTACTTACTCTAGTGTACGAAGCATGTTTTGGCATTACTAACCCAATTACCCATGAATGGTAAGGAAATACTGATAAATATATCTAGAGAAAAGACTTTCTAACTAGTAATTACTTCATTACTATGTAGATACTAGCATCTAGTTTCTCCTAAGAGTTATATATAACCTGTGTCCATGAAAAAGAAGCATTGTAGCTCTTAGTTGCATGTCAGTAGTGCACGCTTGGTGATATTCACCCCCTGCCACACACCCTCCGGTAATTCTCAGTGCATTACGTAGATCTAAATGTAGTTGAAACATTTGTTAGATACTTGTGAAATGCAATAAATATGTTAATGGTTCATATAGGCATGGTCCAATGTTCAGAACATCACCATCTAATCTGTTTCATTCCTTAATCTGTATTAGAATTATGTGTATGACTGCATGCTCAATTTAAGGTAAATTTATTCCATAAAGGGATCATGTTATGGGAAGTTTTAATGTTGTCATAACCAGGGATTATTGGATCAGAGAACGAGTCAGAGATTAAGCTTATCTCTCTTATCTGAGTGAACTGGTTTTCCAATGTAGTGTGAGGTCTTCATAATTCTCTAGGTGTCAAAGGTGAATTCGTTTGCCGTGTACCTATGCCTTACTATGGATTCGTCGTGTTTGAAGGCAATCCCATCCCATTGTCTCCAGCAACGAAGTTATACTTACCCCCTTTTCGCAACAATTATTTTAAAATCTGGCTGATATACTCAGAATTATAAATAGATATTAATTCATTTTGGGGAGGGGGTTAAATGTGCAATAACTTCGCACGGTTTACTGGAATTAAATAATGCAGAAGAAGGATGCATAATAGAAAAATAGATAGATACTGAATAGATAGATGAGAGTGAAGAAAGTTTTTTAGATAACGATGAAAACTATTGGGCATCGAATAGGCGGGCAAAAAATTGTTCTGGAGATGCTGGGCGAGAATACTTCTAGCAGGAGAATCAAGACTTCTGCCTAAGCCGAAATGTTCTTCCTGCATTGCAATGGACTCAGAGTTTCAAAACATCATCACTTATTACCTTTCTAGTCTACCTCGTCTTTAATTGAATACATAAAAATTATATCGTTTTCCAGTTTATTCATTAACCGAGGTGAATTGCATTAGAGGAAAGATATTAAAATATTAGGCACGCATTCCCTGTACTACAACATATCAAAGATTGAATGATCCGGCAAGTTCTCAGAATTATACCATTCCTCGTTACGTAATTAAACTTTATTCTAAACAAAGATTACACCTTCAACTGTGTTAGGCACGTGATTTAAAATTCACTAACAAGGAAAATTACCACAGGTATCCAGTGTCATTTTTTAAATTCTGTGCTACTATACTATATTCGTTCGTAAGTTTCCGCAGTGTTGATTAGATGAATTCTGCATTCTAAGTTTTCGTCCGTGTTCGTTTCTCAGTAGACAGAAATTCAGGTGGCTGAGCACCTTTAAAAGCAAAGAAAACAGCAGTTTCTGAAGCGAAAGTTGTAAGAAATATAAATCTTGCGTCACAAGTCTCGGTTTGAGTGTGGTGCAAAAAGAAGCGTTTCATGTGTCGGCTGGGAGAGATAATTGCTGTCATATTCTTGAGATCGTGGTTTCATTTTGGTCTAATATCGTTTAATATATTTTTGTCTCCACGTTTCCATGGCTCCATCCTAATTCTAGATACTAGGACGCCAGGAGATAGCTGACGAAAATGTTGACTACTAAGCAACGAACGCGGACGAAAACCAGGGAAATAGAAACCACTATATTCAGGATGAAAATTCAGGTGACTGAGAATCGTTAAAAGCGAAGAAAACAGCTGTTCCTGTTGCGAAAGTTGTAACGAATATAAAGTTTGCGTCATCTAAAATTAATTGATAAACCAACGTAAGTAATAATAATTCGATTAAGCGATCCTATGGCATCGGTAAAAACGACAATTGAAAGCGTTCTAGTTCATTCATTGGCAGGGAAATAGAATCCACTTTATTCAGAATGAAAATTCAGGTGACTGAGCATCGTTAAAAGCGAAGAAAACAGCAGTTTCCCGTTACGAAAGTTGTAAGTTGTTATTCCTATGGATGCGATGCATAGGAATAACAATCGCTAATTATTTGCCATGGGGAAGACACATCCGGGGAATATGCGGCCAATCCAAGAGAAAGCTAGAATTCATTAAAAGAGTTCTAGGGAAATGTGACGGAGAAACCTAGTCGGAGTAACCTTAGAGAGTACCACTCTCAATGCCAATATAGTGTTGTATTTATAAGTAGATAACACATTTTAACACTAAAACATTTAAAATGAGGGGTTTTAGTGCGCCAAATTGCGTTAATAGCAGCAGCAAATATTTCCGAATGCTCATGTTCCCGAGAAACTTGGAAAGAAGAGCCGCTGCAGATATGCCAAAGAAATAAATGGAAACCCACTCCAACACTACCATCACTCTGCGAGGTAATTATTTCACATACTACCTACTATTGTTTTATGCATTAATTAATCGTTTGAAACTATCAAAACCATCTTCATAATATTAATAGGGTCATGCCACCTCAATTCAACAAACGTTTGTCCCTTAGGGTCTCATATTTTGATAAAAATTGGTGCATGGGTACAAAATCAACTCATATTCAATACCCTCAAACCGTTTTGTGAAAAAAACAAATTTTGAGTTAATTTTTACGCATTTTTAGCAAAAATCCGAGCCTTAAATCATATTATCACTTATATCTCCGCTTGTAATTGTCATACAGCAATGATTAATAGCTCTTATTAAAGCTAAATCTTTATTAAATGCAAATATATCAATAAAAATTATTTTCTGCTATGCCCTATTGTTGTTAATTACTAATGTTAAAAAAATGTTAATAAACTTTTCTCAAATGCTCCATCTCAGAATCGGCCGATACTTTTTTTCCGTCATCTAAACTTACCCATCTAACTATTCCAAAAATAAAATTTAGTGGCAATTCATAAATGCGTTTTTTATAAATATTTTAACATTTACAATTTTCTATCGCGTGGCCCGTCGGCTCCCCCATTTAGAATACATGCTGCAGACTCGCGATGCAAGCCTAAACATTTCCTAATTGTTCAAGGTCGTGGCTATATGAGATAAAAATATATTATAAACTATAAATGATAACAAAAATTGTTATTTGTTCTGTTAAATGGATGTTTGCAGATAGATTTACCATTGAGCCCCACGTAAGTTTCCAGGCGGATTAACTTTTATCTGAGCTAAAAATCTGTCACAATTAATATGAAAATACTTTTTAAGAACCTTCAAGTATAATTCATTGATGAAATGAAATGAAAATAAATTACAATTATGGAAAGTTTGCATCACTTGTTCTAGCAGAAAAACTTATTCGTTTTTTCTATCATTTTTGCTTCGTTTTTTTAAAGCTTGAGTGTGGCAAAAATTCAAGAGGAATTTGGATCAATTCAATATTTAGCTCAAAAAGTGGGGATAAGGGGCACCTAATCACTGGCAATCTTAAGCGAGGAAAACCACTACCTCATGAGACAGTAATCAGAGTGATATCATTTTTCCATGACCCTGGAGTAAGCAGAGAAATGCCTGAAGTTAAAGATTACGTCAGCGTAAATGACAATGGAATACGGGCACATGCACAGAAGAGACTAATTTTAGGAAATTTGAAAGAGATATTTTGTAATTTTAAGGAAAAATATCCCGAAGATACTGTTTCATTTTAAAATTTTCAGAGCTAAGACCTAAGGAGTGCGTTCTTTCGGGAGCATCAGGAACTCATACCGCATGCGTGTGTCTGGTGAATCAAAATGTTAAATTAATGATTTTAGGTGCAAGGCTGTCGCCGCTAAATCTGGGGGATAACACCGAGCCGCTATTGTCATATAAAGACTATTTGTCAGCAAAGATGTGTTTCCCTGCGACCGAGGCATGACATTTGAACGAATATAAAAACTGCCGTGGCCGAGCCAAATTCGGAATTCAATAGAAGAACACTTTGATGGAAATTTAATTGATTGCATTACTTACCACCAATGGGTACAAGTTGACCGTTGCTCCATAGAAATTTTTATAAAATCTACCGGTAACTTTCTTGAAACTTTTATTGAAAAGCTACAGAAACGTACATAGCTAAAAATCAATCTGAAATTCTTAGAAATGTTAAGCAAAACATCCAAGTGGGGCAGATTCTCGTCATTGCAGATTTTTCAGAAAATTACACTTTCGTTTTACAGGACAGCGTGCAAGGTATGCACTAGAATAACGACCAAGCAACAGTTCACCCCTTTGCTTGCTATTACTGCCCTAAAGTCCAGGATAATATAATCCCAGTGAACTAAATAATCATATCAGACAACCTGAAGAATATAACATCAACTGTACATTTTTTTCAAAAACTTCTCCATTCTTGAAATTGAAAGTTCCGAAGCTTAAAAAAGTAATATATTATTCAGATGGAGCAGCTGCTCATTATAAAAACAAGTATAACATTCAGAACTTATATCTTCACAGTAAAGATTTAACAGTCTCTGCAGAATGGCATTTCTTTGCTACATCGCATGGTAAAGGGCCAAGTGACGGACTGTGAGGAACTTTGAAAACACTAGCAGCAAGAGTAAGTCTTCAGCTTCCATACGAAAAACAAATACATACACCTATAGAACTCTTTAACTGGGCAAAATATCACATTTCAGTAGTGGATTTTGTCTACGCAAAGAAAGAAGAAATTGGAAAACATTCCGATGTACTTGCGAAAAGATTTCGTCATGCAGTTAGTAAAGCAGGCATTAGGGTGTTTCATGCAGCAATACCCGAATTAAATGGAGTGGTTTTAATGAAGAGACTCCCTTCGTCCAAGCAAGGGACGAGGATTCAGCTGTAGTTGCAGGCAAGAGTAACAGGATCCTCAAATAAAATATTTCCGAGAGGACCCCTTCTTACAAGGTCTCAATGCACGAAAAGCCACAGCGACAGGCTCTCGACTGGAATTCAAAATGAAATCTTTTTGCATGGATAAAAAATATTTTGACACTAAAATTGGAGTTTGCAGTAAATTGGTCTATAGAGATAAAAAGAGTGAGTTAACAAAAACGAAGGAATTTTTCTGCTAGAACAAATGATGCAAACTTTCCATAATTGTAATTTATTTTCATTTCATTTCATAAATGAATTATACTTGAAGGATCTTAAAAAGTATTTTCATATTGATTGTGACAGATTTTTACCTCAAATAAAAGTTAATCCGCCTGGAAACTTAAGTGGGGCTCAATGGTAAATCTATCTGCAAACATCCATTTAACAGAACAACTAACAATTTTTGTTAACATTTATAATTTATAATATATTTTTATCTCATATATCCACGACCTTGAACAATTAGGAAATGTTTAGGCTTGCATCGCGAGTCTGCAGCATGTATTCTAAATGGGGGAGCCCACGGGCCACGCGATAGAAAATTGTAAATGTTAAAATATTTATAAAAAACACATTTATGAATTGCCACTAAATTTTATTTTTGGAATAGTTAGATGGGTAAGTTTAGATGACGGAAAAAAAGTTTCGGCCGATTCTGAGATGGAGCATTTGAGAAAAGTTTATTAACATTTTTTTAACATTAGTAATTAACAACAATAGGGCATAGCAGAAAATAATTTTTATTGATATATTTGCATTTAATAAAGATTTAGCTTTAATAAGAGCTATTAATCATTGCTGTATGACAATTACAAGCGGAGATATAAGTGATAATATGATTTAAGGCTCGGATTTTTGCTAAAATTGCGAAAAAATTAACTCAAAATTTGTTTTTTCACAAAACGGTTTGAGGGTATAGAGTATGAGTTGATTTTGTACCCATACACCAATTTTTATTAAAATCTGAGACCCTAAGGGACAAACGTTTGTTGAATTGAGGTGGAATTACCCAATAGCCATAGATACATGTAATGAGGGTATTTCTTGATCACATTCTCATTTGATCCATATGGATATGTTATAAGAAGAAATACCCTAATTACATGTATCTATGCTATTGGGTACTATGCTATTGCTATTGCTACTTGCCATATTCAATACAACGATTCATATTTGCTGATGGCATAGCATTACTCTCAATTAATAAGACTTATGAGATTACGCGACATCAAGACAGCTATTCTGAATGAAATAGCGACCGCGTTATACGTCATAATAGCGGCGACAGTCGTTATTTTCAAGTCGTTTTTTCAATTTTATTATATGTATTTATTGTTTTATTACGACCCAGTCGCTGGGGATTCACTGGCCCAGAGCGGTCGCAACATGCTATTTTGAACGGCAGATAGCGACCGGCTGGGTCACTATATTATTACTCGAATTATATTAATGGAAGACCAGACCATCTGGATAGTGTGACGTAAATGAGTTCAAATCATTAGAATTTCAAATGTATTAAATTGTTTACTTCGAGTAGTATCGGGTGTATATTCGAAGTTTGTCGACAAAGTGAAATGACTGGACGTCTGCACTTCAATTTTTGGCGATTTTAATTACCTATGCAAAACAAGTATAAGCCCGGGGTAGGCACGATTAGAGAGATGGGGTGACATAATTGTTTGTGTGTTATCGTGGAATAAACGGAAGGTTTTGTTACTATTTTGTTGACGTTGCTGTCGATTGTTTTAGTTTCTTTGGATATTGTATTTCTGTCATGTTCATTTAATTTGGGAAGCATTAAATCTTCTTAAGAAAAACTCGAAAGTGCTATTGGTAAACGAAAACCATAACAGAAGAATAGCAAATGAATCCCTTTGAGGAATGAGAGATTTGTTCACCATTTCCATGCGTCGATGGAAGTGACAACGTTTGTTGCGAACTAGCTTGATTGAAACTTGCGGCGAGAGAAATTCTTTAGATTATATCCTGGCTTGCTGATACGTAAATATTCCATATACCTAGCTACATGTGACTCTATTGTCTAAAATATTTCCTTGTAGTATCCTAGTTGCATGCTAAAAGTGCATGTTTGGCGCAGGCTCGTAGCCAGAAATCTGCTTCGGGGGGGGGCTAAGTCTTGCGTAACTTGATACAAATCAGCCTTGCCATTTGGTGCCCACATGCTACAAATCTCTTCCCTTAATTTTCAGTGCTTGGTATTTACTTTGACAGTGCCCATACTTATTTCTTCTCACTGGTAAAGTTCACAGCTAAAATCAGAAAAACGAAGTTATTGGGAAAAAATTCGGGGGGGGGGGGCTGAAGCACCAGAAGACCCCCCCCCCTGGCTACGTGCCTGGTTTTTGCGATCTTCACCCCCATAGACTTACAAAACCAAAGAGGCAAAAGTTACACCACCCTGTATGGCTGGCGCGCAAGGCTGGACTCGGACGCGCGGTTGAAAACTCGAATTTTTTTCCGGCGTCGCACAGTTTTTCAACAGATTAGCATTCCTAAAGCTTCAGTAAATATTGTGAGTCATTTACGAAACTTCCGTGAACATATTAACTATTTTTTCTACCTAAGAGCAAAATATATGTGGAAATTAGGGTCCACCATTTTGTCCTATCAACTGAGTAAATATCCCTATAAATCACCTATTATTATGACATATCAAACATTAAAGTTGGTTCGGTAACACAATGTCACCTATAATTCCGCCAAGCTACTGCAAAAGTTCTGCAACCTCTTCATTTCGGAGATTTTCAGCGAAAACTGAATTCCGGCGTTTTTTGTATATTTTGTTCAACTTTAAGCCCTCGCATACTATTAATGCGCAATGGTTATGAAAAGTAAAAGCATACATCACATGTATCAATAAAAGGAAAATCACCATGCAAAATTTCATTTTCCACACTGAAAAAAACCATTTTTGGCATTTTGGCCAGCTTTTTTCGAGTTCAGCCCACTTTGCGACGCTGCGTTGCACTCCACTTTTACATAGTTCCTTGGACAATTCTTACACATCAATTTACCCACCAATCCCTAATGACATTTGCCGTCGGGTACCTCCTTCGAACAACAACAATTATTACCATGAAAAATTTTTCATAACAAAAATATTATCTAGATAATTAATGATCAGCCAACTAGTTAATTTATTACGATTCGAAATTTTCCTTGACACTTAAAACTTCAATGGACGTTAGTGTAGAAATAAATTACTTAGGGTAGGAACTTATAGAAATACAATTCCATTAAATATAAATATCGACAGTGAGTAGGTAGAAAAATAAGCCGAACATATAAATAAAAGTCTCAGATATTTACAAATTATTCCTCGGGTTTTAAAATAATCCCCCGTCAAACCTTATATTTCATCAAACGTCTGTGAATTATTTGTGCAACGTAATTAATTGTTCATACAACAAAAAATTAATCGGCGGGGACAGAGTAGGAGCCGCGACCTCAAACCTTCCAAGCAGCGGTTCCCAAACAGCATGCTCTTATATGATGCCGGGAGAGCAGCTAAGGACACCGCGAGATGATTGCTGGAAAACGAAAAATGTTTAGCGGGGCAACTACTGAATTGAAGGTACCTCTGGTTTCCTCATGAGGGAAGGATCTAGACCTGTCCATTCGACAAAAAGTTCCCATCGCCACGGTGCATTTCTGTGCTAAGGGTGACCGGTTTTCGGGACGGAGGGTAGGGAGTCGCTAACAGAGTGACTCCGGATACTGGGAGATGTCCAGTTTTATTTAGCTTTACCCAGACAAGCGGGGCTCTGTATTGGCGGACCCTTTATTTCCCTTGCTTCTCGAGGGACCATACATGGAAACCAATAATAAAAATCTTATGGAGTGTGCTGATTGACGGTGATGGATGGAAGGACTTCTTCCAACCTAAGGAATAGTTACTGTAAACCGCATTATCCTTGGTAATTGGGAGGTAAGCCAATCGCACAAGTAAATAAAAACCTAAGAAAGTGCTCCAAGATTTTGACCTCAGTCGGAAGGGTTCTGTCCACGTAAAAAGGTTGAAAATGACTGCTTCATAGGCTAGAATAAGATCAGAGAACTGTCAAGGTGGTCCTGAGAGATAGTTCGATGAAGGTACCTGTAACACGAGGCTGCCCTCAGGGAGGAGTGTTATGTCCACTCCTCTGGAACATTGTAGTTGACAGTCTTCTGCCAACATTGAATAAGACTGGCGCATACACCAAAGGTACGCAGATGATATGGTTATACTCATCACTAGAAAGTACCTGGGTACTGTCTCCGGACTCATACAGAAAGCTCTGGATGAGGCAATGAGTGGATGTGCCGAAAGAGGGCTTACAGTAAATCCGGAGAAAACCAAGCTTGTATTGTTTAACAACTGAAGAAAAATGGAAAGCTTCAGACCTCCCTCTTTGCAGGTAAAGTTTATGTGGCCCTTATCATCAGTTAAGTACCTTGGGGATATTTTGGACTCCAAGCTTAATTGGGGGGAGCATTTGGAGGCAAAAGCAAGGAAAGTCTGTGCCTCCTTATGGATGTGTACGAGGGCCCTTGGTAAAACATGGGAACTGAAGCCAAAAGTCATTAGCTGGATTTATACTGCAGTCGTTAAACCTAGTTTCATGTACTGCTCTATAGTTTGGTAGAAGAGTGCCCGACAGAAAATTGCAGGGGATAAACTAAACCACTTCCAACGTATGGCCAATATGGGAATTCCAGGGGAGATGAGAACAACCCCACCTCTTGTGCTAGAAACTCTGCTGAACCTGGTTCCACTTCATGTGGAAGCAGAGGTTCAGGCAAGGACAGCGGCTTATCGTCTCAAATGTACGGGAGAGTGGTATGACAAAGGAAGTTCCTTTGTTCATAAACAAGTTTGGACGGAGCTCACAAAAACATGTCCCATCTTTGAGATGGACAGAGATGGCATGACAGCCAGGTTGAACCAATCACTTCTCTATTTCAAGACTCTCTTCCCCGACAGTTAACAGTGGGTTGGAGAAAAGGGGAAAGAACTTCATATTGGGGCTAATGTATACAAATGTCTCCAAGAATGAAGGAAGAGCGGGAGTAGTGTTCTACCGCTATAGCGCACCAAAGAAGCTCTCAATTCCTTTCGGAAGATATGCTATAGTGTTTAAGGCAGAGGCCTGACAGGCCCATACACATATGCGCCTGTCAGGCGCATAGTCAGGCAGCTCTAAAAGCCTAGCATCACCATGGTGCAAATAAAAACAAATATAAGAGTGTTGTGAGGTACCTACTCAAAGAGATGGAAGGTGGAAATTTTTTTGGTACTTGGTCAGGCATATCCAGAAATGAGATAGCTGATGAGCTGGAAAAGGCTGTATCCAACCGCAATCCAATTGGACCAGAGCCAATTATAACTATTGCCTCTTCAATAGTGATAACACAACATGGGGCTTAGTCCGTAATTCTGAGATCCAGAGAACCATGCTTGTGTACTCAACCATAGTGAACGACAGGCAAAATCACACATAGGAGAAGCTAAGCCTAGATTTTGAGCCCTCGTGGTCCATCAAGGATGGCAACGCAAGTGAGAAAGGGTTTCAAAGAAGTCACGACCAAAGGTGAACCCCATCTAGCGCTGAAGCCGCGCTTAGTGGTAAATGTAGGATATTCCAAGCCTGCCGCGTGAATGGCAATTCGTAAGCAAACATCGAATCCTTAATAATTCTGACGATTCAGGCGACATTGAGTGGAAGCGAAACATGATAACACAGGCTCGTTTTTTTTCTTACTGTATTATTGAATCCTTAAAAAATCACATTTCTAATTTTATATGTAAGGCCTCCAAATGGTTTCTGATGTTCTGACCAATGACGAATTTTTTACTTTCTTCTCTCTGACGGCGGGGGAAAAAATGTGAATACTCAAAATTATAAAATCAAGCGACCAGAAAAATGTGTTCATTTTAATTCCCTTTATTAGTCAGCTCAGCTGACATCGTCTTTGCATCGGAAAACGATATCTATTAAATATCACTTTAAGATACAATCAACGATATCAATTTTACATCGGAGAAAGGTATTATTTATATGCCGTTTTTATATCGGCATTATCAGCCGATGTTAAAACGACATTGGTGACGTCAAAATGACATAGGGCCGACGTATAACTGCCATACGATGCTGCTTGGGTAAGGATGAGCTGGGTCTTGATAGTAAGTTAGGGTAAACGTTACGAGAAAAGAAGGCGTGGAGACTAATGATATCCTATAAAAGCTACTTAAGAATCGAGGTAGAGATAACGAGATGAATTTACGGGTTTGCTCGTATGATGCACGAGGCATTTGGCTGGAGTATTTTTTTTAATCTGTATCAATATCTAATGAAAAAAGAAAGACAAGGTAGCAAATGCTGAAATTCATACACTTCATAAATAAATGAAAAATTTCATCACCTATGGGTAGAGACCGAAAAATGGTAAATAAAAATCATCAAAAGCGGTGTTTAAAAATGACAAATACGGTAAATAAAATCGTTTTAAAAAGGTGAAAGCTGTGCTTAATGTTGGGAAAAAGGAGTCTTAAAGGAAGGTTTTTTTTAATATTATTAATAAAGACTTCATACCAATGTGAACAAACAGTTAATAGTACATACATTTGAGATCCAATACAGAAGTTATGGCTACCCTACACAACATAAAAAACACAATAGGAAAAATTAAGTTAAAGACAAATTAATGAGATAATGGTAATAACAATGACAGAGTGGAGCAGTGGACAGCAGGTAGTGAAGTTCGATTCTTACGCTGTTTAAAATTTTTCTTTCAACCATTGAATAAAAAACTTTATCATCCTTCATTTCCAACCTTTGTGTGTGGATACTGACTTTTTTGTACTTCTATCGCTTCAACTAGATTTACAAATGCATCACTCAAAAATACACTGTAAAGTAACGTAATGATTCCACAATTTAATTCTGTAGTATAAATTTTTTCCAATCATTTCCTTTCGCCAAATTTAATTATTTTTTTAAATTATAATTTGGCATGAAATTTCTGATAATCTACTTTTTTAACTGCCTACTAGCATTACCCTAGGAATAAAGCACGGCTGTATTCTTAGGTAGTGTTAAGGATCGAACTCACGACTAGCACTACACTAGCCCTCATTTTTAACAACTACGCTCTCATAGGTTCACGGGAATCTGGCGAATGTAGGCGACCCGCATGACATTCGGCTTAATTTTTTTCTCGCACATCCGGGCCTATGGAGAAAAAGGTCAATACGAGTATTTTTTATTTTGTTTTCCTCGTTTGTGGCACGGAAAAGAGCTTCTTCTCATTTCGTGACCCGAGTTACTTAACGTCTCCTTGTTGGTATCTACCATACGTACATTCCATTCGCGGGGCGCATCGATCACGAGGCCGCGAGATGTTAAAATCTCCGATCCGGATCTGAATTTTACTGTCCCTGGATATGATTTCAGTAGCGAATGAAATGAAAGACCCGTGGATCTTTGGATCCAACCCGACCATCCTTAATTTATGAGTGGTACATTTGTAAATCTAATTTAAACAACAAAGTGTAATAAAGTGAGTATTCAGATGTAATGGTTTGAAATTGAATGTGATAACATTTTCGATGCAGTGACTGAAAGAAAAAATTAAACTGCGATTGGGATCGAACTTCGCACAGTACACTAGCTCTCGTTGTACGCATGATCCCGGCGAATTTAGGCTACCCGCATAACATACTACGTATTCCCTCCCCCCCCCCGCGATACCGGGGTAATGGGGGAAAAAAGTCATATTTCTTTATTTTGCTTCTAGTTGCACGGGAACGTTTTCATCTATTTACGTGACCTTAGTTACACATCCTCTTCTTGTCAATATCTACCGCACCCTCATTCCATTCACGGGCACTTCGATTGCTAAGCCGCGAAAATTTAAAATCTACGATCCGGATCCGATTTTACTCCGTGTCTTTGGATCAGAATCCGGAACCGAGAAAAATGAAAGATCCGATCCGGCCATCACTAAAGAAAATATTTCATGCTACAAAAATTCGGCATTTGCAAAATATCTCAAATTTCGTTAAAAAAATCGCGTTTCAAAGAAGACACGGTTAATTTCGTGATTAAACCCTAAAGTCGCTTATTTCGAGAATCCTGTCGCAAAAAACGTTTCGCGAAAATGCCATGTCCCTACCTATGGGATATCATCAGCCACTGCGAATTATGCAACCTGGACAACAATCTCGACAAAAACGACGTACGTGTATTGCAATCTCTCGCGGCATTACAATTGTACAGATGAGCGAGGTCACGATAACTGGTGGTACATCTGACCAAATTTTCTTTCTCTTTCAAGGTGGTACTTACTACATGAGTGTTTACTTTGTCTTTCACGGAGCGTAGAGTCCATCCACCAGTTATGCAACCAGGACGACAATCACCGCAAATAATCTCGTAAAACGTAAATGGCGAACCATTCAAAAATTTGCTAGCGTAAAGAAAGGGAAATCGTTACCTTGCGGGGATATGGAAATAAATAAGACTAGAATAAAAATCGTTGATGACGGGAAAACTTAAATTGCGGGGACGTGAAAGCGAGGTTTTATTGTATTTGAAAACTAGACTTAAATTTTTATATTTAATCAACTTGTTGCTTATTAGTTACACAGGAAACAAATAAATTAGCAGAATAAAATTTAATGCAGTATTTTCAACTCTAGTAGTTGAGGAATTTGAAATTCGAGCTATAATTAGTGCTATTCGAATTCGATAATGCTATTTACCCAATCTCTAATTCTTTCCCTTCTGATTTTTGATAGGTAGTAATAAATATCTTCATCCTCACCAAGTTATAAGCCATTGTAATTCTGAACTACGACTAAAGATTAAAAAAATAGCGGACAATTAATACTACACAATAAATGAAAGAAAGCCTAATCAGGATACCACAATTACCAAGATAATTGCTATCCAACTCAATTATCTCGGTGTTCGTTTTTACTTTTCATAAAAAAGTTTTATCCTTGCTTAATACTCCATTTGATTAGTATATAGAATAGATGTTATTTAAATAGGATGAATGTCTTGTTTCGTTCATTTTTTCAGTAGACTGAGCCCTGATCAGAAACCTGTAATTTGCTGATTAGTGATTGAAATACCTATAACATGTTAGATTATTTCAAGCAGCTCTGCATGCAAATGACCTAAGGAGTTCATAAATATCCACCACAAAACAAACCACTACTCAAAGGACTATTAGCTGGAAAATGGCATTAAATATCACGCATTATAGTTAGCATTGGATTTCTTGCTGTGGTGACAAAGATGCCACTTAAAATAAAATAAAAATGCCAGTCTTGGTAACAAGGATTTAGAGTACTCATAGCGATTTTTGAAACAATGAAAAGTGGCGGTTGTTTACAAAGGTCATGTCACATAACAGAAAAGTATTGGAAGCTGGTTAATATATTACAAAATTGATTGTATGTTAAAAAAACTGCATACCATTGGCGAAACAATGACAAAAACAGTAAGCATTGCAATGGTTCAATAGTAACTTGGACTAAATGAACAATAGGAAATTGTAGGATCGAGAACTTGCTACTGTGGTAGATTAGGGAGTCAACAAAATTTCCATTGTCTGCAGGTTGTCATGGAACACTCCTTCAGAGAGTGAAGTTGAACCACACTGTTTCTTGAAGATGGGTGATATGCAAAATGCTTTCATTCAGATTGTAAAGGACTGAAATTCCATTATCAAAAGTAATCGCTACAGTTTTGTTGATTTAACGGGAATGTACAGGAAAGCCATAATGATTCTGAGAAGCAGATGCTGGCTGAGGACCTCAAAACAAATTACAACCAATGTTACTCAGCAGCTTGAATTGAATATGAAAGAGTACACTTAAATGGAATTAGACAAAAAGACGAGTTCCCCCAAAACACTTGTAGCATCAATAAATATGAAATAGTAAGTACTATATCATATTTTTATGCTACCACAATTTAATAGCTATATTAAGAATAGCAGGCAATAAAAAGACTAGTTACCATCTTTCATGGTCATGGACACATATTTCATGGACAAGACACCTAATCAAGCATCAATGGGTTCTGACAGTGGTGGGTTAAAGATATTAGACCATACATACCATGTTTCACTTAAAAATCTCTTCTATAGTTGATAATTAAACCCAGGCCCACATGAGAAGCCAGTCACCACCCATAAACTCATTCCTCAAGTACAAGATGGGAAATGATTAGGCTGGGGTGAAAATAAAGACATCAGATTCTCTTTCATAATTATTCCTCCATTTCCAAAGTTCCTCAGGCAAAAACCTCCCTTGGATAATTCAAACAATAACTTAATGCTATTCACCTCAACCAAATTGAAGCATATATTTTTTAATCTAATATTTTTGTTGCAATTTTGATAGTTCTGAAAACATATGATCTTTGCTGGATTAGTTAACATCCATCTAACATGAGAGTAAGGAAATAACTTTTAAATTTCAAATTATTATGATTTAAAACTGGGAGCAGTTTTTACTGTAATTAGAGAATTTAAAAGCCACTGTACACAACACTTATTTCAGTATATACTGAAATTAAATTCACATCCATGACACTCAAAATCATATCATATGAGGCGCCCAATGACATTCCGTGAATGTGGCAAATCCAATTTTCAGTACTGAAAAGAAAAAGTATGACACTTATTTTCCAACCAAGTCTCGCTCCCCTTCTACCAAATCAGAGGTGAGTACATCATTTCAAGGAAATACCAGAAGTGGGGATGGAATGAACTAAAATAGTTTTAATCAAAGCATTATTTGTACTATCCTTATGGTTGTTATCACTAAGCAGTGAAATATCATGCTATACACTCCATACATATATGGCAGCCGTTTCTTCTTTGCACTGAGGAAGGATTCTTCCATCATCAAGCCAGAATGACAACAATAGGACGGTGATCTGATGGGTTCATACGAAAAACATGCTCAAAGTCTAAACAAACACAATAATTGTGTAGGAACCAACAGAGAAATCAAACAATTACATCATGATAAAGGAGATACCTGAAATTTTAGGATATATCTGAGACTATCAGTATTTAATTGTGAGCCAGCTGAACTGAGTTTGACTTTCATTACTGTATTAACTGTCAAGTAAAGTAGCCCTCAGGCTTCTCAAAATCAAATTATCACTGGGATCTATCTACATAGGCTGACTATAGGAAGAAGGGGGCTTTTGAAAATAAAAATCACTCTTTTTACCGTTAATTGGGCTTGCATGAAAATAAATACTTCATAGAGAGCACAAGATTACACAAAAAGCCTCCAGCAAATAACCCTCAAAAAATGTCACATAATAGAGACCACATGACACCAAAATAGAGACCAAAAAACATGTACACCATGAATTTAATCATAAAAAAATCAATGTTTGAAGCCTGATGATATTTTGGGGGGATAGGGGAGGCCAATAAAAATTATTTATACACTAACCACTGAAAAAACTCAGGAAAAAGTATTATTGTTTCCAATTTTGTACCTGGCCGAAAATGTTATTAAAAATATTCTAAATCAGGTACAATAAAATTAATTTTTGTGCTAAATTTTCTCGATCTTTTGACATTTTAATTATTCCTTCAAAAGTAATAATTATAGTCCTCACTTGAAAAGGCTGCAGCTCCATGAACCTTAGTTGTACAGTTAAATGATAGCACCACTTGTATGGTGCAATAGCATTACATTCAAAACAGGTTAAGATTCTATTTTCGATAGAATTTCAATATTTATGACACAAAAATTGAAATCACAACAAAAGAAACAATCACAAAAAATACTGATTTGTGAAAAATCACTTTTTAAGATGAAATGGCTTACTCCCATTAATTTCCACAGGAGAAAATGTAAAAAATGCATTAAAATAAATGCTGAGCCAGAAAGACAAAACCAACCTCTTGGAATAATATAACATGAGGATTTAACTCTCATGGAGAACATTTAAAATACACAACACGAATTCAAACTTTATGTAATCAACATAATTTTTAAAATAACAATTATCATTTATTACAAGAAGGATACCTAAGGAAACTATTTTTCAAGTGGCACATTTGAAAATTAAAACAATATAAACACTTGAAACAAGTACATATTTCAAGAAATATTAAAATGGTGTGCTTATAAGAAGAGTATGACTACGATGGAGAGATTTTACCAAGCAGCGCAGCAAGATAAGCATTTGCTGGCCCGTGTGTCCATAATACAGACAACAAGTGACTCCAACTAGGCTGAAGCTACTAATAATCTCAAAGTTATTGAACAAGAAAGAGCACTCTAAATAAAATGGAAATAATACTCTGTGGACACAACACAAACATAAATCCCAAATAATTTTTTTAGAAAATACTGAGTATATTTATTACATATCTTCTTTGGACCATAACAAAGCAAGCATTCAATTATAAACTCTTTTACATTAAAATTTCTAGAGTGCAATGATTAATTCATGCAGCAGATAATATCTGGAAAATACAAGAGGAGCACCTCAATAATACCTTCTGGAAATAGCTTTCAGAGTATTTAAACACTATAAGTTTAAACTCAAAGCCATGAGTAAACATTTTCATGGAAATGCTAAAAAATATGGAGTTACCAATGACAGGAGGGTATCAAGGAATATGTAAATGAACATATTGAAATTTTAAATGATAATTTCATCACATGCAGTAGGCAAAAATTTTATACCTCCAACACCACAACCATAGGCACATATTGGGAGCAATTATTTGGTTGAGTTGAGGAAAATATTATTTATAACAACACTTTCAATATAATTTTCTTGGTAATCATAGAGGAAAACATTGAGCTTTAACAAAATTCTTGAACAATAACTTCAATAAATTTAATACTATTTTTATACTATTTCTCATTATGTAATCAGAGTTGACAAATCAAGACGGTGAGATAAATTATCACCACCACATAACAGGTTTTTATACATATCACTAAAATGCAAATCAATATGACAAGTTATTTGTATAGTTTTGTAATTTTAATAAGTCAACAAGCAGCTAGCTTGATTCATTCCAATCAGAAAACACAGCACCAATTTTGGAATCAATTTCACCACCTAATTTTTCTAATAAACTTTCATACTATCATCGGTCCTGGGGTACTCGGATTGAGCGTAGAACTTTGCTTTGCTGAAAAAGAGGAGGCCATTCCATTAATAGCTTATCAAATGGGAGATCGGTGATGATGACAATAGGTTTCTTCTGGGATATCATCCACATTGGTCCAATGTAGCTAGTCTTCACAAAATGGACTGATGCTGAGGGCATCCAGGAAGAAAACTATTTTTAATGCCATCACAATGCAGAAACCTTTACTAAGGAAATGGGCGAATTCATAATAAAATGAACATGCATTTCATCAATTAACAATACCCTCCAGAATCACTGAATGACTTTACAGCAAGATTTTAATTGTGGTAGATCCAAGTGATTGTACAATGTTCCCAACTTCCTGACAAATTTAATTGGTATGTATTTGGAAATAAGAAAGTGTGAAAAATTCATTGAAATGGGTAGCGTCTCCTTCTCAACCAGGAACATTACTTCAAGATATATGTACATAGTAATATTTCAAGTCTCCAATGGGCATCCCAAAGATACGTCCCATCGGCCTTTTTGACAAGCCTTCAATAGAAGATGAAAAAGTTGAGCATTTACTGCAAGAAATATAACAGTTATAAGACATGGTGCTGTGAAGGAGGTTTATTTCCACCCTTAGCTTGCCTCACTTAGATGTCTTGTATCTGCATTTAAACAAGAGCACAGAAGATGAAAGGAAAACACTAACTTTTTCTACACGACTTCCATTGGTACTACATACGTGCAGACACCAAAATTAATTGTTTTTATATTGATCGAACATTCCATAGTCAATCCTTTAATTTATTACACACTGACTTCTTCAGCAACCACTTGACACCAAAGTAAGCTCACGAGCCTTGAGTTAATTACATTTCATAAAGAGCTTCTTGTTTTATATTGAAATATTATGCTTGGTAATTTATACAATTGCTGTTTCATGATACACATAGATGCTTATATACATCCCACTCTTGAGTTATTATTCTCACACCACTATAATACGTAAAATTGGAGTAAAAATTGCCTGTTGGTATTTGTCCATTGTAAATACAGTCATGCCTTGATCAGAGCAATTTCTGCCAGCACAAATTTGCTATAGTGCAGCCTTGTCTCTCAGCGTGACTTTCCCAATGCCATCCATCTGCGAAATCCCTTTCCCTCCCCTCAACCTTGATCAAAGGCAAACTGGCAACTAAGTTGCTCTCACTTAATGTGACTTGACATCGTTGCTAGCCTTTGCTCTTATTTCTTTACATTTAGTCAAAACCCTTTGCTGTACAATGAATGCCTACAGAAGATAGTGCCAGAAGTTGTACAAATGAAGTGAACCAAGGCTGAAAAAAGGATCAAAACAGTGAGTGAGATAAAGAAGTTTTCTAGAAAAAGCAATAAAATGGAACAGAGGCTAAGAGTGATCTAATGTTTAGAAAATTGCAAGCATCAGAGTGACGTTGCACATAAAAATTTATGAATAAAATAAATTTATTTATAAAAACTCACCACATTGACAATTCGTACTGTCAATTTGAACAAAAACAAAATCACAATGCCAGTGTCATCAGCCATGACAACTAGAGTGAAAAGGCTAACATATTCAATTCAGTCTGGGGAATTTTATCCTGCTATAAAAAATTAATTCACCAGATGGACAATTCTAAACACAAGATTTTTTCCTTGCTTTTTTCAGGAAATAAAACTCCGTGGCATCAACTAGCACAGGAGAATTAAAAACTTTATCTGACAGCTAAATTTACAAAATTTCCTCCATGCAGTTACCATGTTTCAGCCCATAAGATGACCCACAATATATGAGCAGTTTGGAATGTGTAGAATATCTCACTTAGTCATTTTGTACTGAGCCTTCAGTTTGAACTATCACTCAAGGTTTGTTTTCATGCATATATGAGAAGCTGAGTGACTTTGCATAAACCAAAGTCATGAAAGTGTAAACTCACAGGAATCTACGCAAAGAAAATATGTACCATATATTCCCATCCATAAGACACAACATGATATTTTTGGGTCAGAATGTACAAAAAACTACTAATGAAGGTATTTAATTTTAACACTTTATACAATGAAAATGGAAAAGTTACATAACAAACTGGTAACTATATTAAAGTTTATTCTAGGAGGAATCCCAGAAATTCATCATCACTGCTGCTAAAATTGTCCACACAATTACTTTCACTCTTGGTGTCACTTTCCTCTTACACAATTTCATCTTCACTTCCATCTTGTGCATATCCAATGCCACGTTTTGAAAAGACTATAATTGTCTCACTTTTAATTTGCTCCCCGGACATTTTCACCCACTCACAAAAATACTATAAACTGAAGGCTTTCTTCCCATTGGTGTGACACCATTAATTGGTGCCTCATTCAACTTTGGGAATATTTCGGAAAACTCCTTCACCCTAGCAACAATGTTCCAGATAGAGACAAGCTCCCCACGACCTGAAGAACTGCATGAAGTTGTCTTTCGCAAGTCAATCTTCACCCAAGACGCGCAGCAGCCAAGGATGTGTTAACTCTAGTGTTCCGTGCAGTACACATTACCTAGGCCAATATGCATGCTGGGAAAGGTTAAGAGTTTTGTCCTCGAGTTTTTTTTTCCTATGAGAAAACATTCAAAAGGTTATTTCATTGCTTTGTCTTTCTCTTCGGGACGGACACCAGTTTGTCAGCCAAACAACACCCGTTTTTCTCCCACATACATTTGGAAATGACCCAGTGGTGCATCATTCCTCACTGTAGCTCGCAGTTTTTTGTTCACAGTGTTATGCGGTGCGCGTATCAAATGACACGGGTCATTCTCTAAGACAACGGAAACTACATTTGACATCACAATATCACTCACCACCACTTACAGGGGTTCACATCGCCATTAGGTTCAGGTACCCTCATTCCAGACGAGCGCCCATGATAGTATGCCAGATAAATGTGCCCATGGTTAAAGAACAGTCCAAAGAAATATAATTTATAGGGTTTTGGAGCCAATTTAGAATTTTAGATGTGTAGTTGAGATTTTCACCACGTAAAATTATAATTTTTGACTTGTTTCTCCTAAGGAATGTGCCCAAACATTTTTCTTTTAACTAAGTAGTGTTTTACATTATTAATTAAAAGAGTAAATTGAATCTGCCTTACGAATGGCTGAAGGGGTCTTATATGTGGAGTTTCTCACTGCCAGGTAAAGAGAGTTGAAAGGGAGTTAAAGATCAGTTGAGAGGGCCCAAATCATATTTCTGGAAATCAATAATGCTCTTAGCTTCACACCCTACAAAGAAACCATGAGCATTCCTTATATGACAGCAGCATGCAGGCTAACCATTTGGTGATTCTGGCGCATTATTGTTTAGTGCTCCTAGGATCCAAATGGCCATTTCCTTGTACAGTAGACTCTTGATAATACGAAGCACGAAAATACAAGTTTCAATCATACGAAGAAAAACTGCCGGTCCCAAAAAAAGCCTATAGTAATAACATGGCAATATTCAAAAATATGAAATTTCAAACCATGAATTTTTCGAAATTATGAACTTCGCGCCCGGTCCCCAGGAAAAAATGGAATTGATTTTTACTAACCTCGGTGATAAACTGCTTCAGCACAGCTATTTTTGATGGCATAGAAACCTAACAAATCAGTGTTGCTGACTCTGGTGCATCAAAAATGAAATGCGTGAATAGTAGTGCATTCACCTCCCACATATGCCAGTCTCTCCCCATCATTTTTCGCATGTAACTCCACCTATCATTTACACCTTGAGTAATGTGGAAGTCATAGTTAACGCCATTATTTATCCTGGATATTTTTTGTGTTTAAGTGTTACAAGCATTTTCATTATGTGCACTGTACTCTTTTGATTAAAACAAATGTATGACAACACATACCATGCTCGCTGCCCTGCACCTGGAATTACGGCAGTTCAAGTTCTCCGTGAACCATACCTCGTCCTTTAAGGCAAGCAATTCTAACTCAGCTCTCCGTGAAGGGGCTGTTTCTACCCAAATCTTGTAGCATGGAAGGGGTGAGTGAGGGTTGGTGATACCGTTAGCGTTTTTGGGCAGGTTGAGTTGGTGAGGTTAAGGAATATGATAGCTGGGGAGTTTGGGTTTACCGTGTGTGGGGGAAAAAGGGTACATTTTGGAGAGGGAAGGTCCCAGTTGCAGCCATTGCCATCATCTGTCTTGCCGAGCTTGAAGGGAGGGAGGGGAAAAGTGGGGAGAGGGTGGGTGGATGGCATCATGGAATGTCTGTGATGTTCCTTCCTCTTCTTCTGGGTAACCCTGAGGGGCACATGCCGGTGGCTGATAGGAACTGCTTCGAATGCTGAGTGGAATGGGGAGGGTCAGGGATGCAGCATCCTTTGTTTTCGGGAGGGTCTTCGACTCCTCCTCTCGCACTTTGACACCTCGAGACCATCCCCTTCCCTTCCCCCTGCACCCATAACCCTCGAAGATCCACCCATAAGCAAAGGACGCCGCATCCCTGACCCTCCCCATTCCACTCGGCACCCGAAGCAGTTCCAATCAACCACCTGCATGCACCCCCTACGGTTGCCCAGAAGAAGAGGGAGGAACATCACAGACGTTCCACAATGCCATTCCCCCATTCCCTCCTCACTTCCCCCCTTCAAGCTCAGCAAGACAGATAAAGATACACCCACAACTGGGGTCTTCCCTCTCCACAACCGCACCCTTTTCCTCCCACACACAGTAAACCCAACCTCCCCGGTTGTTATATAATCCTTGAGGATTAGGAATCCTTAATCCGAATCACACCCCATTTTTCATAAAGGTCTTAGTAGTAGAAAAGAAACAATGTTACCTCCCAAGATCATTTATTCTGCTGACAATACGGAAGATGCCACAAATAATAACCTGTGAATGATTTTTTTCTGGAAACGGGGTTAGTTCCGTGCTTTTTTTAAGTTATGATAGGGCCATAGAGGACAACTAAAGCATGGTTGGGCCAGCTGCCATCATAACAGGGTAATGTTTTAAGCAAATGTCTATTTTTAGTACCCATACTAGTTTCCCATCTCCACTGACTGCAGATTCCGAAAACAAAATTCTTATTACAAAATGTTCAACTTTTGTTTTATGTAACAACATTTTCGATACTAGGATGAAATTTTGCCAACACTACAATCACCAACTTAAAAGCATTGGCATAGGAAATACTAGCATGTACTTATTTTACGATCTTTTAAGACATGTATCTTTTAAGAACTCTTTCACGAATGACCAAAAAAGTTATAAAATGTTGCCAAAGAAAACTAAAGTTAGAGAAAACAAAGATAACATTTTTTTCGTGACTTTTTTAAAATTTTTGAAATTATGAAGTAAAAAATTACAAAGTGTCAATTTTCCAGTCCAGCTGACTTCGTATTAACGAGAGTCTACTGTATTACTGAGGCAAACATGGGTATTTTCCTTTTCGAGCATGTTCTTTTAACACTACAATTGCATGCCTAAGGTAGCTTTCAGGATTGTGTCAGTGCGACTGATTTAGTGTTGCATCAGATTACTGTCCGTTAGCAGATGCAACCATACTGCTGCCATATAGTGGTCCCCATGAGTGTCTCTCATTGTGATAGATTCAATTCCTTATGACTTCTGCCGAAAGGCATACCAATAGGATGAAATTTATGGAAACACTTAAATCATTTGAGGGATGCATTATTTGCACTCATGCGAACATCTTCTGATAATACGGTATGTATAAATTTACCAGTTTTGTAATCATAGCCCTGGCAATGAGTGCTTGTCGATTTAGTGACTTCTGCTGAAGTTTTGTGACTGATTTAAATGGTTAAATACAGACATGGGATGGATAGGGGTTCAAAGTTATTCAAAAATAAGGTGCTAGTCTCCCAATATATGTGTGAGGATAACATAGAACAGATAGAACATGTAAAATAACAATTATTTAAGAGTAGAAATATTCAAGTTCACCTTTCATTTATAATTATTTTTTGTGAGATAGGGTTGTGAGGCAGCTCTAGAGTGTTGGCCTCCCATCACAAGTGCCAGGGTTCAAACCCTGGTGGATTTTTTATTGGCATATCGGTTCCTATTTGAGTGCCTTGTGGAGGGCACTTTGAGGGCAGTACTCCTCCGTCGGATGGGATGCTAAGCCATGGTCCCCTAGGCACTTATAGTTAAGAGCAGGCAAATGCCAACTACGAAATGAAATTGATTGATACGCAAGCATAAACTAATAAATTTAAATCTTGGAAATATCCTTTCTCTCAACTGCTTTAGCACTGGACTCAAGTATCTAATTTGGACATTGTCAATCTTTTAGAAGAAAAGTTTTAATTGCTTTTGACTTGTAGATTCTCTTGGTGAGAATTCTTTACGGCATATTTCCAGTTCCATAATTCAGTTTCCTGCACTAATAAGTTATAAGATAATATGCTAAAATATAAATTTGAATGTTTGATATTCCACCAAATTACAATCTTGCTAATCAACATATACTCCAACAGTAGAATAATAACAACAAAAATGACATGCATCCGCAACCCATTGGAACATGAACAAACTCTTTCTTTTAGATTGATAAAATCTTGAGCAAACAAGCAAGTTGTATCCCAATGAAAAATTCACTTATCATGTAATTTCATTAATTTCAACTGAGAAAAATATTTCAAAGGGTCAACGCATGAATATAATATTTTTTAATCCATTATGTACTGCAGGGAGCTCTTGCAAATGTAGACCTTAAATGTACACCTATTTCTTTGATGCGTAAAACCTATTGCCATCCTTATGAGTTTGAATATTTCTGGTTTGAACTAGCTTTCTCAGAGTTGTCATGTTGTAAGTTTTAATTTAGTTCCCAAATAGGTTGCCTTTAGACACTAAACACCTCTGTATTAGATATTTCTCTGACTGTACTAAATTTTTGTAAGTAGAATACCTTTATATATATGATTGGCATCCAATGGTTGCAAGCATAGGAAGTAGATTCATAGAAACAACATCGCCCTTCACTTTGTGGAATTTTTCTGCAGTAGAAAACAATAACTAAACTTTGTAGTGTTCCACAAAACTAATAACATCTCCCAACCAGTTTCAATACATCTGTGTCGTTCTCAAGGACCTGTATAGATGCATAGGACTGCATAGATGCATTGGAGAGGCCTTAAGCAGTGACCTGGAGTGGGGTTATGTGGTTTGAGCAGGGGAAGGCTAAGGGACTAAGGGCTGAGCTTAAAGCCACCAAGTGCGTCCACCAGGTTGTGGATGGAGGGTTGACCATTTGATATTGAGGTTTTCTGCAAAATACAGTGTAATCCCGGTATAACGAGTACTCATAATCCCTCGGATATCACTCGCTAAATCGAGCGCTCGTTATATCCGAATGTGTTGAAAAAACCCACCTAATTCTCAGAGTCGTTTGTATTTACAGTTTTTCTTTTGTTTCTGTGGTATCTGATGAAGGTAAACAGCAATAAAGTCATTTCAGGCACAATCTGGTAGAATATCAACATATTTCATGAAAGAAACAGGACATTCTCCATTTTATAAAACATTAATTCCCCTAGTTTCGGTGTTTTTCCTCCAGTTCTTCTATTTTTCTGTCGCCGAAGAAAGCTGTAAAGACGGCGTAACTAGTCGGAATTAAAATATTAGGGAAATGTGGAAGTTTTTGGATAATTTTGCGAACATGTCATGACGATAATTTCAGCTTTGTTGAGTTTTCGAATGTTAGCTGGTACGTCCATCAGTTGATTTTGAGTTTTTAAAATTGACGATATATCGTTGCTCGATGAATATCGTCTTATCGTGCTCCGATATTTTATCGGAGCACGATAAGTTATCGGGAAACGATAAATATCGCGATAAAATACCATGATATCGCGTCCCGATAACATATCGCGCCCCGATAAAATATCACGATAAAAAAAGAGACCGTTGGGTTGGCCTTCGCTTAAGCTGGAGCAAGTACGTCACCCTGTCCACGCAAGTACGTCAACTACCAGACCACTGCAATTGAAAGAGAGAGTGCGATAGAACTGCTGAGAATTCGAATTAGCAGATAGCAGAATAGTAAGTTTTCAAACGTACTTGCTCCAGCTTAAGCGAAGGCCAATTCAATTGAGCCGTTTACGGCTGCCTTTTTCCGACACGATTAACCGTCGCTATATCATGATAATTCATCGGGCGCGATTATGCTACATTTGAATGAGCGCAATATCACGATCTTTTATCGCGATAGTTATCGTGATAATATATCGTGATATTTTATTGGGGCGCGATATCCTGATATTGTAACGGGATGCGATATCATGTTATTTTATCGTGATATTTATCGTGGTCACGATATTTATCGTGATGTTTATCGTGATATTTATCGTGGTCACGATATTTATCGTGATGTTTATCGTGATATTTATCGTGCCCCGATATCTTATCGTGTCCCGATATCTTATCGTGCCCCGATAAAATAGCGGGGCATGATAAGACGATATTTATCGTCACGATATGAGTTATCGTTATCGCCACCTTATGATAAGCTAAAATTATCATATCCCGATATTGAATTATCAATATCGCCCTGACAAAAGAAGAACGTAAGATAAGAGCACGCAGAGCGTACTGAAGGCCGTAAATTGCTAATGTTTGGACATAACTGGCTTTAGGTGTTGTAGATATAGCACACATCTTGTATTTTTAGTTTAATTAGCAGCTAATACAAAACACGATAGTTTATTTTTGCTAGGCGGTGCATCGCCCTCGAGAGATATCTGTCGTAATACCGAGCGTATACCGTGGAAGGAACTTTTTTGCCTCGCTATATCCGCTTTATTTTACGTGTAAAACATACGCCTTTTGGTGGTACAAAGGCAATCACTCGCTATAACGCGATTCTCGCAATAAGCCATGCTCACTATACCGGGCTTCCACTGTAAGTGAGGTTACTCATCAAATAACCAGTTGTGGACAAAAAGCTATGGCACGTTGAGGTGGTAATGCTCCATCATTGGGTAAGATAGGGCTTTAAATGATACAGAAACCTGTGAAGATACCATGACTTGGCGGCAGGATGCTGCCAACAATTATGCTTTCTATCACCAGGAGGAGAGGGTCTTCTTCATATGAGTGAAGGTGGAGACCACGGTGGTCGGTACAGCAATGCTAATTTCACTAAAGGCATGGTAACATTTACTTTAACAGCTATAGTACTGCAGAACCTGAAGGAAATGCAGAGAATGACCTCTACATAGGAATCAGTGAAATGAGATGACCCGAAGAAGGAGACTTTTTGAGTGGAAGTTACAGAATCATTCACACTGGATCACTGAATGGTAACGCTGGAGTAGGCATAATGCTCAGGAAGAGTGCAGGACTGCATGTGTAGACCTTCCTCCAATACAGTGAGAGGATTATAATGGTGAAGATTGAGACCAAGCCTACAGATACCATTGTGGTGCAAGTTTACATGCCTAATCGGACTACAAAGGTGAAGAAGTGGAAGATGTCTATAAAGATATTACAGAAGTAATAAAGCATGTAAAAGGAGAAGAAAACTTAATTATTTTAGAAGATTGGAGCGCTGTTGTTGGAGAAGGTAAAGATGGAAGAATAACTGGAAAATACGGCTTGGGAAATGGAGATGAGAGAGGGGAAAGATTTACAGAATTCTGCACACAACACACATTGGTGGTAGCAAACACAATGTTTAATAACCATGAACGGAGAAGATATACCTGGAAAATGTCTAGAGACAGAAGAAGACTTCAAATTGACAACATTTTAGTGAAGCAGAGGTTCACGAACCAGGTGAAGAACTGCAAAAGCTACCCGGGTGCAGATATCAACAGTGACCACAACTTAGTGATGATGATGCCACTTAAAAATCAATAAATTGAAGACATAAGTAAGAACGTACGGCAAGTAAAGAAACTAAAGGAGCCTGAACAACAGCTGGCCTTACAGAAGACAGGTGAAAACAAAATGGAAGAGGGCCTGACAGTGACATCGGTTGAAGAGGGATGGGAGAACATCAAAAACAAGCTACATGAAGCCATAAAATAAGTTCTGCAGAGAAGAAAGGTTGTCAAAAAGAAGCCATGGATTACAGAAGAAGTCTAATGAATTGATTGAAGAGAAGTAACCTCGCACATCGAAATTGAAAGTTGTCTACAGGATGGTGAGGAATCACTTCAAGGTGCAATACCATTAGGGTCAAGAATGGAGAACTTTTAATTGAACTTGCAGATACTGTGAAGAGATGGAAGGAATACTTGGAACAGCTGTACAATGGAAAAATCTTAGAGCAAAAGTAATCTAAGAGGAAAATGAAGTTGATAAGGATGATTTGGGAGCCCTAATCTTAAGATCAGAATTTGATGGAGCTGTAAGGGACCTGTGGATAAATAAGGCTTGAGGAATAGTTGATATTCCGGTCAAACTAATTAAAAATGCAGGAGAAGACATTTACCCAGCTGTACAAAACCATCTGCGATATGTACTCTAAGGTGAGAAATCCACGGACTTTGAGAAGAATGCCATCATCCCTATTGCCAAAAAGAAGAGGGCTGAGAACTGTGAACATTTTAGGACCATAAGCCAGATGACACATACCTCAAAGTTATTGACAAGAATCATCTATAGAAGAATAAAACAAAAAGCTGAGGAGTTCCAGGATGAGGGCCAATTTGGGTTCAAAAAAAACAAGGGCACAAGAGAAGTGATATCAGGCTATTTATGGAGAAGAGAACAGAGAAGAATCTACCGATGTTTGTTGCATATTTAGATTAGGAGAAGGCGTTTGACAACATGGATTGGAACTTGATGCTAAGGAATCTCTAAGAAATTGGAGTATCATACAATGACCAAAGAGTTATCCACAGCTTATATAAAAAACCAGGTGACTGTAATTAAATCAGGACCCAGCAGTAGAGAAGCAAGCATAAAGAAAGAAGTGAGACAAGGCTGTGCACTGTATCCCATAAATGTCTACATAGAAAAAGCCATTCAAGAAGTCAAAGAAAAGTCTCTGGGAGTGAATATCCATGAGATACAATCAGCATACTGCAACATAGCAGTCATGGCAGAAACTGAAGGAGATTTAAAGAAGACAGAAGGATATGGAAGAGTTCTGTTACCTGGGATGCTGAATAACCAGCAATGGACAAAGTAAAAGAGAAATTGCCAGTAGAATTGCCCAGATGAAAAGGGTATTTTACCAGGAGAAGATTCTGCTTACAGCTTCAAATACAAGCGTGGAAGTGAGAAAACATTTCATTAGGACATATATCTGGAGCATTTTACCATAGGGCAGTGAAGCATGGACGATAACAGCCACAGAGAAGTCAAGGCTGAAAGCATTTGAAACGTGATGCTTCTGAAGAATGATGAAGATAAACTGGATCGACCAGGTGACAAATGAAGAAGTCTTAAGAAGACTGGGAGAAAAGAGATGTCTACTGTAAACCCTAAAAAGAAGACGGGACAACTTAATCGGCCATATCTTATGACACGATGGCCTGATGAGGACAATCATCGAGGGAAAAGTGAATGGGAAGAATGAAAAAGGTAGGCCTCGTATGAGAGATACGGAGCAAGTTGTGAAGGATGTAAAAAAGAAAAATTGTGCTAATATGAAGAGGTTGGCAGATGAAGAATTGAATGGAGAGCTGCATCAAACCAATCCTAGGATGGTTGACCGATGATGATGATGATGGAGGAATTAGAGGGACCTTGATAATGACTGTATAAGTCGAAACCTAGGTCGGTTTTAATAAAATTGTGGTATTTTACTAAGTGAATTCATTTATGTTATGAATTAGAGGGAATGCTAGGGTGTAAAACAGGTGGGAGGCTAAGCCGGACAAATTTAATGAGTCACTAAAAATGGGAAGGGAATTGGAGCATGGAATAGTAAGGAGGGTATATCATAGGAGGGGGGATCTATACAGGAGTTTGAGTCAAGTATTGGGTGGTGGCAAATTATGGGGTATGAAACAAATTGAGGTCAGCGGGGAACATTTAAAATCAGTTAAGTCATTTAAGAGCACAACATCAGTTGCACACCATCATTTAACATTTTAAAAATTTTCCAAGAAGCCAAGTTTAAAACCATTACTACTATCTTGTGGGATGAAGGTGGCCAGTCCCTAGCCTATGCATTGAAACTGGTCAGGACATGTTAAAAGTTTTATCCAGCATTGTAAAGTTTAGTTATTATTTTTGATTGGGAAGAAGATAAGAGGAATGAAGGGAAAACAATAACCAAGGATTCTTCACTGATAAAGTACCACTTATTGAGAGTCCCTATCAACAATACATTAAATCAGAATCATTAGGTGTGACACTGAAATCAAGTCAATGATTAAAAAATTCAATATACCTGATATTCCTGCTCAGTATCCATGATACCACAAACAGCAACAACCTGATACTGACGAGCTTTCATTGCAGACAGAGACTTTCTTATTAATCTCATACCAGAAAGAGCTGTTGCAGTGTTACGGAAGTGAGACATCTGAAGTGGAGAGTGACTGGGGTCAAATACCAAAAGTGAGATGGAATCATCTTTTAGTTGCTCCACTCCCACTATGGTACGACTGTGACCTGTAAAGAAAGTTAATGCTAAGCATGAAATGATCATGAGAACGCTTCATCATCATGAAATGATCACCATATCCAATTCCATTTTAGCAATGACCTTCCGTTACCACTGAATGAAAGTAAATTAAAGTACAGGTTAAGGATTTCTTTCCATCCTATCTTTTTAGGATTCCCATCACGTGAGTTGGCAGCTGCTGACAACAGTTCCTCCAGAGTTCCAAACGGCATCTAGTTGAAGGTGGAACCACATCTTAGACCTAAGGACACCAGATGGAACTCTTGTCAGCACCTGCCAACTCACACGAAAAAAATCTGGAAAGGAAAGGATGGAAAGAAAACCTACACCTGTATATATCAACACCGTGGAATCCTAAGAAACAACACAAATTAATATATTCCTGTTCTATGTGTGAGTTTGTCAAGATTTGAAAGGTGAATATGTAAAAAAATAATGCAACTCTCAAGAAAATTATAAATTAAAATAGAATGTCAGCATAGTGTAAACATGTACATACTAGGGCATATTCTGACCACAAGAATAGTTCAACACCCCTATTTCTTACAGAAAAAGTTGATTTTTTCATATTCATATACAGTTTGACCTAAGTTTTCCATGCTCAGGGTTACAAATCTGATTCCTCCTAGAGATTGCTAAGTACAATAACAATGGTATTAGCAACTGTCACTTAAAATTCCATTCCAGTACAATTTTCACAAACTTCAAGCTGGTGGTCCCTGAGGCTCCTTAGTGATAGATTAACAACAAAATTTTATTTCAGTTTGTATTAGAAATTGCTAACTCATAACTAAGGCTAATCTGCTTATTGCCAATTTTAAGGCCACTCATGGATATTATTAAAGATTAAGGGCCTGGGAGAATTAATCAATTTTGAAGCTCCAAAACAAATTTATATAGTGAGAGTACTTAAAGAGTTGTTAGTAATTATTTGATAATTTCACTAATATATCCTTAACCAACTGCATAACTTAAGAATCATGCACTGATACGTTTGCTTAAATAAATATTCTATGGTTATTGAGAGTGTATCTCTCTCAGAAACATAATGCAAGGTCATGAAAAATGTTTTCCCTCAGCGTAACCATCTAGAGTGAAGCCATCGCAAAATATGACAGGAAAATCCTCAACTAATCTTATGTATTATAATAATGAGCAATATTTATTGATAACACTATTATTGTGTTCATAACTAAATAATAGAACTCCAGTAACTAATTATGTGCAATCAACCTGTTCACAGACAAAGTCAAAGATTTCCCACAGTCAGCTATGATACTGAAGATATGTACCATAGTTAATAAGCCTCTAATGAAATTGATGTCCAGAAATATGTGAAACATGCAGATTTAGGTACGGTATTGGGTGTTAAGTAGATAAGATTCTTTAAAAAATTGTTATCTTAAAATCGAACTTCAGCAAGTGTAATGTTTCATGGTTTTCTATGATGAAGAATACTGTCCATAAATCATTACATATTTTTCATCCAACAGGTTTAGTATTGCATGATTTATAATACTTCCTTATTGGTACAAAAATAAAATATTATTAGAGTTTTGAAAACAGGGTGTCCAGTACAACTTTACAGTAAGCCATTTAGAAATTCCCTGAGTTTTCCAGGTTTTCCAGGGGAATTGTTTCGTATTCCAGGGTGCTCTCGAGTCCTAAACATATGCATTTTTGACAAAATATTGCTCATGGGGCAATAATTATTAACTCCAGGAATCAGGAAGTGTTGGTTGAGTAATTGTGATGCGAATGTGTAACATCTTGAGATACTCTTATTTGCCATAAGTAGGGACCCTGAAATTTTGCGAATGGGTTTTTTCGCAAATTTGTTTTAAGAGCATAAAAGTTGTTATTTTGATGTTTAAAGCCATAATAAGTAAAAATTTGCCCTTTTAACGTTAGCCAAATTCACCAAAATTTCACTAATAACTTTCTATTCACGAAATTGAACAGTATTTGGCTGTTGTTGCGATATTTTGCATGAAATTTCATATTTCTAAACCACATTGTATCATATTCGTATCGTATGACATCAACAACATATGATACTTTGCAAAAAAAACAGAAATTATTTAAGTTTCATTTTGATATGTATGTAAAGACACGTAATGAAAAGTTGTCGCTCCATTTGGCGAAAAAATGTTTGCAAACTCATGGTGTGAAATAAATACATAGATAATTATTTTTTACGTGACCGCACCGCTATCATCAGTCTGATGATGTACCTGACCATGATATCTACGTATGTCTCTCTAGATTGCATTTATGGTGGCGGGGTGGGGGGTATCATTTTCGTTTCGCCACCGAAATATGACTTGCAGTATTTATTCTTAAAGATTCTTCAGAAAAGTTGCCATTCAAGCATTTGCGCTTATGAAAGAATATTTCCGTAAAGGGGATCGGGTTGGTGTGGTGGCTAGAGTACTGGCCTCCCATCCCGAGGGCCCGGGTTCAATTCCCGGCAGTGGCGGATTTTTCAGTGGAAAACCGGTCCCCACTTGGGTGCCTAGTGGAGGGCATTTCAAGTACAGTACTCTGTCCGTCAGATGGGACGTTAAGCCGTGGTCCCCTTGGCGCCTTTCGTTAAGAGTAGGCTAATGCCGACGCCGGGTTTCTCTCCACCCTTCCTCCGTTCCCTGAAAAAACTCCTACCATTACCCAATTACCCACCTATCCTATATGGCGCAAATGACCTCAGCTGTCGGTCGCCTCCCCTAAATAACTAACTAACTAATATTTCCGTAAGTCTGCGCAAAGCATTAATGGGAATAATAACTACGTTGCACAAGAGCATCTTAAATATCATAGCAGTTGGACGAGGAGACAAATAAAGTTTTCAATTGAACGTAATAATTTTATTCAAAGAGCGCTCCACCTAAGCTTCGACTGATGGGTCGTAATTACACCTTGGGTAGATAAAATGAGTTATTTAAGGATAAACTATCAAATTCACTGACAGATGTTGAGTATATGTTGCCGACTTTATGATATGACTCCGGCTCAAGGGCATTCACACCAAAGCGATTTGGCACCCGTGTCAGAGGGTCAGTGGCTGGAGAGTGGCTGGTATGGCAGGGAGGTAAAAAGTACGCGATAGGGACACACTAATATTTCCGTATGATGTGGCGCATTATCTGTGTGGAAGAAATTTTAAAAGTCATTTTGAATAAGCTGCGGAGTCTCCGACATGGCGGGGAGGTATCTACAAAAGACAAGTCTGGGCAGGAATTTTCCGAGGAATATCCTCCAACACCCCCGTTTCATTGAGAGGCATTACATATTGCATTCTAAGGGTTGAAAATTTCTGAAAAACTGCAGGAGCAGGAGACATTCCCGGTGCTGATACCTGCAGAGCGAAATATGACCCACAAGTTGCCAAGAAAAGAAAGGAGCAGATATAGACATCAGGTAAAGGCCAACAAGTTGCTGGCCTTACGTTTGTCTCAGGTCGCTCGATCCAGTTTGAAACATTGAAAAATATAGTGCAGAGACGAAGAGAGCATTACAAAAAGTCATTGAGAGTTTAGAAAAAAGAAACTTCAAAAAATAACGCGGTAAAATAATCCATAAAATGAAAAAAACATTATGAAAGCACAGGCCACGATGACGGGTCATGATATCGGAACTCAAACTGCTTCCCATCTTCTCTCTGATTTTGAATTTCGTCTTATGGCTTACGTCTCCCATTGGAGAGAGGCAGTCGTAAGAAAACCCTTACAGCTTACGGTATACATCTTATGTCCACTGTAGACCAGGCATAAAAGCCTTCACATTTCTTCAGTGAATGCCTTGCCTTCTGCCACCATCACTGTAGGGACTGCACTACTAACTGCACTAACTAACTCTATGCATTATGAAGCTTTAAATAATGGGAAGGAAACGTAATCTCCAAATTTGCGACAAAAACCGATTTTTCCAGAACACTTGCCAAATTCCCAGAGTTTTTCAGAAGACCGAAATTCCCTGAGTATTCCAGGTTTTTCCGGTTTTCCAGGTTTGCGGACACCCTGTGAAAATTATACTAACATTGCTCATATTTCTCTTAGCTTAAAAAAAACAAATTATACCTACTTATTTTGACTGCAAAAAGTTAGGAATTTTAATCCAAGAAACATACCCATAGCAAGGAGTTATTTTATTAAGTACAGAAATTAAATCAGAAATATTTTGGAAAAATACTCATGCATGTTATTTGTATGGTGACCACCTCCCTGCAGTTGTTCATTCTGCAAAGTCCATGGTAAGTAGGTTTTAGAATTTCAGTGTTTCATTTCTCCTCATTTTAAATGCTAATCTGGATATTGTCATTTCATGCTAAATATTCAAATCTTATTTTCCAAACATGACCAAACTTTAGGGGTCACTAATTCAATGAAAACTAGAATTGTGTTGATTCATTTTACAACCCACATTTAGTGTTTGCCCTTATTGGTAGGGCAATGGTGGTGAAACTCTTAATGGCAAAATAGCCAGAACGTACACCAAGGAACCCTAGATATTTGCCATGGAGGACATTTTTCATTTTCATATTTCCAAACTTATATAAATAGTTTAAAGAATTAACTTCATTTTCCATTGCCCATAGCAATCAAATTACACAGAACTATTAAAAAACACTAAAAATAATTATTTTACCCTAAAAAATTTTTGGAGCTCAGATACTTTCATAAGTATTCAAGCACATCAAGCCCCAGAATTTTGTGCAATATTGGAGCCTAGAAATCTATGGTTACATGAGTGTACATGGTACTTGTCTCATTCACACAAAGTCTGGCACTGTTTCCTTTAGTTAGTGCTCATGTGGCTCATAGTACTTATCTATACAGACTTTTAATAGCCATATTCAATCCCATGCTTCCCAAAAAAATTACAGTAAGAAGTGTACTTCAGTTCCAATATAATTAGATTTGGGCCGATACCCATGGTGAGTATCACGCATCGGCCATTTTCTCGATACTTCGATATTTTTGAGTACTCCTTTCTTTCAGATACTTGTATTCGAAAGTATTCATTCGGTGAAAATCATCTAAAAACATACAATTTTGAAATCCCCCCTTCTTCAACTGACTTTTACCAGCGTGTCATGTACTTGTTTACTCAGCTGCGATCTTCGTGACAGTAAAAGTGCGACAAGTGCTTAGAATAGGCTATGGGAAAGCCCAAGGTGAAAAACTCAACCTCCTCCGAAAAGTAGATGAAAATCCACGTATTAAGAAATTTTGCTGAAATAGTGGCAAAAATTAAAGTTCTGCCATCAACTCAAGTCCGTTCTGCTCAACGCATACGTTGTTAGGCATTTCCGCCAACATTCCACGCTCGTTTTCCAAATATATAACATTCAAATAGTGTGACATGATCAAGGTTATGACGTTAATGGATTCACAGTAGAAATTTTAAAATGAAGACGAAGGTGCTTGTTGCGTGCCTCCAATGTTGCATACTTACGGAGAAAACCCGGTTTCGTAAATTCACTAGAATAACTTAAATGAATATAAGTAAATATTTAAACTTATGGACGTCATGGCAAAAGTACAATTCATATTCTATCAAAATTTCCTTTCATTTGTGCTTTTCATATTGCTATGACAATCTCCAAAGTGATGCTGGCCTCTGTGACTCTAAAATTGTGCTATTTTTCATCCTCACTGCAAAAATATGACTCAAAAGTAATTACATATTTAAAAAATTCTGGTACCAGCATTACATGAAAGACTAAATTATCTACACACTGATATGCTCTCTATGAATTTCGCTTCTTCCTTTTTTGGAATATCAAGCCTCAAAGTCGAGTCTATACATATATACTTTTTGCGTGAATAGTATACACAAATTGAGCTATTTGGTCATATAGTCATCATTTTTTACTGAGTGTGCATCAACGCAAGGTATCGTAGATATTTTTTTGGGAGGCGTAATAATTGAAAATGAAACTTTGTTACAATAAATTAATGCCAGCAAAGAACTAACTTGATGGCATGCAAAATGGTCCCCTGGAAGTTATGCAACGCACACGTACATCTTCAACTGAACCTGAGACGGTCTAACCTGTTCAGCAAGTTTTCCTCACTACCGTGCTCAGGATTTCGGGACCCTACAAAAACGTGCTAATGAGAGTCCACTGTATTTGGGTGTACCTGCAGGTTTAGAGTTTCCTGAGCAAATGTTTTCAGAGATTGATGCCATGGTCCTGATAGAAGAACCCTGCATGTCAATAATATGTTAGCGAGCAATACATTCAAATATAATGAGCATGTTCAGCAGCTCTTATTTCTTAAAAAGAATTTTCAGTATTTACAAATGCAAGAGGGTTTAGAGTCTGAAATCTAATTCCAGTGATAATTATAAGAGACCTGGGAGTGATTTTTCAACCATAATTTTGAAAAATGTGCATCGTATATGCTGTCAAATAGGATAATTGAACAATTAATTAATTACATTATAATATCTTCAACAAAGTAGACTATAACAGCAGTGGATACCATCAATCAATCATAAATATTTAAAGGATGTGCGTAATATCTTCATGATGGGTGAAAATAAATTATCAAAAACATGTAAATTATCAAAGACTGTCTTAAACACTTTAATGTACGGATGGGACATTCAAATCTTCAAATCCCTCAAACAATGCCTTTCGTCAAATCTTCGACTCCTCAAATCCACTGCGTTTCACCTCAAATCCAAATCATTTAAAATCCGAGTCACTCACATCCTCAGCAGACAAAAATCCTTTCATTCCCAAGAGTCCTGTTTGCCCAATGGCACTCTGTGGCATGACAGGGCACTCTGTGCCATGGAGGCCAAAAGAGCACTGAGGTGCAATCATCCATGGAATAAATATATAGGAATCCACAGCTTCGGAATACACATCCTCAGAAGGTCCAGGTAAGAAACATAATATTTTAATGGAAAAGGCTCATGCACTTGATTCAGCACTTAAACACAAGAGGATGAATGAACTTCCTTTCCCGATGATTTTAACATATTGCCTCACTTAACTCCAGCAGGGCCCCCACCTGAGAAGTTGCAGATGGCATTCCCTGAATTCTTTGGAACCAGGTTACTCTGACACCATTCCCTGGTCAAAGCCGTTTCCAGGTATACCACATGGAGGTCGATATATGTACCCAATTTATTATTATTAGTGATAATTTTTAATAGAATTCCTTCATTTAATCATGCTAAATGCTCTTGACAGTATATGAGCATTCGAGAAATATATAGGATTTGACTGAAGAGTAAACACTGAGTCATCTTAAGCTATTGAAAGCACTGGGCAGAAAATGGCATTTTTCAGCTGTAGTCAGCACACATTCCTCCAGAATGCCACCATATTTAAAATTGATACGCTCTGCTTGGCATTTAAGTATTGCCTGAAAGCACACCCTGCCATGTACCTCGTCCTACCTTGGAGTGGGAGTCTCCATTGTCCTTTTAGAGTCAGTATCTACCCGTGCTTTCCCTTTTCCCTCCAGATGTCCCCGCCAGCCACCCACTCCCTTAGTTGCTTCCCTCCCGCCAAGCGGTGAGGAACCCTTGGCTGCTTCTCCCCAGCCAAGCGGTGAGAAACCCTTGGCCATCCCAGCCACCAAGCGGTGCGAAACCCTTGGTTCCTGCCCTCCTTGGCTCTGCTGCCCCCCCTTTCCACTCCCCCGTGGCCAGCCAATGCCGAAATGGAGAGTGAAGTGGAGGCCGGAATGGCAGCAGCGCCACATCGAGTGCCGGGCCCTGGCTTGGACAGAAGTGCAGGCTGAACTACCCAAACCCATAAGCCCGCTGAAGACCCCAGAGAAGCCGGCTACGAGTGCCAGCCAAGGACCTGCCTCGCCACCGATGCACGTCATAGAACCCGGTGAGGTTCGGACCACCCACCCATGGCACCTGCAGCTCCAGGACTCCCCCCTAACCCCTTACCAGGACCCCTGATCCTATCCCCCATGCTGATGCGACCCACGCATTGTACGGGCACTTTCCGGTAGGGACCCATAACTCCCTCGGGTCTCTCACCCTTTCCTAAACCCCTCTCCCCTTTCTACCCCTTCCCTCTCCCCTTTCCCTAAACCTTCCCCCTATCTCTTTTGATTGCAATAAAATACAAAATCCAATCTACCTGACTGGCTCCCTATTTTCGTCGCCTCCCCCCCATGAAGACGCGGCAAGCTGAAAGGGGTGACACCACCATCGGACCGGAGATGGAAGCGACAAAATTAACTCTTAATAAGGCCAAGGCAGGTAAGGGATCAATTAAAAAAAAGGTAATGGAAATTTCATTTCCATAATATGTACCATAAATTCCTAATGACATGAAATTGAAAGAAAATATAATATGTACCTTGATGCTGAAGGTAAAGAGGAGGTTTGAATTCATCATTTTTCTGAAAATACTGGAACACCCAATTGAACATCTCTGGATGGCTACCATCAGCACTAGTTGGTCGGTGAAAATCAACCAGCTGACACCTGTAATATTGAAAAAATCATCATTTTCATTCAATTTAAAATTAGTGCATAAGATGATAAAAATAATGCTGTAATTAATTAATAATAATCAATTCCAATAGCAATAGCTTAAGTATTGGATCAATATAATGTCATACATTTAAATGCAGACTTCAAAAATGCAATTTTTCTTTAAAAGTTTTTGTACAAAAAAAAGTACAGGAAATATGAATGGAATGAATAAATTATCTGAAATGATGAATGTTGGTTTGAATAAATGCAATGAAATTTTTTTATCATTCACTTGCCAAAGGCTTTAGAACCAGTAGAACATGGAATGCTATAGAACAAATAGTATTATATTGGAGTTTGGGTTTCTCTGCTCTATTGTTTATACAGTTACCTCTCTGGAAGGACAATGGGCATTGAAATTTAAGATAATTATAGTGATATAAAATTAGAACATCAAGGTGACCTCCAAGAATCTGTGTCAGGGTAACATCATTTACTGCATCACTTTAAAAAAAATATTGGTTGCCCTAAAATAGTGCAAGGCTACCTTACACTGATGACATTTTGCTACTCTCGTACAATGTCTTTTGAGACCACCTTTGATGAAAAGAAGATCATACCACGCATAAGAAGGTCATATATATGCATGTAGTTCCATGATAATGGAATGATTAATAAAAATCAAAATAAAGAGTAATACACCAGTGTAGATGAGTGAATTGATAAATGACTGATAAAGATTGATATAAATTTAGAAGATTATTATTGTTTACAGAGTAATGGTAGAGTAACTGTGATTGTAGCACCTTTTAACAGGTTAACGAATATGAATACCTGAGAATTATACCCACTGGCAACCATTTTGTTTTATAAACATGTTAAACATAAACATGCAGTTGATAATAAGTTGGGAAAGGTTGTTTTCTACGTTAATTGACCTGGAGTCTAACAATATTAATAAAGCTGACAAGGGTTACGACATGTTTTTTACCAGGTGTCTGTATCCGACAAAATCTTGCAATTAACGTACTACTCACTTGTGGAATTAATACACTCAGGTATAGATAAAAACCTTAACCCTTTAACTTCCTTATCCTCAGTCCTCGAACCTCACTTCTCTCTAGCTGATGAAGGCGGATGGTCACTGCCGAAACAGTTCTTCATAACATGTGAGTGTCCTTTTTTCGTGTCTATGTTTTTTATTTATTGTGTATTAGTGACTTATTCCTCGTTCGCCGAGGAATTAATTTATTTTTTCCATTCTAAAAATTAAAGTCAACCCCCATAATTCTTCCATGGTTCAAACTATAACCTCAGCTTTTGGAAAAAATCTAGATCTATTAAATAAAATTAAGAACTAGAAATAATTTAAAATCTGAAATCTTGCAAACTTCCTGAAAAGAGCCTTGGCAGTCTTTGCACATCCCGCCCAAAAAGGGTTAATCATACTAAATGGCAATATAGAAATACTAATTCATAGGTTCAAAGATAATTTATCCATGCTGTTGGTATATTTGCAACAGTGATTAGTGAGGTGTTATGCATTGGCACAAGTTGGTAACCATGTGTGTGTAGTGAGTGCGTAAACGAACACACATGTGTGTGAGCTTATTACTATTATTATAATTTATTGACCAGCAAAAGCTGTTACAGTAAGTTTACACCATCTTAAGCCTATGAAGAGGCTTAAGTAGCTGGGGGGACTGGGTGAGGATAGATTTCTCCCAGGGGATAGGTACCCCGACTTGCAATCTTCTCTCCTATACACCACTTCCACTCCATTCAAGGATTGAAAGTAGACATTAGTTCTTCTTAGGCTCCCTAGTCTTATGTAAACTGCCTCAGATGAGAGTCCTCCTTTAAATATGGTAGCAGCAGCAGTGTCACTCCTTTGTGTAACTGCATTCAGGTTGGCATTTAGATGTTGGATGTACATTACTGCAACCGCAAACTTTTATCTGCATTTTAAAATATAGAAGAAGAAGTTGAAACATTAGGTATAAACCTTAGGATGATGTGGTTAGAAAAATGGAGGAAAAAAATAATGTAAATAAAATCAACCAAATGGGAATATGCTGGATGGTATGATTCATTTCCCAAGTACTTATGACAAAGATCCCCAATTCAAGAGTATTAGGAAAGGTATATTAAAATAAAAAGATAAATGAATGAAACAAATATTACAAATAGATAAATAAATTAATAGAAATCAAAGGAAATGTTTATTTTCATATGTAGCTGTGAGGTCAATTGATTCCTGTAGGGTGCATTCACTCTTATCTGGTGCATGATGAAATCTCCATTCCATTAGCAGCATATGACATTTTCATGCCCTCAAAGACAGAAATTTGTTAATACTGCTTTTTGCCATATTTCTTCTCACTTTTAGTTATATCCTTTCACTAATTTTTAGGCCACGTCATCTTTTATATCTTGGATTAGTAGTCTTCGGTAATGAATCAAGATGTTTCGCTGCATCTTGTAGTTTGCCTTAAAAACAAAATGCTAGTTCTTCCAATAGTGTTCTTTTTTAAGGTAATTTTGAAGTTCCCTAGTCTCTGCCCAATGATTTCATATCTCTTTGCATCAGATGTTGCAACACAGTTGGTGTAATTCAAGTCCTTTTTCTCTGGTAAATCATTTAACTAACATGTCCACTGCTTTCCAAATCCCTGCTGCACTCATACATCTGAATGACAGAGCACCATAAGCATTCTGCTGTATGATGAAATTGAGTAGCCTGCAGGAAGTGGGTGATGGCCTACCTCCTGTGAGCCAAGTATTATTACCGCAGCTGGGAGCACAAAACACCCATAACATCAAATTATTATTTCAATACAACACTTTCCATTTATAAGCTGCTTCCTTCCACTTTAGAGAAGTCTTATTTCTTGGTAAATCCCATTTCCCCTACAAAATTTACATTTAATTAACTTTATAATTTTTGAAAACCAAACATATAGACAGTTGGTGCTGGCTATAGAGCTTACTGGAGGGGGCATAATCTCTCCATTGTGAAGCCACGTGTAATGGTAATCTTACACATTTATCCATGTCACTCTACCCAGCTTTGCAGATGTGCCATAAGCATAAATGCTAAGAAAATATCAAGTTTTTCTGAAGACAGTGACTACCAAGCTATTTAAAGGCACATAAATACTAATAGTGAGTATATTTTTTTGAAAATTATTATTAGGGATGAGTCGGTTCCACTTTTTTTCGGTTCCGGTTCGGTTCTTAACTTCCGTTCTCGGTTCCGATTCTCGGTTCCGGTTCTTAATTTACCACTTACTTTGTATTGCTCAATGGTAAGATAAGATAATCAATAATCATTTTCAGAGACTGAATTAGAATAATTCGCGACTTTGAAGCATCTAAGTACACTATTTCACCAGGTTTTAATGTGAAGCCTCCACTTTCGGAGTGTGAGTAGGTTTCAAACTGGTTTTCGCGCCAATTATTTCGGTACCGATTATTTTTGGCCTCGATTCCGGTTCCGGTTCTAAGCTCAAGAACCGGTGGAACCGAGAACCGAAGAACCGAACCGACCCATCCCTAATTATTATCTATGTCCATAAACATGCCACCTGGCAAGAATATTCTATGCTAATTTTGCATTTGCAGATGGTTTACTGCTCAGCTTATGGATGAAGTAATAGCCAAGACAGATAGAAACCTGGCCTTACCTTCCACCAGTGAGTAGAAAAACTGCAAAAATGGTGATATCAATGCAATATTACATGAGATGCATACTACATCTTACTACTATTGTATTTGTTGTGTACCATGTTGCAAGTGTTTCAGGTGCTTTCTTAAGTGAATAGATGGTAATATTTTGTCAGCCAACTGCAGTAGTTGTATTATTTTATCAAAGTAAGTTTCATCTTAAGGTACAGTCCTAGAAATAAAAATCTTACCACTTCCCGACAGCAAGAGATGAAACTTCTCTGCTTAGAACAAGCTAAAAACCCCTGCTCACACCTCTTCCCCCCTCCCCCAACCCTCCCTTCTACCTCCACTCCCCATGCAGTCACCTGGGCAATAAATGACCCTTTACAGTGTAGTGACGGCCAAGAAACAACATATGCAACTGAATGACGAGACAGGATAACCCTACTGGTTTTCAACAGCACGTTTCAATTTGCACCCGAAACACGAGATGTTTCCTATTTCAGTGCTCTTCATTTTATTATATTTTTCCATCATCAATTTCTAAAATCTTCACTCCATTAGATTAGTTCATCAATCATAAATAGTATTGGAAAGTTGTCCTTGTATTACTTCACGTCATTTGCACAAAACAGCGATGTAATATCTAGGGATGGGACACTTGATTCCTTGATACTTCAGGTATTGAGTATCGAGCGAGTAATAGCAAAATTTTTATAGTATCGAGCAAATGAATCCTTTGACGAAAAATATTTATTTTTCACCATTTAACGAATCTTTTTAAATTTCATTAACTGTCAAATGCAAATACTGTATTCCTCCGAATATAGTCCCCCATTTTTGGGGGAGGGGGGAATGGAGGGGAAACATATTTGAGCTCAAGGCACCTAATTTCCATTGTAAAATTCTATCCCCCGTGCTTGAAGGCAATATCTAAAAAATGGCTATTTCAATTTAAAAATAAAGTATATCAAACTAAAGCTTGTTTATTTATATATTTATTACTGTCAAAAATATATTTTGAAGTTCGTTACATTAATTAATTTTTCGACCGAGACAGCTAAAAAGACCGGATTTTTTTTTCACGTTCTGGGAAGCAAGGTCAACTTTGACGCCCTCTTGAAGAAAAACAAGAAAAGCCACTTCTCTTTTCTTCGCATAAGATATGGAAAATATATATTTATCTTAGACTAAACAAAGTTTAAAATAGATTACTAAGTTAACAATTACGTTACGACAAATTTTAAAAACAAGCACTATCTCAGCTAGCGGAAGTCAGAAATACATTTCATTTTGACGGTATTTTTCATCTTTGAAAACTAAGCACGTGCAAAATGACATAAAAAATTCAGAGAATTACATACGCTTTCAACGTATACGTATTTATTTATGTTGAAAAGCGAGCTCCACGGGACAGGACTTTCGGCCAGAAGAGATAAGCCGCTTGAGGTTGCCAAGTTGTAAGCTACCGTAGGTACCACGCGCACCAAACACCACGCGAGAAAATTTCTCTAGTATGCACAGGAAAAATATCCTTGCCTATGCTTAAATAAAAGTTTATAAGTTGCAGTATTCACCAAAATAAAATCGGCGATACATGAGATAGCTTTTGTCCCCACATTTCTCGGCTTCTTGACGAAAGAAACAAATCGCACTTTAAATTATTCTCAACTCCGTCTCCAAAAACTTTGCTTGAGGAGGCATAGTGTCGATATTTTTCCAGATATACTGTCAGTTCTTAAACTGACACAGACTTGCATTCTTAAAGATGATACTTTTTTTCCACTATTGTCGAGTCCTCATGACTCATTCACAGTGATAGGCGAGCAGCTTGCGGCACCCCTCCGCCCGCCCACTCGTTCCTGCCCCTAGACTGAAGCAGATGATGCTTGAATCATTTTTCAGCCGGGAATAGAAACTGAAAGTACTGAGCTGTTAATGTGAAGCTTGTGTATGTATGATACTAAAGGTACGATGTTTTTTGTTATGCTTTTTATTCTCGCGATGAAGTCATCAAAGTTTTCCATTGACAAAGAATTATTTATTTCCTTATAATTTTACGATTCATAGGTATATCCTGGTTTCGATTAATTTTTCTTATTAGCAGAAATAATGGGAATACTTGTTTTCTGGTGCATTTGTTAATTTGTGCATATTTTTCAATGTTTTCATAAATATTGCCAGGGCCGATGTTATACGAAGAATTAAACTTTATCCCGTTCAACAAGTTTTTGTTTTATTTTATGATTCCTAAATTCACGGATAAATAAAATTTTGGGTGAATGCATCGATAATTCTAGGCAATAGTATTTCATGGGAGTTACCTCCATTTGCTCTAGATCCTCCAGATGGCAGCACTAGTACGACACACAATGTTCAGCGCAACTGACAGAGGAATTTACTTGTGTAAATAAATACTTGTTGCAACCAATTTTCGAGAGATAACTGAAAGTGAATATTAGAAATGGCTAGGAATACGTAATTACGCAAGAAATATTTTTGACCTCCGAAAAATGCCGTTTATTTTGGCGAATCATTACAACATTCCTAACCAATGGACCAACCAGTGCCGATTAACACTCGAAGACTTTGGCAAAGTGTAAATTATTGTTTTGGAAGATTTAATTTGCAAAATGATCGATGAACATGCAATTTGCATGAAAACGGCTCTTCTAAATGTTTCTAATAGTATGGTAACGAAAGAGAAATGGAAAGTAAGAACAACTGTGGGAAATGAGAGGCTCAATCCAGCACCTTGAGATATAACGAGCACTCGCTATAGCGAGTGATTTCCCAGCCATTGTGAGCACTCATTATACCGAAGCTTCCACTATACTTGCGGCAATACAATGTCTAACAAGGAATAGCACATTTCCGCTACTTTTTCATACGTATCTATATTTTCTAACAAACAAATGTTGGCTTGATATTCTTAAGGATTAAAAACTTTTCAATTTTTGATTTCTAAATCACAAAGCAGTCATGGCCTACTAAACTGATTTCCAACCCTCACTCAGGTCTTTCCTTGCCCAGTCCCCACACAGAGAAAGTGCTGCTCATGAAGTAGTGGTGGCCTTTCCACTCTCTTCAAAATGACCCATTTACCATCCCCCAGAAGTATGGTGTGGAGGGGCAGCGTTCCAATAATAAGACCGCTAGCAGGGTTGTTGACTGTCCTGCTGAGAGTCTACACAAAAGTGGTAGGAATTTTTTGACCGGGACTGTACTTAAGTAATAAAGAGATAGAAAATTGCGAATTCCACTGGTCTTTCAGAGACAGAAAATTGTGAATTCCACTGGTTGTTCAGAGATAGAAAATTGTGAATTCCACTGGTTTTCCAGTTCCAGAATTCACAATTTTCTATCTCTGAAAAACCAGTGGAATTCACAATTTTCTATCTCTTTATTACTATGGAAAAATTCCACAAAATAAGTACACAGTCACTAAGGACTGTACTTTGTCATCCTGCAGCTGTGATAATAATAAAGTCTGTAGGAAATAATGCAATTGAAAGTTAATGCTGACCTAACATATTTATTCTACCATGATGCTCCACAATTTCACAGTAATAAAGAAGATATAGCAGATGTGAGGAGTAAGAAGTGTAGAAAAGTATTTACTTCAATTAGATGGAATGAACAAAAGAGAGTATGGCCTTCACATGACTTTATGCGTAGATATCATTGGTACTCTAGGGTTAAAATGGGGAGAAACATAGTTTAACAAAGGGTAGTTTATTATTCAATGTTTGTGAAACACATGTTCTCATTATTTGAGATATCTGCAGGGAAGTGTTCTTATAACGATAGATAACTTCAATGTGAGCAGGTCAATAGGGTAGTTTCCTTCATCAAAGAAAACAGACTTTATTAATTGCGATTTGTGCCCTACCATAAATGTATTTAATTTATGCAAAAAGTTTGTATTGAGAAATCCCAGTATACTAGAGAATTAAATGTTAATTTTAAGGCCATTTGAAAAGGCTCTAAAATGGCGGGGTGCGCTGCCTTCTTGCTGACGTAACAGGTAGGTAGTTTACGTTGCAAGGCATAGGAAAATTCATCTCCTGAACCATTGTATTTCAGGGCTCCTCAGCTCTAGTGAATATGTATGTATTAGTAATAGCCTGTGAAAACTATCAACGCTTGAAAAGACTTCTCTGTTAAACATTGTATTAATAGTCGTTTTATAGGCTCAAGGACATCCTGCTCGCGGAGTGTTCTGCTACGGCGAAGCACGGCGTGAAGGTCGTGCGGCGATGTGTAAACTTCGCGGTATGCTTGTAAAAGGAATACTAACTGATTTTAAATTAATCAAATGCATAAATAATATTAAATAAATAAATAAAAATTAATTATAATGAATTAATGGAATAAATACACCTCCGATACTAGTTAATAAGCTTTATCGGAGTGCAGTGTCCACTTGGAAGCGTCCTCAGCACCACCTGGTGGCAGGTAGAGGAAATAGTTTGACGTCACATGTAGGATTAACTGGCATGCAATAGTTTGCCATCGCGTTTTCGCGCCATTGATTTTTTTCACTTTTTAATTAATGAGGAAAAATGCTTAATGTCATTTAAAAATTGAACGGCTTAAAACATGTACTCCAGAGGTTATAAACTTTCGATCAAGACAATAAAAAAATAATAGGAAACTACCCTATTAACATCTACTGGCTCTTGTATTTTGTTATGAATTAGGCAAGGCTAGCATAAGTGAATGAATGTGCGAAGTGAACGAAAGCTCATTACTTCTCGCCTAATGTTTATTTGTATCCCGTGAAGTAGGTTATCTGTTGAGTGGATTAGTCTTTTTTATTTCTAAAAGATCTTTTACCATATGTAATAGAGTTCAGAGCCGTTATATGACTTGAAGAAATTAGTTAACAGCAAGGGAAATCACAGAAAATTTGATTAAGAATCAAGACTGCTGAAAGTGGTATGCCTTGAGTTGTGGATGAATAGAAGATACGTATGTAAACAATCTGATTAAAATGAGTATTTTATAAGGCTATTTATTTTTGATACTTTAGCGGCAGCAGCTCAATCTGTTTGACAAGATTTTACTCATTTCAAAGATCCTGAAATAAATTTTGATTTTGTTTACATTTTAGAAGTTTTAATTAATTAATAATGATTAATGAAGAAATGAAAGTATGCATATAAAATTATGGACAGAAATGTTGGTAATATATGGAGTGCCCACTGTATTTCCTGTAGGTGTAAGCTACTTTGTTTGCATAGCTAGGTTATTATGAGTAATACCTTGGTAGGAGATAGAGCCTTGGCCAGAGGTGTATTACTCTAACCTTGTGGTCGGGGTGTCATTTCCTTGGGCAGGTGTTTGGTGTAGTCATGCATATTCTGCTGCGACAGATGGTTACATTCAGGATGCATCTCACACCACAAAGAGTGCATCCTCACTATGTACCCTCTGTGACTTGGCTCACTGGCAGCATGGCAAGCTAGAGGGTCACCGTTCCACTCCATGCGAGCTCCCTTTTTAGATGTTTTTGCTGGTTTACCTCTCCCAACTTTACTGGGCCCCTCATCCAAGGCTGGTAGTAGGTGGTGTTTTCTGAATTCTTGGGAACCCAGCAGTACTGCAAGTGGAGTGGTTAGCCCCACAAGCAGACCGCCACCATTAGCTGACCAAAGCCGTTACTGGAGATGTCACGAGGAGGTCAGCTGGACGAGTGGCCGGTGGTCCACTTTTGACCCATTATTATTATGCATTAGGATTGTGACTGCATTAGCCGTAGAGCTCATTTCAAAGATTCATCATCTTGATTAAACAGTTACCTTCTTGAATGGTGAATTGCATGAAACAGTATATATGGAGCATCCAGAGGGCTTTGTGAAATAGGGGGATGAGAACAAGGTGTGTCTCATTAAAAGAGCCATCTCTGGGCTGAACAAGCCTAGTTGTCATATGAAAATGTTGATTGATTTCGAGTTTGATAATATTTTGACTAAACCCTGTGTCTATGTAAATGGTGATGGTGATTCATTGTGCACCCTTGCGGTGCATGTGGATGATTTTTTGAATTGTGCCAGAAGTGATATTGTAGTGAGTAATTTGTTAAATTCCCTAGAAAAGCATTTTGAGGTGAGAAACCTTGGTGAAGCTCACAATGTTCTGGGGACGAGAAGCCAGAGGTCCAAAGATGCTATTTCTACTGGTCAGAATGAATAAAGTTAAAGGTATGCTACTTGCTTTAAAGACTATTTTACACGGTCATTGATACTGTGCAGGATGCTGTGAGAACAATTGCACAAGAAATATTTCACCGTGTAAAGCAATGACTTTTGAGGAGAGAGCACCACTGTGTGAATGAGCAAATAAGAACATGTTCTAATCTGATACATGCATTTGCGCAAGTTTTAAGTTTATTTCTCTTACTAGATGGTACAGATGTAGCAGCAATGAACTGCCAGGGGAATTCTAGCAATTAAATAGGTTGTTGACGATTGAGTTGGGTGTTTTTGTTTGCACCCAACTCCTTAGGTAGTGAATAAAGTGCAATAATGATAAGCTGGGTGATTAATCATGTGGAAGCTTAAATTTCATTTGTAAAGGAAGAACTCATTACCTTGGCCCACAGCCGTTCGTGCATTGTGCAAATTTTGGGCTAAGTATACAGAACTAGGGTCTCCACTACTATGTTTAGACTATGGCTTAAAGCATATTTTAAAGTGGTAATTTATAGAGCGCGGAAAAAAAGTCTTTTGACTTTTTGTAAAAGTGGGACTTTTGTGGTTTTAAATACAAATCTTCACCAATCTCATCAAATAAAACAGTTTTTAATGACTTTCTTAAGAGACTTTTTGGGACTTTTTTGGCGTGATGGGACTTTTCTGATTAAAAGAGACTTTTATGGGCCTTTTTATTTAAACCGCATGCCTAAGTTAATATTTGGCTGTTGTGATCACATTTGTTCCACTGTGTGTTGGACGCATCTGTGTTTTTCATGCGGTGCTACACGGAGCAGAGATGTACTGTAAAATGTAGGCTCCTAACAATTGTTAATGCGAAATTTTAATAATAGCTCTGGAAACTGCAATGAATTCTTTCTATTGCTCCACCGTTCATGAAATAATCACACTCACTCAGTGCTTCAACCCGAAGGTTGGTTTGGATAGGTGAGGGTAAAGTTCACCCCATACTTATCCATTTGCATGTCAAATTCACATATGGTTCCTTTCCCTGGGCCACCTCGCACTTTGAGTTTTTTTTGCTGAGGGTGTCCAAAGACTTCACAAAGAGATAGATTGATCTAAAAGAATGCATTGATCTAATTATGAACCAGTTTATTTGAGCCCGGATGGTCTGCTGACAAGCCGACAGCGCTACACTGTATGCTAGCACTCCGCTTTTGTTTAGGAGATTAGTGGAAAAATGATACAATTATATGTAAGATCATCTAGAATTTCCGACGAGGTGAACGCGTCACATTGTGTGCAGATGATCATTAAATGAGCCTACATTGTAGCGAGGCAAGCAGGACGTAGATGAACCTGGACCCTCGGCTGCGATCAAGCGGAGAAGAAGATTTTAAAATTATCGTGAAAAACAAGAGAAAAAGGACCTCAGCTTCTCCGAAAATAGGGGTCCTGACCTGTACAATGGACAACAAATAAGTACTTTTTTCTCATTTTCGGTATTTCTTGAGCAGAAAACTATGTTTTGAACTATTAAATCATGTTTCAACTGCCTTATAACATTATTGATCCTATGTAAAAACTTGTTTTGTATTGTATATTATATAATTTTCCCCTTTAAATTTTAGGTTTCCAAGGTTTTACAATGGAGTGTACTTCCACCCTCTTTGTCATCTAATGCCTTTTTAGTAAGAGGTAGGGTGCTGGGGACTTCCAGATATTGAAATAGAGGAACAATGAGATGGGAGGGTGAGTTTCGAAGAAAATGAACCATAGGGAGACGGGAGAGCGACTATAAACGACGTGAGTTGTTAAGCGGGGTTGCATAACTTGGAGCATACAGCCCCACGACGCCGAGGCGCATGTTTCAGGGCGCACTGGCGCCCTGAACCCTGTTCGTCCTATGTCAAAATGTTAGAATACCTTTTTTGTTGCTTATATTGTCTACTTTCCGATTATTTGATAAGTTTTTCCCAAAATCAAAACTAAACGCTATAAAAACTAAAAAAGTGATTTTTTGAGTGTTATTTTCAAAATTTGGGGGGGTTGTGGGGTGAATTTTTGGTGGAAAGTTAGAAATTCGGATTCAGCAACCCAAAAAGCATAGGATAAATCAATTTCCAGAACTACCTCTAATTTTTCCAAGTAAAATCCCCTAATGCCTGGACTAGCATCTCTAGGCTCTTTTCTCCAACAATTCAGTTATATTCAGCAACTTTCTCACGGAAATAACTCAGACTTTTGAGAGACTTTTCAAAAATATTGGTGACTTTTTAGGCGACTTTTTTTGCAAAATTGAAGACTTTTTTCCCGCGCTCTAGTAATTTACCACATCGTTCACGTCCAGTTAATGGCTACTTAACAGATCTTGACGTTATGCCATATATTGATGGTATTACCGCTACTGAATGGTATATTGTCACTGACATAATGCACCGACAACTGCACAGTGTAAAGCTGTCGAGCAACCATCCTCGCAATTCTCTACATCATGGACTTTCACAGACGACTGCTCAAACGGAAGCAACATCAACTTTTCGATGACCATGTAAAATGGCCTTAAGATGTTAAACTGTAACCCTATTTCAACTCCAATAAAAGTAGGTTTGAATAATATACCGAAAGGTGACACAAGGAATCAACCAAATGAACCTTACCAAATGTTGATATAGTAGTTTGATGCATGCAAACAATCGTTACACCATGGAGCACTGGGAGTGTGCAAAAAGGGTTCTTCATTACCTAAAAGGAACCATGAATTATAATATTGTGTACAGAAAGGTAAACCACTTCAAGGTGATGTTGATACTGACTTGGCTAGAGACGAAGAAGACAGTGTTTTGTTCTGGTTATGCGACAAAGTTTGGATAAGGTAAAGTAGCTTGGGTACATCAACTGCAGAAGCTATGTATGCCAGTCTTGAGTTGTGTACAAAAAAGGCTATTACAATGACTACAACATTATAAAACTTGTGCCAAACTAGGTATAAGACTCTTCTATATAGCACAGAGTAGAGTGCTGTGGATAAATTAAACGATAAACTTGTTTTGTGAAATAATAATCAATCATCTGTGAAGAATGCAAATATTGAGGGGATAAAGGAAAGGTTCAAACATACAGTCAAAGTATCACTTTGTGAAAAGAGCTGTCCAGGATGGAAAACTAATTGTTGAAAATTGCTCATTGTTATGGTAGCTGATGTGTTAACAAAAGGTCCAGTATAAGTTAAACACTACAAGGGCATACTGAAACTGAAACTATATTAAGTAAGGGTGTTGCATACTGTATTCTAGTTTTTTTTTAAATTATTTGCCCACTCTACCACCTACTGTCATATATTTGTACTGTTAGTTGAAATAAAAGAGAGATGCGCTTCTGGTCTCCTCCTTGCCTGGATATGGACGTGTTCTCAGTACTAAATGCCATTATATCTACCGCCTGATCTTAAAAATCCCAAAAGATTATGCATCATAAAACCTATATAATATTATTTGTGTACGTTGATTTGCTCCTAGCAAGTATAATCAAAATATTTCAAGAGAATGTTACTCTTATCAAGAGTATACCTCTCCTTTGATTTTGATGTGATTAGTGTAAGGCTTAAAAAATCAAGTGGGAGTGTTGTATATCCTATTATGTTATATACTATGAGTTTCAATTAGCAGAATACACAGGTGTGTTTTCATTTGTCTCGCTGGTTAGTGCCCCTCCATGCTTAAGCTGTATAACTATGTCAGCATCATAAAACATGTTGTGCAAACCAGACTCAATCTGTTCTTCTCACCCACAGAAAATTCCCACTGCAGTGAATTTCCAGGACTAGAAACAACATTAACCATTGATAATTTTTCTCTAACCCTGCAACTCATAACACCAAATCATTCATGCCTTCAGTCTCCATACTATGGGAATGGAAGAATACCTTATTCTGAGTGATGAAAGGAAGGTAACAACTTCAGTGGCTCCAATCCATTTTCTTGTGTTGTACAATTTTCCTCCTAATTGGTCACAGCCTTGTACATCAAAACCTTGTCTCCATGCCCACTCAACATGCTGCTGGAGCCGAGAAATGGATGGCATCGCACTTCGACTCACGGTAAGCAAGCCACCATGAGAACCAGAAGAACCCCAACCCCGAGAGGCACCAGGCCCACTCATGCCGAAAATATCTCCTCCCATGAGCGACGGCTTGTAGAGCTGCTCATTGTAACCAGTGTGATGAAGAACAGACGAGACCATCATCTGCATGTTTCTAAAAATAAAAAAATACAATCATTACGAACAGAAATGGCCATATGAATTACACATTTTGAAATGGGCATGCAGCAACCACTAATGATTACCCATCATCATATCTGAGAAAAAACCTTTTCACATCAAGGAAATAGTGATGGTAAGTTACATGTGCTTCCAAACACATACACACTAAAAGGCCAATTAAATGCATGTTTAAAAAGTGCTAAGATCACAGGTACTACAAACTTCGAAAGCAACATCCACCACATCTGTACAACGTAATGAAGAGCGAGGATATCACTACACTAAAATATATACATAATAAATGTGCAAAGCTTCCACACTTCGACCCCATTTGATGCACAATAATATTTAGATTGTTAGCAGCATACTTGAAGGTGGGTGTGGCAATCAGCTAGACAAAATCAAGAAGGGAGCCGTGGTGAAAGAGCATGAACAGATAAGGGAGGGGGAACATTTTGTGACACATGGTCACACCACAGCCTTGCAAACTCTTTCAGCCTTTGACCAAAATCTCATGCGGAATGTGATAAGGAAGACAAGATCTGTTTTTATAAGAAACTAAGGTAAATCCCCTTCAAGACCTGGAGAGAAGCACCAACAAAAATAATTTGATAGATTCCATTGAGCAGTGAAATAAAATTGATGTCAATAAAAATTTACAGTGAGCATCAGGGGATGAGGATTTTACAATATTGTGATGATTTTAATGAGCAGATTGACCGTATACTTTCAACAAATGCAAAACAATTGACCAAGCATTTCCAACAAAACAATTTATTTAGGATTTATACTCCAAATAAAATATTCTGGTGGTAAAATAGCCTCCCAATTGGATCACTGTGTACATAGAAGGAGAATGATTGGTCAAGTTCTGAAATGAGAAGAAAATGGTAATAGCCAACACACTCTCTGAGCAACTTATGCAAAGAAAATGCACATGAAAGATACCAGGGGATAAGAGCCAGATACCAGATTGACTATTACTAGTCTGACAGAAAGACAAGAAACACGTGAGGCTGTGCAAGAGCTACTATGGAGCAGATATTAAAAGTGACCACCAACCGGCACAACTCTCTGGCACAAGAATCATCAATTATAAAGATGACAGTGAAAACTTAAACGTCCAGAGAAACAGATGTCATTGGATTTATACTTCACCAATAGCTTCAGTTATGACAAATATGCTCTACTTAAGATGTATCACCTATTTTAAATGATAACTTGCCAGAAAAGTCAGTAAAAGCCAAACTAATTTCAAGGGAGAAAGAAGAATAAACATTTTTTTAGAATAAAAAAACTCATTCTAACAAAATTGGATTGTATAAACTGCCAATTTTTCAGTCTGATGTACTTCATAACATTGAATTTCTACTGCAGCTTATTGCATGATGAACAGTTTCTAGTCTCAGAGCCCAAGGCTCAACACACAACATAATGTTACTCCCTTGGATTGGATATTGGATTGGAATTGGATTGGATGATTGGAAAGTGGATATAAGCAAGGACCTTATTCATTCACATGGCGGAGAGTATGGATATATCCTCCAACTCTAAATTTGAACTACATTGTGTTCCCCACCATAAGAGAGGAGGGGAATAATTTATTCCCCACTACAGGGGCTAGAGTTGTGAGACTAAGTCCAAATTCTTGCAAGAGAACATGAAATAACACAATTGCTAACCTACTGTATCAATGGCACTGTCTGGCTGAAAAATATCATTGCTATACATAACCTAGTTTCTTTGGAAACAGCTTGTAGAGTCTAAGAGGTTGACCGAATGGCTAATGTTACAGAGCCTGGAATCAAGAACTTCATCATTGTACCTCTATTTTAAAGCTTTTTCAAATTAATCAAATATAGACATGGAGTATGAGTCACGTTAAATGTTCAGCTACAAGCCAAGAAGCTAGAAACAAGTGGAATCATTCACTTACCTTGGAAGCAATCTCACATGAGATGGAAGAATAAGGTGATGGACATGAATCGTAGAATAGCTAAAGCTAAGAAATTCATGATTAAAAGACCACTACTCTACTCAAGGAGGGCACACGTAGTGATATGGAAGCAGTATGTGAAAACCTTTTGAGTAGAGTGTAACACTCAATGAGTCAGAGCCATGGGCAACTGGAAAAGCTGTTCAGATAAGAACACAAGCCTAGGAGATCTAATGCTGAGGTAGGATGCTGAAGACTAAATAGATGAAACTAACAATGAAGAAGGGTAAAGAAGAGCAGAGGAGGAAAGGTCACCAACCAGTACGAGTATAGTACAACTGAGAAGAACAAGGTGGATTAGACACTGGGACAATGACACGACCCTATAATATGTAGGGATGTTAGAAATTCCATCAGAAAAAAACTTCTACTGACTAATCCATATGTATTTTACAAATTTTTCCCTAAGCTATCACCAATTAATTTAAATGAAGATCAAAATATGTGACTGTACAAAGAAATTTTGCATCGTTTCAATGATATAACACTACAATATTGACAAAAAGTACAAGAATCCCACATTATAGACAACATAAAAACATAATCATTACATATGAGCATAAATCATAACAATACAAAATGAAAATACTGAAATTAGAATATTTGATAGAAATTATGGAGGTTTGTTTCATCAACTGTGCTACAGTCCCCGCACCACCAGCTTGGTTAGGTTATATGTAAATGATCTCCAACATTCCGATATCTTGCAATGTTGTTCAATGGCAAAGCCCTGGCTGCTACTTTCTGTTTCAAACTTCAGCACATGGCTAGCATAAGCCTTTGGCCTTAGTGAAAAATTGCCTATCATTTACGAAGCAAGCTACCACTTAAACACAATGTTTTACAATAGAAGCTCTATCTAACGAGAGCTCTTGGGAGACGAAAAATCACTCACTATAGAGAACTCTTCTCATCACCGAAGATGTTTAAATAATAATTCTACAGGCAATTCCTATGAATTTAAAGCTACTTAAGCCAGTATTGTGGGTGTTTTGGGTTGACGGCCTATTGATTCCATTAACCCATTAATACCCACATGTTATTTTTGTTCAAATATTTGCATAAAGATTTGCGACATAGGTCAGTTGGGCCTTAGAAACACAAGAAAAATGTTTTAAAATTCCACCTATTGCCAATTAGTAAGGATCCAGGGAAATCGCTTTATTGTCATAATGCGACATTACACAAAAATGAGGCCATAAAATGACAAAACACAAATTCATTACAATTCGGACGAAGTATCGAAAAAATTACACATTTTTATCGCATTTGAAGGTGGTCCAAACTTTACATAATATACGCACTAAAATCATTGTACGTCTATTAAACCAAACATAACCTGATGCTTTTCGAAAATAACAAACGACGAAGATACGAGTCTGTTTATGGGTTTCGCCACATAATTTATGGTGGAAAGACAACAGTTTTAACAAATGGAATTACGGCTAAACTCTTGTCTTTTCACGACAAATAGCACAACGAAACTAGTCACCGCTAGTCACGATTTAAATCAAAGAAAGCTCATAAACATCGTCGATGGTTGCCACTCGATACAAGCTACGCTTACTCTCGTTAAATTCATCATTAATTTATATGAGGTCACACAATGTGCCTCTTCTCCCATATCGTACTTTCGCAAATAGCAAATGAATTTTGTCAGAATTACTGAGAACTAATTCCCCTACACTGTAATCACTAAGAGCTATTACTGCTATTTTCCATCGAGACATTGTCGAGAATATGCTGAGATGCCCGAGTTTGAGATGATACACCTTCCGAAAGAGGAAACCGATATTGATGCAGTAAAATGCATTTTATAGAATGTTCATTTCTACATTTATTTATGCAAATAACTCTTTGTCACCTTGGATAAATATTTGCAAAATTTTATTTGGATTAGAACGGTTTTCGTGACTTAAATTTCGTTGACCAAGAATTGCATGCTTTTAATTCTGAAGGCTGTCCTCATGTTACATTGAAATTTCAGCTAAATAAAGAAAATGAAGAATTTTTATTTATTTAAAATATTCAAAAGTTATTATGAAATTTGTAAAACCTTACTATGAAACTGTTTACTTGACTGAAGCTGAGGTGGAACCACTGCAGTCGCAAGTTTTTCAGCATGAAAAGTATAGAGGAGAGAAATAATAATTGCCAGTATTAACTAACTTGGTTTTATCTTTTGAAAGAGAGAGCTGCTCAAACTGATATACTTTACTCACAGACCTTTACAGAATTGTGTGTGAATGACACGTATTATGTTTACCTGGTCATAGTAATTCCACAGTTCATTTCATCAGATCTGAGGTTAATATTTCCAACTTGAATCTTTAATGTAAATTTTCAATTTACTTGAACTTTGACACTAGTTTGTGGTTGATTCACATCTGGCAAGAACTTGAAGGTGTATTAAAGCTTTCGGTTCACTTATTAACGCTATTGGTAGTAAAGTTTTTTTTATAATTTGACATTTTAAAACTAGAATTAAATTATTTTTAATTAAGTTTTAGCATTTTATTTCACCTCGCAACAAATAAATTAATTACAGCAGAATAACATATGAATTTCAATTCTAGTATGCATTCGTTGTATTCGAAATTCCAGATATTCAAATATTTGAGTCATGATTTAATATTCGAATTCGAGAAATCTGCTATTCAGCCCATCTGTAGTTGATACACCTCTTAACCAGGATGCTTTGAAGAAAATTCTGGCAATTCCTTTTGTTGATCGAGCACCTATCTTGGCACTCCGAGAACGTTATGCTATATTAAGGAAAACTGTTCAAGATGTGCTGGTGAATGCGAAAAACACAGGCATAGACATTATGGCAATCCTCTGAACGAATGAAAGAAGACAACCCAGTGTTTGCTAAATTTGCAAAGTAATCATTGTGGATACCCTGAAACCAAGTGGACAATGAGAGGTCATTCTCTCAGTATTCCATTTTAGTCAGTGAACGTTGACATCGATTGAAACCACGAAATGGTGTGAATTTAACAATGCATGCATTCAAGTAACTAAGGCACTTAGGCTCTACATATGATGGTAATCTTAATTAAATGAACTTTTATTCACTATTAATGTTAAGAAATACCAAGACAAGTAAAAAAAGCAAACACGGTATCAGTTGTTTAGTCAAGCTGTCAATTAGTGTACACTCAAAATGAGCTGTTCTTAACAGTTTTAATTTGTAGCTACTTATATTTAAGTACAATGACGAAGTGTGACGTTCATATCTTACGAATTATTTGTGCCCTTGGAAGGTACAGTAAAAAGATTGTAACTTTTTGTTTTTTGCAATCTTATTTGTACCAGAAAGAACAAAACTAGGCATAAAACTATATTACGCTAATTTTGAGATTCTTAAAACTAATTTTGAATTTATATAAAACTATTTTCCTGGACCTCTACCAATTAGGCATAATTGCCCTGTGCCAGATGGTGATGCTGGACCCTTACAACATGGGTGATGAAATGTATGACTCGTCTTTCTCAATCTCTGATACATATATATACTAGGAACTGGTTTCTTATAAATAGATAAATAAATAATAAACAAATGAATTTTCATTTATGTTCATTTATTAAAAAAACATATATTTAGAAAAGGATATGTCAAACTTTTTACATTTTAGAATGAAAATACACAAAAGAGTCAACACAAAGCCCTGTTTTACACTTTTCCACATGGTTTTCACTTGAGATTGGCAGTTGGCCATAGCACATCTCTTTCTCTTTTTATCTAGTGTTGGTGACCTAAGGGTCCCTGCTGTCACACCTTACATCACCAAGAACTCCGTGATGACTATATGAACCTTCCAGAAGGCCCAAGGATTTTTCCGAGAAACACCATATTTGTGAGGTAGTATGTTTCTGCTATTACACGCCCGAAATCTAGTTGCAACGCTTTTTGTTTTTTGGTGAGAACCCAGTAATTTTGAATGACAGCACCAATCATCCCAAGAGAAAATCCCATACCACTATTTATTATTGCATATATTGATACGGTAAGCATTGATATTTTGGTCCATACAGTCCATTCCTCCCATGGCTTAATTCATCAGCATTAGTCAGCAATTCTGAGATTGGTTTGATGCAGCTCTCCACTGAATTCTTCCATCAGCTTACCTCTTTATATTTATGAATTTCTTTTCTTTCACATCCATCATCACTTGTTCTATATATTTCATACGAGGCCTTCCTTTGCTGTTCTTCCCATTCACTTGTCCTTCAACAATTGTCTTCATCAGGCATCATGTCTCATGATGTGGCCGATCAAGTTGTAGCCTTCTTCTTAGGGTATTCAGAAGACTTCTCTTTTTTCCCACTCATCTTAGGACTTCATTACTTACTCGGTCGATCCATTTCATCTTCATCATTCTTCTATAGCAATATAACATGCCTTTATTATATCGGTGAATCATCAAAGGCTGTGCAGCAGTCACATTCTTTTGTTTTGAGAAATATCTTTTCACTGGCACAGATGGATTTACACCAAGTGTGGTGGATCTGATGGTTACTATGTACTCCACTGTCTTTCACCGGACAAATATTACACAGTCATTCCACTCTATCACACTGTACCTCCGGGTTGCTTTTCAAAATTGACTTTGCTTGGCAAAATAATTTTTGAAGGCCCTCTGTTCACAGTGAATTCCATTTTTTGCTTTGGCCTTGCTAATTTCTTATTTTTGTTTATCATCTTTGATGTGGAGACTTTTGCGTACCTTCTCTCAGCGATTTTCTGAACTGAAATTTCATCCATGGTTCTTGGAATTCTATTTTCATTGAATGTACCTGTAGAAGAATAATAATTTTCCCACAAGGAGCTGAACAGACTTGGCCCACAAAGCAAATTATCACGAAAAATATTGTATGGAAGACTGCGTATATTGCTTGGAAGTTCTGCTAACATTTTTGGGCCAGGAGCAGCCCTCATCAACAATCTGAAATAAATAATTTTCATCAATTTCTTTATAAAAAGTACTCGTTAGAACTAAGAGAAAACTAACGCACATGATTACTGAACGTCTTTACAATTTTCATGCATTTTAGACACACACTTCAAATAATAGGCATTGCTTCTACCAAACCATTTCCAAGATGTTTTTCAATTACATACTAGCATACATATTACAAATACAAAACTATTTTCTGATGAGTACATCAAAACAACAAAACTATCCCATCAAATGATTTTGAATATCTTGCCCATGGGAAATCCAAAAATTTTTTCATCCTATAATCTACAGTATCCACTTCATATTCTTCATGATGGAAGCGTTGCAGTGTTTATCAAGCAGTTTCATAAAAGTTAAACTATCCTCAGGTAACAAGTCAACAATATAAAAAGTTTTCTTTTCAACATAAAACCTTAATGGTGAGAATATTTGGTAAGGCACACTAACATAATTATAATTATTTTGCTTCGTAGATAATTTGCTTTTCGTACTATGACGGCATGACAGAAAAATGTAAAGACTTAAACGTGACTTAGTAGTTTACAAATAGAGGTTATTACAGAGAGGTGTTTTAGTAATGCTTTTTGCTGTTGGATTATGTAAACAGAAGAAATTGAGGAAAAAAACAATTTTTTATGCAAATTTTCCCTCTTGAAGACGATACATCCACACTGCAAGGGGCATAACATATTAGTAACATTGTCCATTGCAATTATAACATTTATATCACAATATATGAACTATAATGAGTTAATACTCACATTTTTATTCAAATTGAAATCCTTGGAACGAAACCACAGCTGTCAAGTGATGAGGATGCAGCAGAGTGACAAAATTAACATGCACCAGAATAGTCAGCGGTTGTCAAAGCAACCACTTATTCCATAAAACTCCAAGGGCACCATCCCAAAATGAGCAGAACCTACATGGTGGCTTAGGCAACCAGTGACCTACGAAAGGTTAAATGACTTCCAGACTAAAAATTAAAATAAACTGTCCAGTACACTCAATTTGATAAACTAATTCATATGAAACAGCTAGTCATGGTAGCCAGGTTGGCAATGTGATGGCCTGGTAACCCTAAAGATCAGGGTTTGAATCCTGCCCAGGACAAGATGTTCTGCTTACTTGGATTAAGATCTTAGGTTAGATGGTGTGATATAACCATAGCCATCGAATCACTAAAAAACTACCACCACTCAAATGAAACATTTATTTGATTTGATATAAACATTAGATTAATCGTTACTCATTTCCTTCACATGATCTTCCTGATTTGCCCTTGTAGTCTACAATTCTAATTGCATTTTTTAATTTCATGGTTAGGATGAGTTGATTATAAGTTTATGGAAGCAACATGTTATGGTGGCTTGAAATTGTTTGAAAAACGCTGCTCTAGGGAAGCATCAGAAAGCATTTTCCCATACTTCAATCTTCATGAGGTGGTCCACAGAGAACATATCACAAAAGTGTTTAGAAGTATCATCGTAACTGCGCATTTAAATTAAAGGATTCATGATTATCTAAATATTCAATCCTTGGAATGATGTAAATAGCTCAGGCCTTAATATTCACCTTGGAAACATCAAAGGTATTTTATTTCCTGATATATTTCCAGAAAACAGGTTTAAATTGAGGCTTATTTTTCAGAATGTACATATTTATAATTGGAAGACTTAAACATTAATCACTACAATATTTTCAGGATTTCATGACACTGAATTAAAGTATTTTAAGTTTGAACAGTATTACGTACTTGGTTTTTAGACTACTGACAGAGAGTGTCAAGCATTTAATATACAGACTTGACAGCAACCAGCATTACTTGAAATTCAACTCCACCATGAAAAGAAATGGGAAACAATTATGGTCTTTGGTGTTCAAAAACTCCTGCTTTTGTCAAAAATTCCTGTAAACCTCCAGCCAATAAAAAAATCTAGTACAATTCTTGCTCTCCCTTCTTACTAGGCACCCCAGATACATAATAGTCAAATTTCAGGTTTCAAGAAAAATTTATGCTCCGATGCTATGCAAACATTTCATGATAACAATTTATTGCCAATGCTACAGCAAAATTTGAGAGAAACATGCCAATTCGGAGAGTAAACTTATTAAAATGTTCACACCAACTTATGAGTTTCTATTACATGCCATAGGATAGCTTACGGGTGAACAATAACATTAATAGGACGGTAGTGTAATTCTAAAAATTATACACAGCAATAAAAAATCTAGCAGGAGCCGAGTCACTTGTAACCGCTTTACAAAGGCTCCTTTAACTTTTATGCACAAGTGTAAGAGCCACAGCACAGCACAGAAATCCACAAGATCTGGCCAAAATTTCAAAAATGGATTTTTTTCAATCTAGAAATTAAAATTTTGCATTGTGAATCTCCTTTTGTTTTTGCATGTGATGAGTGATTTCATTTTTCATAATTATGTGAATTACAATATGAAAGGGTTTTAAGTTGAACAAAATTAATGCAGTTGCAAAATTAATGCAAAGAGTTGCACTTTGGTTATGATATCCTTAGTGCTTCATTTGAATTTCATATCTTTGTAACCAGCTCCGAGCAAAGGCAGAAATGCCAAACAATTTTAGTGCCAAGTAATCTTCAGGAGGTCAAGCTTTTCAACCGTTACTTTTCTTTTCACAACAGGCTTTTCCATGGCTGATTCTGAGAACTTGTCACACTTTTTGTCATGATGTTCGAACACTCACACAGTTTTGATACCAGTGGCATTTATAAGACAAACGAACATCACAATAAAAGGCAGTTTGTGGGTGCCCTTTTACTTCTTTAAAAATATTTTTTTACCGTAATATACCTATCAAAATATCATTTTCAGCAATAACAATCATTTTTAATGTGAGAATTAAACCTCTGAGAGGTATCCATTGTCAAATTAACCTATAGGGTGGCCATTTTCCAGGGCCAAATTTGGTTTGGCCCTCCTCCAAGTATGCTTAACCCTCTTAGTGCCACAGGCCGATATATCGGCTTTTGCTCTATGATCGAAAAGTGCCACGAGCCGATATATCGGCTCAAGGAGTAAATTAATGTTTTAACTATTTTTGTTGTTATAATTACACATATCCTTTATGCAATATATCAGAATACCATAGACAACAATTAATCCATTTTTAGTTAAATAAAAAAAACATTACATTCATATCCAAAAAGTAACTTCATATAGTTTAATTTTTCACAAGGAGTTACAAAACTCTCAAATTAATGCTGGCACTTTTCGCTAGTGCCACCAAAATTTGGTGGCACTAAGAGGGTTAAGAGGTAACCAAAATGTCCTAACTATAGAGGGGTCAACTCCAGTTTTTCTCGAATCCGATTCTTAAATCCACCCTCGAATCTCATTTTGAATCCAAATCTTATTCCTTTACCTTTAATCCTGAATTTCATCTGAAATCTAAATTTTTCTACTTCTTTGTAATGAATCCAAAATATAATTTCAAAGCCAGATCTTTATTTTATCCTTACTCTTACATTTTACTTTGAATTCTATTATGAATTTTACTTGTACAATTGAATTAAACAGTCCAACTGAAAGTATAAAACATTTTATAGCTTTAAGTTTTTATTTAAAAAAAACAAGCATTTTAAGGAGTTTCCAGTATGACACCAAGCCTCAAAATTCTGTGAACGAGCTATGTTATTTAATGAATAAATTCTGATTCAGAAAAATACCTATATGGAAATTCATCTATTGTCTTATAATGCATATGCAATAATTGTATGCTTATTCTATTATATAACACGTAGTAGCATTCCTGTATTTACAAGCTATTTTAACTCATTTTGACTTCAGAACATGACTAACGTTTAGTTGCCCTACAGTATGTTGTTAACATTGGCAACAGGACTTGTGATGGAACATGCTTACAAGCCTATTTACCCACTTAATTTGGGACTATACCTTACCAAGGTTCTTCTTATCTTTTTTATGTAATTTATTTAAATATGCTCAGTGCATATTTACTGATTTTCAATGTCTTGTTCTTCAGATATATGATGGTAAGGGCACATGGTTTTATTGCCAATTGATAGAAGGGCCAATAAATACGCCCTGAAATTTTCAGAAAAATTACATTTACTTCATAATTCAGTGGAATATCCTTAACACATTCCAAATCAAGCCGATTTCTTAATTTATCACAAATAATGCCAGCCACACTGAGATGTCTCCCTGAGTCCACTGTTAACGCTGTTGCCACGTTTAATTTCCCAAGGTGAGAATACAAACTCATTCCTGCTATTGTGTATTCTAATATGGGTTAAATATTTTCTTATTTAGTTTTTATACTATTTTGTGAATACATCACTGATTTGAATTTTTTGAAATTTTTTGATTTTGAATTAAAATAATATTTCGGAAAAACATTTCAATAATGCTGCTACCATTTGGGAACATTGGTATTAATAACACCATGTCATAACTAAGCATATTTGAATTACATAAAAAAGATAAGAAGAACCTTGGTAAGGTATAGTCCTAAATTAAGTGGGTAAATAGGCTTGTAACCATGTTCCACCACAAGTCCTGTTGCCAATGTTAACAACATACTGTAGGGCCACTTTCATGCCACTAATAGTTTTGTTTTTTTTTTAGCAAATACTTATTAATATCAATTTAACATGTGGGGTAAGGCCAACACTTTTTACAGTGTTAAATTCTACATAAAATTGCACATCTTATATTGGTTTTTCATAAAACGACATCTCTCTTCATATTATTAATCTGAAAATTAAACTGCAACAGCCATGCTCTGCTGTATAACAGTGCATAAAAATTACTGATTTTCAATGTCTTGTTCTTCAGATATACGATGGTAAGGGCACATTATTTTATTGCCAATTGATAGAAGGGCCAATAAATATGCCCTCAAAGAAAAATTACATTTACTTCATAATTCAGTGGAATATCCTTAACACATTCCAGATCAAGCCGATTTCTTAATTTATCACAAATAATGCCAGCCACACTGAGAAGTCTCCCTGAGTCCACTGTTACTGGTGGTGCTGAAAGGTACTTCTTTGCCAGTTTTGGTAGTACAGTACAGCCTCAATATAACGAGAGCTCTCAGGAGCCAAAAAATCACTCACTATATTGAACTCTTGTTACTCACCATAGATATTTAAATAATCCTTCCACAGCCAATTCCTAAGACTTTAACTCTAGTTTAATGAATAGTGGGTGTTTTGGGTGAATGATCAAAAGATATTACAGTAGGACCTAAATAACTCGAACCTTGATATCTCAAAATCCTTGATATATTGAATATTTTAAAATCCCCTTGAAATCCCTGTTACTCTAAATGCTAAAAACACCTCCATAAGTCGAAGATTTTAAATGTTAACATCAATAAGTCGAGTTATGACGAGTGCTGATCAATAATATAAAACCTCTATTACTCGAAGTTTCCTACTAGCTAGCCTCTATAAGTCAAATACCTTTATAAGTTCTCTTGATGCGACCATAATAATCTAAGCTTTTCCACCTTGTGGTTCCAATCCAGTCAGCATACACCATGCAATACTGAACATTGTAGCTGTGAAACAAAAGCCTTTCTCCTTTGTTTGTTTGGCTGGTGATCCCTCCCCCTACCACTCTTATGTTCCACCATGCACCTACCTACCAGCCCTACAGCTTTTGTGTGAGTCGGACATCACATCGTCAGTGAAATGACAATGTAAAACCTTGGCACATGAAGAAAAAAAGAGTAATAAAGGCAGTTGATGCCGGCATCAGGAAAAAGGGTGAAATAACAAAGGAATTTGGTATTTCGGCTAAAACAATATCAATGATTTTTTAAAAAATCGGGAAAAATATGATACTGAAGATGAATTGTTGAAGAAAAAAAAGGTGTTAAATTCAAAATTTACAAACTTTGATGAGTGCGTTTTAATTAGACTTGAGCGGACACCTATGGAGAGCATCCGGTATTGGCCATTTTCCCGATACTTCGATACTTTCAAGAATTCATTTTTTTTTAATACTTCTACTCGGAAGTACTCGTTCGGTGAAAAGCATCCAAATAACATCTAATTTTAAAATCCCACGTTCTTCAACTGACTTAGCAACACGTTGGGTATTTGTTTTCTTTGCTGTGATACGGCTGCACCTGCTGCCCTCCTGTTCTTCATGACACATGCACCCATTCGACTGGTTCGGCGCATTAAAATGGATATAATATGGTGAAAAAATATTTAGAAAGAATTAAAGGGCACCCAAAAACAGCACATTTTTTCACGATGTTCGTTTGTTTTGAAGTGTCTACTGGACCAAAATTACACAAGCACCAATACTTCTTGAGAGTAAAAGTGAGAAAAGTGGTTAGAATTGGCCATGGAGAATCCTGAGGTTGAAACAAAAATATCAATTGATAAGGTCAACCTCCTCCGAAAAGTAGATGAAAATCCACGTATGAAGCATGCTGAATTAGCGGCAAAAATTAAACTTCTCCCGTCAACTCAAGTTTGCTTTGCTCAACACAAAATTTGTTCAGCATTTCCACCAATCTCGATTTAAAAAAAATACAAAATGCAAATAAAGTGTTTTGGGGTGGTCAAGTGTTAGGACGTCAATTATTGTCATTACCGTCATAATTAATCATTGTGTGCGTATCAATGCAAGGTATTGTAGGTATTTTCTTGGGAGGCATAATAATTGAAAATGAAACTTTACAACAATAAGTTACCACCAGCAATCAACGAAATGAACTAATTTGACGGCCAATATATTGTTCCCCTGAATGTTAAGCAACCCACACATACGCGTTCAACTTACCCATGAATGCCTAACCTATTTGGCAAGTTTTCCTCACTACCATGTCCAGGATTTTGGGTCCCTGGAAAATGTGCTTATGAGAGTCCGCTGTATTTGGATGTACCTGCTGGTTTAGAATTAACTGAGCAAATTTTTTCAGACTGGTGCAATGGTTTATGATACAAAAACCCTCTTAATTGCTGAGCATGTCCAGTACCTCATATTTCTTAAAAAGAATTTTCAGTATTTACAAATGCAAGAGGGCTTAGAGTCTGAAATCTAACTCCGGTGATTAATTGCAAGAGCAGCAAAATAAAAGAGTTGTCACAATGTCATTTCTCTCATTAATTACTGTTTTATAACTCTTTTGATTACTGAGTGTAGTTCACGAGAAGGAAAGCACTTATCAAATTTTTTGTGAAAAATAAGTGAAGTATCGGCAAATAATACTATCGGTATCTGCCACTGGTATTGAGGTATCGGTTTGGTATTGGAAAATGTGGTATTGGTCCAAGTATAGTTTTAATGTGGTTAAAGCAGTGCCGTGATACGAACTATATCAGGACTGATTCTAAAAGAGCCATTTAGTATGCAGAGACACATGGACACAAAGATTTCCTCATCAGCAATGGATGCTTACACAATTTTAAGAAGAGAAACGAAATTATTATTAAAAAGGTTTGTGGTGAAAGTGCTTCAGTAGATGACAGTGTTAGTGACGAATGAAAAACTGAACTTGAAATGCTGACGGAATCTTACTCACCAGAAAACGTGTTTCATGCAGACAAAACCGGAATATTTTTCAAGTATTTGCTGGACAAAACCCTATCTTTTAAAGGTGATACATGAAGTGGAGGGAAAATGAGCAAAGATCGATTAACAGTGTTACTATGTGCCAACTCCAGTGGAACAGGAAAACGCAAACCCCTAGTGATAGGAAAATCAAAAAAGCCATGGTTTTAAAAATGTGAAAAGTTTCCCGACAACAAGGCAAACAAGAAAGGTTGGATGGTTTCCAGTTTATTCAGTGCTTCGCTCAAAAATGTTGACAAAGTCATGAAGAACAAGAAATTAAAAATTCTTATGTTCATGGTGAACTGTAAAGTGCACAATGACTTACCTCCTCTGAAGAATGTCAAATCCTGTTAATACCAGCAAATACAACTTCTGTGCTTCAACCTCTTGACCAAGGGATCATAAAGAACTTTAAAGTGAACTACAGAAGAGAGGTAGTCAAAATATTTTTGAGGGAAATGGATAGCAAATCATTGATGCAAATAAACCTTCTTGATGCCCTATGGATGTCCAGACCCTACTGTTAAAGATGCTCATGCTGCCATTGATGTGCTTTGGTGTTCTTTATGAGAAAAATTGTGTGAAGAGTGAGAGTGTAGTAAATTGTATCAATGACTTGGACAAAGTACTGAATGCCATAAACATTAAAGGTAAACAGTCAAAACTTGACGATTTTTTAAATCCTGATTTTCTAAAATAGGCAATTTAAAATCGGCCACTTACTTTATTAGTTTGATCTTGTTGACATTTATATTTTTGTAATCTTAGCTCATACAAAAGCTTAACTTTATGTTTTTTCAAAGTTATAGTATATAATACATATTTACACAAAATTGTTTTTTTTTCAAGGCTTGTTATGCGAACTGATTAAGATAATACGATTCTGGAATCAGTGACTTCATCCAACTTGGAATACCTTTATAGAGTAATCCATGGTCGATTTGCAGAAAGATTATGACATTGTCCATCTTAGTTGACTGTGAAAAAGCAGTAATAACATAAATGCTAACGTAAATCTTATCAAAGCAGTGAAAAATTTATATGAAAACACTACAGCAAAAATAAAAAATAAATATCAGAAGAATTGGAAACCATGAAAAGCCTTAAACAGGGTGCTGCATCATTTAAGATATGCTTGGAATGAACCCTCAAGGTACGGAAAATAAATTTAATGGAATGGGTATCCTTTTGAAAAACAATGACACCTTACACATGTAGAGCTTCCCATATGATCAGATACTGAATGCCCACTACTATAATAACTTAAGTGACACGCAAACTAATCAAATAATACAAAAATGGGGCTTTGAAATTAATATGGGAATAATAAGGAATACGTACATTGGAGCAACACAACATCACACTAGATGGACAAAGCATACAACACTGTCAAAAGTAAAAATACTTGAGTATTAAAATACAGCAGAGTGCCAATTACCTAGGGTAATGGAGGGGTAAGCCCAATCAGATAATCAAAAGTGACGAATAATCTGTTCATGATCATTTTCCTAGTCGTTTTGACTTTGGTTTCAGTGCCATGCTTTCCTCTCATATTTTGCACCTATTCCATTGAAATACTCATTGATTTTATACGATTCTGTTTATCGGCCAATCGTTCATTACAATTATTTCTCCAAAACATTTCACCAACTATTACAATAAGGTATGTTGATTACGTGCATTGAATACTCTCCATTAATTTGCAGAACATTAAGTAATTAATCTTAATCTCAGAAAAGCAATGAGTCCCTTTTTAATATACCTCCTTATCATATTTGTCACACAGAGTGTTTTAAGTCATGAACGCAATGTATTACACTCATTGCCAGTAATCTAAGGCTATGCCCATCAGAATAATGTGCATCATATTTTTTTACCTTAAAAGTCTCATATCAATATAGCTGATGCATGACTAGAGTTTGTGTCTGAGCCCAATGCCTCAACTCCAAGCGACAACTGACCTAGGCACATGTCTCTTTGGCAGCAATAAGAGTTCTCAGGAGTTCTGAGTTCCTTAACCCTTAGTGCTTACTCAGCCTGCTCTCAAAGTGAACAAGTCAAGGTTGCAGACAACCCCAATTCCCAAACGCATGATGCCACAGATGTTACTTACCTCCTTGCTTGCAGAGGCATGCTTACAAACTTAATACTTAGCTGCCGCCACTAAATTAGCCACTGAATCTCCCTTGGATGCCCTTTCAATGACACTCAACTTCTCACAAATGTCTAATAAGATGCAATTCCTCTTTAGCAAATAACTAGACATTTTGAATCTATTATATTCCCAATGGAAACTTATCAAATATAAAACAGCTGCAGAAGCAATATAAACTCACTAGCCCAAGGTGCACAAATAGTGAGCAGTGATTCAGGAGACTCATTATAAAACAACGTTGTCATGTGTGTAATTGGATTCCCATCTGCAGGAAAACCTTGTGTGTGGGCAAAATGTAGCAATTTTGCAGACTTTGGCATGGCCACTGTCTGCAAAAGCATACAGATGTGGTAGCGGATAGGGAGGGAGGGGAGGATAGGAAAGGGGGAGTAGGGGAACTTGTTGCAGAACTATTAGAGGGATAATGCAATAGTCGGTTAAATGATCATCGGATAATCATCACTCTACTGTAACTCAGAACAGAACCTTAGATAGAGATAGATAGAGATTCCCTAAATTGTTTGGAGGGCCAGATTGCAATATATCCTAGGGTAGCCGGGAAAATTGTTTTACACAATCATGCGTATTTTAAATATTTCTAAAAGAAACTGTTTGAATCACTTGTGCTAAATATATTTACACTCGAATTTGATAGAAATAAACTTAATGTATTCTCATTTATATTTATTTAATTTCTAAAATTTTTTTTCACTATCACTTATGATATAAGCTCATAATCAATGCAGGCCAGATTAATGTGCAGTCGGTAAAATCTGGCTCACTTGCTGTCGTTTGAACATCACTAACCTAAAAGATGCTAAAGAAAGACATCTACAAGGAGAAAGAACAATTTATAAAACTTTGTTTCTCAAACTGAATATACTAATCATTCCAAAAGTCAGTTATCTTTTTATCCTAAATTAATTTAAAATTTGTACTTTCAACAATGATGTTAATTCATACAGTTCAATTAGTTCAGTTAAACATAAAAACATATCATATAAGAAGGTTGTGTAATAGGAGCCTATGGCCGAAGGTACTGAAGGATTTAATCACTTATCTTTATGTTTGAAAAAAAAATGATTTATTGACATAAATCAAATTGAACTGATAAAGCTGCCCAGAAAAAAACATGTTATCACTAATTATAAGTGTATTTGACTATAAAATGTCTGCTTGAACCATGTATTATTTAATGATGGGAATATATAAAAGTATTGATTTGTTCTTGATTGACTTTTCAATTGGCCATTTGTATCTTCGTATCAATTGCGGTCAATATTTTTTTAACATCGACAATGAATAGTATATTACATATTAAAGTATACCAACAGCAAATTTAAAAATTGGCTGTTTGTAACATTGAATTTAGTAGGAATGAGTCTTTTTCTCTAATTCCAAGAAATTTTTATTTTCTCCCTGATTTGAAATTAGTTTAGTTCTCTCTGCCTTTTCTGGCAAGCACTTGTGAAAAACAGACATTATATCTAAACAGGAATATATTTATGAAAATTGGAGCATTTACTTAAAAAAAAAATCTAATGAGATCCTTTTCCCTGGACGTATAAGTAGAGGTCCGTGAAAGTGGTTTCATTTTTTGCTAAAATTCGTTTTAAAACTATGTGATTTCGGTGTTATAGAAAATCTTGGCGGTGTTATTATAATGTTACAATTTTTACGCATTTCTAGGCGTTTTATTATTTTTGGTACATATTTTGTGAATGCTTATACTTTTATTAAGCATTTTACATAACAAGAAAGGCAGTGAAAGAAGCACGCACAACTACACACAATCGGAAACAAAGAAACTTGCACTGGGGGTATGTCGAAACAAGGAGGAGTCCTTGTGTCCAAGGAGGACCTCGTTGTGTCGAAATGATTTTTTTTTTTTTGCATTGAAGCTCGGTGGAGCACCGAATATCCGACGATCCGTCCCCTAATAAGTAGCACCCCCTCTCCTCCTATCTTTTCTGCTACTTCCCTCAACTGCTAGCGCTTCGTTCCCAGCAAGCAGCCGTGTTTAAGTCTACAAAGTTGTTACATTAGGCCCACACTTAAGGTTTTCCTGCAACAAGTTATCCAATTACGCTGTCTACTGCGTCGCGGTGATTCACCAGAATTACTGCTCGGCATTAACGCGTGCGTGCGGGCGTGTGAGCTTATATTTCCGCTCTTCCGCAGCCGTGTTAAATTTCTTTCAGCACATTATTGATTCAGAATATCTAATTCTTCAGGAGAAAAAGTGCATTATTCTAGATATTTTCGAGAATTTCAGGATTGATAAATGTGAATCGAAGAGAGAGGCGGTGATTAATTTAACGGCAAATTCCGGCGGAGACATCACTACAGTGCGCGATATGACGTGAATGCGATATGCGTGAGACAAAACAAGCCAATTTACCTTTGAATCGTAATGAGATTGAGCGAATGAACGTCAGCAGCGTTAAACAATGAAGGCTTAGGCTTTAATCGATTATGACTCTTTACATGTGATTTTTTCGCTAATTCACGTAAAATTCGCAAAAAAGGCGAAATTTCATTTTATTTTCTGATTTCGCAGTATTTCGCATTATTTCGCAATATCGCGTCTCACGAATATCACGGATCTCTACGTATAAGGCATAATGGGGAATATGCATGAAATTTGTTTCTCGAAGATTAATGATGTACTTGATGCGAAATTTACTCACCAATTTTAATATATAAGCCAAACTTTTCTACGCCCATCACAAAGATTATTAAATAATATTAAAATGTTCCCGAAAATCGACGAAAGTCACGTGACATGAAACGCCTTCTGACGTCACTGCACGGTATAGATTCCATATTGCTATGGAGATAGACATTTATATTTAAAATAAAATGAAGTGAATATATTGTTTTGAGGTTTTTAGCCGTTTCTCGAAAGAAACATTGACTGAAAAAATACTTAAAAAAGCACATATCGACAATTTTATTTGGTTAACTCTCTTATGGCGCCGTTCTTCTTAAAAAAAAACCAGCGATTGCATAGACGTAGTAGAAATTCTTGGCCACTAAACAGGTATTATATAATTAATGGACAATTTGCTCGTTACTATCCAAACTACGTAAATAAAAAATCGAAATAAAATCGTTTATTGGGTTAAACAAATGAGATAAATACACACATTATCGCCAAGTATTCATTTAACAACTTACCTCATCGCATAAACACATAAACAACCCCCTTAGTGATACCGTGCTGTGACATCATGCGATGACGTCGTGTTTTTAAGCTGCCGAAAAGGTACAATTTTCAAAGAGTAATATCTTTGTAACACAACTTAATTATTCAGCAAAATTTTCGCCAAGCACATTTTAGCAAATAAACTTCACATTCAAAGAGTTATAAAAAATAGTGCATGTTCCCCATTGCACAGATTGGCCACAGTGTATGAAGCCATAATAGCGAGTTTATTCTGCAGCAATTGTTGATTCCTGTCTGGGAGCTCATAACTTCAGTGGTCACCATGAAATAAATCAGCATAACATCTTTGAGAGAGGCAAGAATCAAACTTACAACAATCAGGATTTCACAAAAATAGTCTTTGAACTGGTAACTATGGAATGCAATTCTCACTTGTTATTTGATTCCATATTCTTGATTCATAGGCTGAAGTCTTAGGCATATTGACATTAGTATGGTTGAGATTAGACTTGGGCCGATACAATAGCGAGTATTGGTATCACGCACATGTTGTTCAGCATTTCCGCCTACATTCCAAGCTCATTTTCCAAAAACATAAAATTCCAATATCGTGGCATGCTCAAGTCTTATGACGTCAATTCGCATTAGAAATTTTAAAATGAAGATGAAGGTGTTTGTTGCGTGCCTCCAATGTTGCCTACTTATGAAGAAAACCCAGTTTCTAATTGACTAGAATAACGTAAACGAATATAAGTAAATATTTTAAATGTAAAGGATGTCATGGAAAAAGTACGATTCATATTATATCAAAATTTCCTTTTATTTGTGCATTCCATATTGTTATGACAATCTCCAAAGTGACGCTGGCCTCTGCGACTCTAAGAAATGTGCCATTTTTCATCCTCACTGCAAAAACATGCCTCAAACGTAATTATTAACAAAAAGTCTGGTACCTGCATTAAACGAAAGGCTAAATTATCTACATGCTGATATGCTCTCTATGAATTTCGCTTCTTCCTTATTTGGAGATATCAATCCTCAAAGTTGAGTTTATATATACTTTTTGCGTGAATAGTATACACAAAACATGCTATTTGGTCATATAGTCATCAATTGAGTGCACATTCACGCAAGGTAACGTATGTATTTTTTGGGAGGGGTAATGATTGAAAAGGAAACTTTGTTACAATAAATTAATGCCAGCAATGAACTAACTTGATGGCAAGCATGATGGTCCCCTGGATGGTAAGCATCCCGCACAAACTTCTTCACCATAACCAGAGAAGGCCTAACCTGTTCAGCAAGTTTTCCTCACTACCATGTTCAGGATTTCGGGTCCCTACAAAAACGTGAAGTCCACTGTATTTGGGTGTACCTGCAGGTTTAGAGTTTCCTGAGCAAATGTTTTCAGAGACTGATGCTATGGTCCTGATAGAAGAACCCTCTTAATTGCTGAGCATGTTCAGCAGCCGTGCCAGTAATAAGTCAATGAGCAATACATTTAAATATGAGCATGCTCAGCAACTCTTATTTCTTCAAAAGAATTTTCAGTATTTACAATGCAAAAGGGCTTAGTATCTGAAATCTAATTCCAGTGATAATTGTAAGAGTAGCAAAATAAAAGAGTTGTCACAATGTCATTTCTCTCATTAATTATTCTTTTATAACTCTTTTGACTACTGTGTAGTTCACGAGAAGGAAAGCACTTATAAAATTTACCAAATTTTTTAGAAAAATAAGTAAGGTATTGGCAAATAATACTATCGGTATCAACCACTGGTATCGAGGTATCAGTTTGGTATCGGAAAAAGTACTATTAGTACAAGTCTAGTTGAGATGGAACATCAACTAACAGCAGCATTGATATTGAGTGAAATAACAAACTTTGTGAAATAATTTGGAAGTAAGTTTACCGATTTAAAAAAATCTTAAGATGAACCATTGATTTTCCTTATTTTAGCAATCAAAAATTTTTTAGTGCACCTAGAATGTATGAGTAGCATTTCCATAGCATACAGCAGTGTCTTTCTTCCAAGAATATTTATCAATTGATAAACTTTCTCAATGGTTCAACCCTTACAGGTGTTGGTCAATGATTGGTATTCTGGATAAATATATATGTATCAACCCTAAGCTACCAAGGAGAATAGTTCCTTTTTCTTCTGGGAAATTGAACAAAAGAGGTCTTGCAGAAAACATTGCACTGAGCTAACATCCCAATATGATTTTAATTAAAGATGGTCAGGTGAGGTGAACATTTTTTTGAATAATATAAATATACCATACACATGTAATTAGGAAAATGAATGTCTTGATGATGATTATGCTACATGACAATTTATTTTTTGCCATCAATGGGCATCCTGTTTGGCATGAATAGCAAAAGTTAGGTGACACATTATCTTAACATGTTTGGATTAGCATTGAGCTGTGTCCTCACATAACTGTATGTTATACATTTGGTAACACATTTCATTCCTTACTTTTAACATTAACTTCTTCACATCAGCAGCCTTTTTAGATGAAAATAAGATTTTTTTTCAGGACTGCAATTAAATTTTGTTTTTTTTTTCACAAGCATCAAAATTTCATTATATCAGATACATTCCCATGCATTTGGGATATCCTTTACGTCAGAGCTGGCAAATTTTGTTTGAAATTAAAATTGACAAGCTACGAAAATGACAGATAAAGAAATACGATGCCACACACATACACACCATTTGATGACCACAAAAACAGCCAAAATGGTAGTTACCATACAAAATATGTCACATGGGAGATTACCCAAACTAATATTAACAAGGAAACCACAGGGTAGAAGAGAAAAAGAAAGACCCAAAACAAGCTAGAGAGGAGGAATAGACAATTCAACATGAGAGAGATAACAACAAAAAGGCTCATGGTTAATGGGGGCATTTACTCGGAACCGAAACCACAATTTTGTACACGAAAGTGTTAGATGAAAACGAAAAAAGAACTTTGGTGAAAAAATTAATCCTCTAACCACAACCATTCACTAACAAGTCAAAAATTAAAATAAGCAAAAGATGACGCCCACCTAAAAAACTGCCTTGATAACATTGACGTCATTTTTCTCCTGTCCTTGACTGCTTTTAGGGGAAGGGAAGGGAGTGGAGGGAGGTTCTTGGAAGGTTTTCTCGCACAGATCCTGTCGCAATCACTTCTATTGGCAGAGTCAGCTGTGTCCCCCCATTTGCGATAAGGCGAAGTAGCTTTGGGGGCTCAGTTGAGATTGGACGAAGTCAATGACGAAAGAGTTTGCACCACGTCCACTTTTCCAAAAGGGTTAAAAACTTTGGTTTTTCGCCGCTTATAACTCAAGAAATATTTGACAGATCAAAAAATGGAAAAATACGCATCTTTTTATTTTACAAACTCAGATTCAATCAAATCAGATCCGGCAATAAAAAAACATGGTAAACTATTCAATTCATTCATTTAAGCAGTGTATTAAGATAGCATAAGTATAAGCTAAGAATCAGATAATATTGAAGAATTAAAAAACTGAAGAAAGAGATGCCTTGCCTTTTGAAGAGTTTTCTTCCATTTATAATTGAGGCCATCAACTTCCTGTTGGATAACTTTCAAATTTGGTTTGATTTCAAGGAAAAAAACAGGATACTAAGATACCATAACATGCAAATCAAAATTTCTAAACATGCTTTACATTGGGACTGGATGAAAAGAATGTGCAAAACATAATTCATGCTCCTAAAGTTCTACAGCAACCATAACACATATTGTGCATTTTTTAGCCCAACTAGTTCCATGACAACCTTTTCCCAGAATCCAACATTTAATTAGGAGACTCAATGACCATCTAAACAAAAGGAATAAGAACTTTTCCCAAAGGATATTTCAGCCAAGAATTAGCACAGTGCACACCACTGGACACACAGAGTGCTCAGTTAACAATTTAAGGCTATACTGAATGAAAATGTACCTTACCCAAAGTGTAAATTTGGTAGTAAATTAATAAAAAAAGTTCTGAAGTTGCATTTTAAACCTTTTTGGTCTCAAAAAAATTATGATACACTTCTCACAGTACCATATTTCTTGGTCCATAGGATGCACTGAGATTTTTCAGCTTAGGATTAAGAAGAAAAAAATAATCAATATCTGTTAATGTTTAACATTCATAGGGAGGAAATGGGAATGTCAAGTTCTCAAAAAAAAGCAACTTATAGTCATTATAAGTTATTCAGGGGAGGTGACTGACATCTAAGGTTATTTGTGCCAATTAGGTTGGTGGGTAATTAGGTATGGGTAGGAGTTCTTCAGGGAATGTTGCAACGGAGGAGAGAAGCCTGGAGTTGGCATTGGCTGGCTCTTAATGAAAGTTGCCAACATGACCAAGGTCTAATATCCCACCTTACGGATGGAGCGCTACACTTTAAGTGCTCTCAACAGAGCACCCAAGTAGGGACTGGTATGCCGCAGAAAAATCTCTACCACTTCTGGGATTCAAACTCAGGATTAGAGGACAGCCACCACCCCAACCCAAACATCTCCCAATGTACAGTTCTAGAAACAAATTATGAAAAGGATCACTGCCTCAATGCAGTATGTCATGAAAATAGACAAATGGGGACCTCCAAAGGCTTTTAAACACTTTATCTCAACCCTCTATCCACAAGACAGATTAATTAGAGTAATTTCTAAGTGAAAAAGCAAGCATTGTATGGGCCGAGAATTATGGTACTTTAAAGTAATACACACAATTTCACCTCTCATTCACTAACAAGAATAGGAAATTAGAAGAAATCCTCCCCATATAAGCAACGTTATGCATTTCTTGTATGCAATCCTATGCGTAAAAAACTCACTACTACTCAAAACAATATGATAAAAAACTTGCCCAGGCTAACACAATAAACCCTCACTAAATCAAAATGCATGCTAAATTACCAAGCATGAAATACGTATGGGCCTAAGCCATTTACCTATAACCACAACCCCATCCTTTATCACCATATGTTGAGGCGTAATGATCCACTGTTGTACACATATATGTTCTTGCAACATTGTTGGAACTGGCACTGATTCCCAGAATTTTAGGAACAAGACCTAAGGTTAAAAGAAATATAAACATCCAACAGCATCAATATATAATGATTTAAAATAAAGGAAATTAGTTAAATGAGCCATTTCATTGGATAGCAAAAAGAGCTTGCAGGAAAGACACCATTATTTACCAAGAAACTCATATTTTCCACAGTTAAAGAAATAGAGCACCACACCATTGTACCACATTTTAGCTAACACATAGATATCACGTTCAGAAGAGCTAAATTAGTTCAATTAATTGAGCTCTTCTGGATATGATCATTAATCAACACATTGGACTGAAATAACACATGTTTTCAAGCCAAAGCTTACAGTATATCTTCTTCAGCACCACAAAGTTTTTGGAAGGTAATAAACTGGTTTACAGAGGTATTAGAGGGCAACAATTCACTGACTTCTGTGAACTGTGGGTCTCCAAATAAAATAAGGCCAATTCAATTTGAAAATTAGATAACTAATGAGTAATTTGCCGATTTTTTAAAAAATGAAGGGGATAGAGGAAGTTGTTTAATGTACAATGCCGAAAACCTGACTTGAAAGGGACGTCTAGTTTTGGAGGTAAAAATTTAGAAGTTGGTGAAATTTGACCTCTGCAAAAAAATAGTTCAGAAGTTCCCTGCGTGACATCACTTCTGCAGTCAAAATTCAGTCAGCCATAGCAATTTTACAAGCAAGTCCCATGGAATCTCGGTGGCATGTATATGGAGGGCAATGAAGCCACTGGTTAGTACTTCACAGTGGATTGCCGTAATACTGTCATTGTTTTCCTTTGAAAAGGCATATCTGTAGACAAATCCAGCAAAATATATTCTCCCTGGCCTCTCGAGTTGGTGAATCCTATCCTTTTTTCTGTGAATTTGGTGCTCACAAATATTAAAAAGAAAAGCACATAAAGTTGTGATTGATATCATTTTATCCCGGGGATAAAAAGCATAACAGTCATAATTTTTTCAAACATTAGGAACGTAGGTTTTCGCAGCGGAATCCATCGTCGTCAGAGGCTTTCGGGTGCAGCTGCGTATAACGCGTTGTCAGTGGGCAAGCTTTCGCGGCCATTGCAGGACACATCATCAGGCAAGATAAAAATATATTGGGAAGTTGATGTTTTTATATCTCAGAAAAACAATGACACACCCGTTGGCACTGTGAGGGGGAAGGAAAGTTCACCGACCCCCCAAGGACAGGGCTAAGTGGCGGCCTACTTCTTACGTCATTCACCCCCTCCACTTCACAGTAAAGGGGGAGGGATGGAGAGATATAAAAACATCTACTTCCCAATATATTTTTATCTTGCCTGATGATGCGTCCTGCAATGGCCGCGAAAGCTTGCCCACTGACAACGCGTTATACGCAGCTGCACCCGAAAGCCTCTGATGACGATTTTCAAAAATTACTTTTGAATAATCATAGAGCCAACAATCAATTATAAAATAAAAGGTTTTTCCTTTCCCGCACTCACAGGGAACATTCTTGTTCCCTGTGAGTGAGGTCTACGCGGGAGAGACGGGCCCGCACCATAGAAACGTGGCTGAAGGAACATAAGTGCCACCTCCGCCTCGGACAGCCCGAGAAATCAGACATTGCAGAACACTGGACTGAATACAACAACACGGTGCGATTTGACGAAGCCAAGCAGCTCTGCTGGTCCAACAGTTTTTGGGATCGACTTATCAAGGAATCCATTGAAATTAGACTGGCAACGAACAATTTCAATAGAGATAATGGTTACTCCTTGAGCAACACCTGGAAACCCGTGCTCAAAACAATCCAGGAGAGCAGGCGTAAACACCAGCCGCACGCCAGCCAATCAGAGACGAGCTTCAACATGGACCGATCAGGAGTCACCTGACCCCGAAGGAACCCTATATAAACTGGCCAAAATTTCCTCCTCGACACTCTCTGCCCTGAGGACGATGGCTGAGTCGGACATCGAAACGTCGGCAGCCCTGCAATCCCTGACCCGGTGGCGATCCCGAGAACTTCTCACGCAGTGCATTCGCCGGGAAAGTACGAAATCTTTCTCCAGCAGGTATATATTTAAACTGTAGTTCTAAGCATAGTTAAAGTTCTAATCATGAAGAATGAAAATGACTTTTTAACCAGATTTTATGAAATTTTTAAAATACAAGAACTGAACTTTTGGCTGATGACTGGGATCATTTGTGCTGCATTGATTCAACAGTTTTACTATGATGGGTTTCTACAAAACAAAACTTATCATAACTTTTTTTTATTGAGTATAACTCATAGAACCACCTCAAAATGTCATTCATGTTTCATATATTTTCATAAACTATGCCCTCCAACAGAGGAAAGTCATCATTGAAGAAAACAAGCAAAACATAAAAATAAAACAATACAATCTCTTTCCAATCTCAGTACAACCAGGCAAGCCTAAAATACCAACAAAATAAATGACAAAAGAAGATAATATTCTTCCCTTTTGATTATACACTTATTAAATGATGAAAAGAAAAGTCCTAGGTTTGCGAGGATTGTTGCTATAATCAGGCTATATAACTTTCTAAGAAAAAAAAATACCTTTGGTACATGAGCTTCCATCATCCACACCAATCCTTTCAGCAACTCTCAGTTCAATTTGGCGGTCATGGAAATCTGCTATCGACATCTCTCCTGCAATCACTGCTTTCTGCATATTTGTCAAACTCTGCTCCTGAAAGTTGCCCTGGTTGTCCATTCCATACTGAGCCTAAAATAAAATATGTTCACAAATATTACAACAACCAAGTCAATAATTAAATCATATTCTTATGACACAAAATAACAATATATGCAGAAACTTAATCATACAAAATCCACAGCACCAAAGATTTCAAGATCTGTAACAATGATTTTCTTTAGAATGAGATTTTTTCTGAGAAAATTTTTATGTATATTTCTTCATTCGCTAACATTACTTTTTTCTGAGAAAATTTTTATGCATTATTCTTGTTCACTAAACATTATTTTAGTTCTATCAGATTTCTCTGGCAAGGTGTTGTCAAATTAAGTGATCCATAAACCAGATTATATCCCTTTTTCAGGCTGTTCAAGTATTAACTGTGGACCTCTTAACATAATTTTTGTGCAGTCCTGTGATGATCCATGAAGCCTGATTAGTAAGTTACTCGCAATCGCCATCACCACTACTCTCCTCAAGCTGCACTCCTTTTTAAAATTCTTTATATGAAGTTTTCCTGAATGATGGACAGCTTCTTCTCTCACTGGAAATACTGTACAGTGTTGCACACAATTTGATGTGCTTGACACTGCAAAACTTACACTTTCTTCCTCTCCTCCATTGTAACAATCACAACAGAGTGTTTGAGGGAGGGTTTTCAAAGATATGACATTACCAGAGAAGATTGAAAATTTTAAAGATAAATAATTTTCAAATGAGAAAGGAATAGGAATGGGATAGTAATGGAATGCATAATGGGATTGAAAAAACGAGTACAGAAGAACCTCTATTTTACGAAGTTGAAGAGACCCAAAAATTTGAGCTTTGTAAATCAGAGGGTTTGTAAATTGGAGGTTATCTTCCACTAACTCCTCTTGTCTCCAGAACTTATGTGTCACCAAAACCAGCTGATCTCCAACAGTAGGAAATAGTTTTTGCGGTGACACTTCCATGCTCTGGCAACACCTCTCACAGCATGGAGCAATGTCCATGGAGGCACATCATGCCCATAAAGAGGTTTGATCTGCTAAAACTACTAAAACTCTGCTGACAAGAATGCGGGGATACTTTCAAGGCAATTAAACACTATGCTGTACTCAACTTGTCAAATAGTTATGTTAGGGTTGAAATCAAACTAATTACTATAACAAAAAATAGTCATCTGCTCATTCTGGGAAAAAACAACAGATATTATGCGAAATTCTCTGTGTGCAGTGTATCTACATCAAATTGAAAGGATTTTAAAATTACACCTCAATTGTATTGATTCGCTGTATAGCATAGGCGTTATTCCTAAGGCTAGGAGACTCACTTTAGTAAAAGTGAATGAAACAGCCATGAATTAAAAAAAACAGGTGAATATTTTTCTACAAATCTATAATGGTATGAACTTGGCTGCTGCAACTGAATTAAGTTCTTGTAGCTGTTCAGTTGGTAGATCTCAAAATAAGGGGAATAACTCATGAGAGAATTAACTCATCCCACGGAGTATTTTAAGCATATGCAGTTATGCATTAATTAACGAAAGGGGTATATTTAGTGCTAGTCGATTTGTGTTTAAAGAAGCCATTTTAACATGGGAAAGCCAGGGATGCATTTTAACTTTCAGGAAATTTCAAAACAAATTCCAACTGACCTAGTATATTTCAGTGAAAAGACCAGAAAATGCCTTTTTTTGAAGAAAGCGTATCGCTTGAAATACATTTAATAATATTTCGCAGCTGATGAAAGTCAATCTTAGAAATTCACTCAGTTAATTTGAAATTCCCTCCTTTTTAAGATGCTTTCTAAAGTGCTGAAATCTAGCGGTGATTTGCAAGAACTATTTACTCCTGGCTATAGAAAGCGATCGGGATCTCAAAGTCGCGATCGCAAATTCTTACCTAACGACGTAAAACACTTCTAATGAAAAATTAAATAATCAAATTGCATCAAGATTTGAATACAAGTAATTTATTATTGCAAAATTAGTATTTTTTAATGAAACTTAGCTCCACGACAGCTGCAGCAAAGAACTTCCTACGGGAATGCTATTTTCAAGTCAAAGGCTGAACATAGTTCTGAATTGGGTCTGCAGCGGCTACCTTAAAGCTAATTTTAAATAATTCCAGAGAAAATATGGATCCTTTGTGACGACGAGTTAGGTATTCGCAATACACAAAATGATAGAAATGGAATAGAAATTACCAAGCACTAATCCGATTATTTCATGAAGTGGGGCATTGTTTTCGAGAAGTAGGCATCGTGCCAATCATCTTTGAACATTTTTTCCTTGGATCATATAATTAGGATTGAATTGCGATTTGGATGATCAGTCTCTGGGATTTTTGCTACAGTTAGAGCACTTCAAAAAGCACTATGCTCACATCCGATTTTTCCACATTTTCCCATATTAAATACTTTTACCGAGGGCCCTCTGAACATGACCTATCTGGCTTCAGCTGCTCCTGTCGCGGTATACAGTGATCGTTATTCCATTGTACTGAGTTCAGTGCTACAAAATCATTCCAAAAACTTCATAAAACAGAGGTCAATCACTCCTAGGGACCGGCCTCTCACTTCGTAAATCAGTAAAATTGAGGTTTTGTAAAATAGAGGTCATTTTACATGGTTTTCCTATATACAAAGATCGGGACCGGCAGAATGGTTCGTAAATTGGTGTCATTTCGTAAATTAGAGGTTCGTAAAAAAGAGGTTCTACTGTATATAAAGGGTTGGGATGAGCAAGAATACAGTGATGCCTTAGGAGTACGGAGGTAAGAGGCAGTGGAAGCGTTGGCAACACTGCACACAGGATCATGACAGAGGCTTGAAGGTGCCTCGCACTTCCTGATAATTCCTCCCACTCACACTCCATTGGTTCTTCTCCGGTCACATGCTGTATAACTACTTCTCCTTTTTTCCTCCAAGTCAAGAACATTCTATAATGGACATTGCTAAAAAGAACCATAATTGACACCCTCATTGGCAGGTAAAAGGCTAAGGAAAACTGGAATTTAAACCAAATTTTTCCAATTGACTTTCTGTCTTGCTGATACAGCAGATGACATGGAGTAGTAACAGTCATTCAATCCAATAGATTACTTACCCGAAGCATTTCAAACTCCCGTTGTTCTCGAAGCCGCCTCACTTCCTTCTCCTGCATCTCAATTTCTCGTGCAAGCATACGATCATGTAACGTTTCAGGTGAGTTAGGGGAGACACCAGCTATCAAAGAGAGGACAACAATTAAGTTAAATAACAGCAGAAGTATTTACTCATTAAGAATGCCATTTCATGCCAGAAGTAATATAGGAACTGATTGATTTAAGATATTCACTTTCTCAAGGAAAACATGGTCTACACTTATTACTAGGGACCGGAAGAAATCCCATGCAGCGATAAATGCAAATTTTCTGCGAAAATTTGGGATAAAAGCTAAATATCTATGAAATTAGTAAATATGCTAAATGAGGTTATGAATACAAAAAACTAGTAGGAAATGGCAATAAAAATATCTTTACATGTTTTCTTAGTAAAATATCTCATTTTTATCCATTAAAATTATGAGAATTATCATATGAACCATTAGCAGTGCCACTTTCATGGTGGAAATCGGCAATGATTACAGAAAACACCATATTTTGAGTGGCCGTTAAGTTAACATAATACGACAAAGCCGAGAGTAACACAAATCCAATTGTTCTTTCTCTGGATATTTAAATCTAAAATAAGTATAATTACCCAAAACTTCTTTTTATGCTGTAATGGACAACAGGTTTGATCTATAGAGTAGATAATTAACCCTTTCGCGCCGGAGTTCAACGCAGGAAAATGCTTGCCTTCTCACGGGTTCCTCTAGAATATTTTTCCACTCCCTGTACGGAGCTCTCTTGAAGCAAGGCTTCGAGCAGGTATGTCTTTCCCCCGCTTTGGGACCGGACCCAGCGGGGTTCCCGACCCTTTCCTCGGCCACTGACCAGAGATTATCTTCGCCCTTTTCCAAATGAGAACCCACCTCGGCTTCTGTCCGCGGTCAACTATTTTTTATTCAGTGATTTTTGTTAAATAAGTAATAGTAAGACTTTAACTGGGGGTTAATACACAAATGACTTCCTGTTGTTATAAATACCATTTAGAGATTTTAAACGAAATTCTAATGTTAATATTAAGATATTTAGACAATAGACATAATATCAATGGTTACAATAATAATTATTTCTGTTGTTTCGCAATAGAAGACGTCCGCGCATAATCCAACCATACCCGTGTTTTATATAAAAGCACATGCACTTTTTGGTGCTATACCTTCATCAGGAAATATTTTTATGTAAATATATTCGCAATGGTAGCGCGAGATAGATTTTTCTGCCTAGCAATTATTTATTGTATCTCCCAATATTCCATCACGCACGCATGCGGTTTTCTTCTAGTTTTAACATAAATGATTACAACATAATTATCACTCTTAGCCACATTACACAGAATAAATTTGAATGCTGAACACCAAAAAGATTCAGTTACAAGAAAGTAAACTTTATTGACTGCTAATAAATTAGCATAAACCATACCCTTCAGCGGGATTTTCAACCTATAATGTAGATATAATAGATTTCGCGGTATGTTGTGTGGTATTACCATTACAGTTGTTTTCCAATATATGTTCATAAACAAGTAAAACGGAGAGAAAAATATCGGTACTACCTTATCGTCAAATCATAAAAAAACATACGTCTTTGTTCCTTATTGCAATGAAAAATTCTCCAAAATCGATTTGAATCTCATTGACAGGTGAACTCTGTTAATAATAACGTTAGAGTTCCGTTTAAAATTTCTAGAGATTCAAAAAAACATAAGGAATTAACTTCTGGAACTCAATTATGCGATTTAGAAACAAATATGATTTTGGTTTTTCAAATGCATAAACAAAAAAGTGACCGCGAACAACTGCCGAGGGTGAGGCTCGCGCTGTGAAGAAGGGTCGAGATAATCCCCGCCTCGAAGCCGAGGAAGGGTCTTCAGACCCGCGAGGAAGGGTCCTTTATGACACCTTGGACCTTTTCTGCCTACCTGACCCCAGCGACGTTTTAAGACGCCCTTCGTTCTCTTGCGTAGAAAAATCTGCGGCGTTTATAAACGGCCTTCGTTCACAGGAGTGAAAAATCTGCGGCGTTTATAAACGGCGTTCGTAGCGAAAGGGTTAATTATGCGTAGACTTATGCAGGAAGGTCAAACTATGCTGAAAAAAGACGTTGATGCCTGATCAGACTTTTTCACCATCATGATGATCAAATATCACCTATCGAACTACGTAATGTCTGTAACTGGTGTTGGCGTTCCGAGCACCCATAATATGTCATCAACTGTTGTGAGCTTGGCAATGAGTCGCGGGTCGTCATGGGATTAAACCTGTCACGGCAACTGAAACGCGGAGAAACGCAAGCATGTCATCGGCTTACCGAAAATCCGCATAACTACGGATCCGTGTAACTCAGATCCATGTAAAGATGGGTTTATAGAAAAAAATAGTGAGAAATTAACATTAGCAGTGACTTAGCGCAAGTTTCAAGAACCCTACCGGCAATGGAAAAAATTAACGTGAAACCCATCTTAAGTTACGGAAAAGTAAGCGTAAGGATTGGTCAAATTTAATTAGCGTGATATTAACTTAAGGGCACAGTGCCGTAGTCACTTGTTTCAGCACCTTTCTTCAGTGTTTTGTTTATATTGGTCATGCATCATGGGAAGAAAACATCACGGGATGAAAAATATTCCATTGAAGTCTACTTCTTTGTCCTCCAGATTTTACGGCAGTTTTCCTGCATTTATGACAAGATTTCCAGAATCTTTCAAACAGTGAATACTGAAGAATATGCTAAGCACTGTGCATTAGTGATTAGTTCTTAAAAAAATTGATAGATGGCATCCAGTCCACATTAATTTTTTCTATAAACACCCCATGGGCATTAGGTTAATTTCACGTTAAGTGCTGAAGTTAATTTCATGCTAATTTTTTTATAAACCCGCCTTCAGTCGAGGCCTCACTGTAATTGATTGATTTTGGCATTTAAATCACCATGGTAGGAAATGTTTAAGCAGCATTTTGCAAACTAATAATTCTTGTCCACATATGAATTCTATGAAATTCCCCAATTTGATAAATCTACAAAAAAAGTTCCGCTGCTTTCTTCCAGTAACAGTATTTTCAGAAAGAGTCTTCAGTACTGCTGGAAATTTGGTTGATGAAAAAGAAATCGATTAGATCTCGACAGAGTGAAAATGCTGCATTTTCTAAACAAAAGTTTTCGGACTTTGTTGAAAAGAACCACCCTAAAAAGTTTGTAACTGGTCATGCATCGGCACTATTTAATGATACTTGCCGAACTCATTTCAGAAACATTCTAAAAGGGAGAAAGAAACAGAGCTTCTTGGACAGGTTTCTATTGAAATGCCCTGCAGATGAAAGTGACGAATGCGTGATATACAAGAAAAATACTGAAGAAGCAAAAGTGAGGGAAAAAAATCAATATATATGTATCATATGCTAATCAACTTTGCCAATACCTATGTTTATTTCTTTAAATTATCTTTTATTGTGTTTCATTTAGTTTGTATACAATATCTGTTGATTATAAATATATTTTTTACGTTGAAAACATTTTGGGATGCTTTTATGGGGTCTGGCGCAAATTAATCACATTTCAATTGATTTCAATGGGGAAAATTGATTTGAGATACGAGTATTTTGACTTATGAGTTCGGTCACGGAACGAATTAAACTCTTATCTCAAGGTATCACTTTATATATTCCTTATACTTTGGACCTAAAATTGCCGTCTGGAATGCCGGTGAAACTGTCGTGCAGTAGGATGAACCGATGCGGAAAAAAATCGGAAACCCTTGAGTCACCTTTTAATCACCACAGAAGTCTTTGCAACAACTAGAATATTTTCTATTTAGTTGTTAATAAAAATTGTGGATTCTCATGGTGCAACTCACACTCATATAGCAAAATATCTAAGATTACCAGGCTCTACAATGGATGCAATCATGAAAAATTGCAATGTGATTCAGAAACATGCTAGCTAGTGCAGACAACTGTCGAAAATAAGAAAATGTCAAGAAATCATGGTATGAAGGAATATAAGAAATAATTAATAATATCACTAATTCCATTTATCAGTGTTTCTTATTTAAATATTTACTCTAAATTGTTGCAGTATGCATGTAAAACTGAAAATTGTCCTTTTCCCGCTGTTTGCATTTTCCCGCAATACACACTATTTTCTAGCGGTCCCTAGAAAAGTGTAAATAAGGGGTTTTACTGTATACGTATTTAGGAGTTTGAGGAAGATGGGACACAATACTGTTACTATGTTTGAATGAGCTCAAACATACAGTGGCAATGGATTCGAAACTTTCGCTAGTAAAATACTTATGTTTAACACTTTCGTTGCAGAAGGTCCGTCCACCTAAATCTAGCCCCTTAAGCAGAGGATGCACCCCTGTGTCCCCTTTTCATGAAAAAAATTACTGCCACTCACGGCAAACATGCTTAATGCTTGGGGCCCACACTGAAAGTGCTAAGCATTGCAATGCTCAAAAGGAATGCGTGGGAGAAAAAAAGACAGCATTATGAAGCATATAGCCAGTGAAAAGCACATAATGGTTCTCAGGGCACAAATTCATTTGGTCCAAGAAAATGCCAAGACAACCGTTGATTTGTTAAAATTGCTGGAGGGTTCATCCTATCTCACAGCATATGTCCTGTACCCAAAGCTGAAATCAATGGAAATTGAGCTTCAGGCCATTCTTGAAGAGCATGTTGGAGTGAAGACTTCAGCTGCTCTGAAAGATTTATTTATCTGAGGTTGAGAGTGCATCAATGAAACATAAGTTCAGGTGTGTAGCTTTCAAATGTAAAGATAAATTTTCTGCATTAATGAAAAGTTATCCAAATGGAAAGGTTTTCACGAATACTGGGGAGGTATTTTCCGGCAAAAAGTATAATATTAAACAACCCTTCTGATGTTGTGGAGTTGTACCTAAGCAGGTGTAAAGACCTTACACCAGAAGAATTTTCCCGTGGCTACAGGGTACTGAAGAGCACGTTACGTGTGGAGTTAGAGAAACCTACCAACAAAGAAGTCAATTTAGTTTCAATTCTACTCTCAATGAAGGATGAACATCCGAAGTTCTCTACAGAAGCCATCCAAACATTGTATACACCTACTAATTATGTGAACACCGAGAAGTTTTTTTTCGCACTATAAGACAGTTGTGAATGACAGAAGAACTAATTTAAAAGATGATAATGTTTTCTTTTTTTGTAGCATGTCATTTGATTCAATTCCAAGCCCACTTAAACTGTAAATAAATAGGCATTTGAAAGTCTCCCTTCTTTTTACTCGTACCATGCATGTCCGGAAAGTAAGTACCGTTTCGTTCTACCGCCACCATAACACTAGTGTCACAGTTCCTCGCATGTGTACTCGTCTTTATGGTTCATTGTCTTTCGACTGACGCCATTGCAGCCAGATTTTGTTGGGTTTACATTTGTTGGTGATCATTTAAAATGTTTAAAACAATATCTGATCCCGCCGACTGTGAAGTGCGTTCTGTAATACGGTTTTTGAACGCAAAGAATGTTAAGCCAGCTGAAATTCATCGTCAACTTGTAGAGATTTATGGTGAAAGTATAATGTGTGATGGAATGGTGAGAAAGTGGGTTAGAAAATTCAATGTTTAATGAACCAGTGTTCACGACGAAGCACGGAGTGGGCGGCCTTCTGTTGTCAATGATGGTTTGGTTGAAAAAGTGAATGAGAAAATTCTTGAAAACAGACGGTTTACGATAAGAATGCTTTCTGAAGATTCCCACAAATTTAAAAAATTTTTTTGCATGAGATTGTCACAAATTGCTTAAATTAGTGCACTGTGTTTCCTTTGGGTTCCGAATATGCTTACGGATGACCACAAACTAAGTGCATTGACATTTCTTACCCGATGCAGTTTTGAGGGAGGTGACTTCTCAAACAGTATTGTGACTATCACTTATTCTTGAATTTGAAGCCTGATTTAGGAGGAAGGTGCTTTGACAGCGATGACGACGCAAAGAACGGTGTTCAGCAATGGCTGTCTTCCCTGGCGACATCTCTCTATGAAGAGGGCATAGAAAAGTTGGTTTCCGCGTTATGACTACTGTCTAAACAATGGTGGCAACTATGTAGAAAAATAGTGAAAGATATACTCTTTCATGTAAAAATAAATCTTGCCTTGAAAAAAAATGTTTTTAAGAGTTTTTTCCCAAACGGTACTTACTTTCCGGACAAGCCTCGTACAAGTTCCCCTTCCCTATGACTGGCTTACTTTTTATGTAGGTAATTGAATCTGGAAACAATCTTTGATATGATCAGTGAGTATTAGCATGAAGCCTTATTCAATTCTAATATAAATCAGCCGTAAACTAGGTGAAATGTTTTTTGAAATAATCATTCTTTTTAAAGTAAATTAGCTAAAAAATTGTAGCAATTCTTGAACTCATTATTTTCATGTTAGAAAAAATTGTTATAATGTCAGGTTGATGTGTCATAAAAGGGGTTGTTAAACAAACTTATTGATTGAACTATTGATATATTTGCATATTCTGCAAAGAAGCTTAAGAATTGATATTTAATTCTAGGTTATCCGATGATAAAAAATTGATGCTAATTTTGTAAAAAAATATATGCTAATTTTGCAAAATATAGATGCAAATTTTTCCGGTCCCTACTTATATACACACTAGAACTTAACAACATGCACAACCAAGGCAGCATTCAGGCCCATAATTCTCAGTTAATACTAACATCACACCATCATGCTCTGAACACTATACAACTGCAGTCCTTGATATAAATATATGTAATCCCAAAGTAGGATTGGTATTAAAATTTTAGTCAAATGAGAGCCATTTACCTTTCTGACTATTAAAATGCTCCTCAATATGAGAGGCCATCTCTTGATTGTCTTTGAAACCAGACATGCAGCATACCGGACAGCTTTCACTCCAATTCTCAGCATTTGGCGACATTTGAGATGACTATATAAGAAAATTGAATAACAATTACCACAGGCATATCAAGCACCTTCACAGGCATAAACCTAAAATTTCACTTCCTACTGCTAGATTTTCAATAATCAGAAACTACAGATATTGAGATATAAATCAGCAGACAGATATTTCACAATACTATTGGATACTTTTTCATAAAATCAAAAAATAATTTAATCAAATAATACCTTCAGACGTAGTATAAGGTCAACTCTGATGACGAATAGTATAGCCAGTTACATACAGTTCGTAAGGAATATAGCATTCTGCAATGCCAACTGAAATTTTAATGGACACATCACACTCAAGGTGGATGATTTGGAGTAGTGATCAACTATATGAAAAAAGAGGAATTTATATTCTCCGATACTGAAGGGGCTTAAGCACAGAAACCCATTACGAAAAAGGTAGATAAATATAAAAATATTATAGTAAAGAACAACTCTGCTCTTATCTTAAGGTCCCAAAGTCAATTCCAACCTGGCATGATGTCTGAGATTTGGAACTTACCGATTAAGGAAAGCGAGGAAAATCTTGACAGGAAAAATGTACCTAACCCATACAACATGCACTCTATCATTTAATGTAAGATTATATGCAATGTATATTAAGCCACACACCTTTATGGTGGCTTGCAGGGTATTATGTAGATGTATATTACCATCATATGTTCAGAAGTAACTACATTTTTGACTGATTCTGACAGACTAACAACACATAAAATGGTTTTGCCATCTTAAAACCTTGAATGTAGTCTGTCTCTACTCTTAACACTTTTCTATTTCTATAGGGGCTTAAATGAGTCCATTAATCATGAACATTTGCTGGGTGTGTTCTTAAGTGGCATCAGGGTCATTCCATGAAAGTTCAACCACACCATGCCACCCACCGACTCGGATTTTGACAAAACTTGGTACATATAATCCCTTCACCAATGGAAGAAAAAAGCCCAATCTCTTTAACCTAGCTCAAGTACTTTTTCTGTCACAGCCTCTCAAACTTTAGGAGACTTCTGAATTTCTTCCATTCACGATGCACACTTCTCAAGGTGCACTGTTTTACTCAAAAAAATTTATCTCAGCCATTTCTAAATTATTTCCAATGAAATTTTTCAGATATCACCACAAGGCTATGAGGACTTTTAAAAAAAATAATATTGGTACTTGACTTCTTTTTTTAGCCTTAAAAAAATTCTTAAACATTGTCCTTGCAACATTTTTCGGCTAAAAACATGGTTAATAATTAATGCCATCATCACAAAAAGGGTCTTCATTAATCTTCATAAATTTTGGATCATAATTATCCTGAATGTATGTGCTTTCATCCTCAGAAATAAATATAATGACTTTTTCATTTCTTCAATAAAAATTTGTACCATTTTAGTGCAATTTCCTGAAAATGGCTGCCGGCATTCAGTTAATTTGTCATTATGCATCAAAATTGAGAGATCCTTTTGGAAAAATTATGATGAAAAAAGTTTTTGATATTATAAATTCATAATATGTTTAAATGAGTGCTTGGGTGCATAACATTAGAGCTGTGATTAATTATTCATGAGTGAAACGCAAAAAAGTCAACCTATGCAGGCAGAGGTAAACTGCTCTCTCAATGACTTACAAGGGGCCAGATGTGACTTTTTATTGCTAATTTTAATTGATTATTAATTTAACTTATCAAAATTATCCAGGGCTTTGTTAAAATACAATCACTCACCCAGTGATTCAACCCAAAGGTTGGTTTGGATAGGTGAGGGTAGAGCTCACTACGGACTAAGCCACAGGCATGTGAATTTCACACATTCACACAGTAGGTAGGGGGGCCAGTTCCTTTCCCTGGCCACCTCGCACTCTGAGGATTTTTCATTTCGGGGGCATCCAAAGGCTTTACCCAGATTTGAACCTGGGACCCTTCCATCAGTAGCTAAGCGCTCTACCCACAAGGCCACCACACTCCCATAGTTGTGTTCAACCCGAAGGTTGGCCTTTGATAGGTGAGGGTAGAGCTCACCCCGTACTAAGCCACTGGAGTGTGAAATTCACACATTCAGGGTAGGGGGGCCAGTTCCTTTCCCTGGGCCACCTGTGATTTCCTATGAAGTTCTGGCATGCAGAAAATCGAGTCGTGAGGATTTTAGGTGAGGGTGTCCAGACGGGTTCTTGGCCGGAATTTGAATCAGAGACCCTCCGTTCAGAAGCTCAGCGTTGTACCCACTAAGCCAACACGACCCCAATAAAAAAATAAATACAAATAAATAAATAAAATACAATGAAAATAAAAAATATTGAGTAATAGGAAGTACTGGATTGAAGGGATAATGATTTGGTCCACAAAATTTCAAATTTAAACAAGGCTTCACCATTACCATATTTTTCTCTTTAAACAAGTTGTTGGCAATATTGAACAGAAATTCATGTCATTCAATTCAAGTCACAGGTAACGTGTAGTAAGTGAGTGTGCGACTGCTGATAAAGTTTGGTTAATGTAGCTTTCTTAACTTCGAAGAAATTTAAGAGGATATCCGGAAGACACATGGCTCACTTGAAGCGTCTTAGGGCATGTGGCTGATATCATTGGTCTTTATGCAAAAAGTAATACGACAGTCATCGTTTAACTCACAGGTAACGTGTAGTAAGTGAGCCTGCAGCCATTGATAAAGTTTGGTTAACGTAACATGAGTTCATATTTAAAATAAATGAAGCTACCTATTAAAATTATGTCATTTGTAAAAAATTCAAAGACATATGTATGTACATGCATTATGATCTCTTATCATATAATATACCATATCATTTGAGGTTTTCCTTCTCAATCAGCTGTGTTAGTTGAATAGAGCCATGTTATTTGAGTGAAGTGAAGATTGCAAGGAAGAATGTGACTGTGTGGATATGTGGATATTGGCATAGTTCCAGATGAGGCAACCTGCTTACAAAAGGAAGATGCAATAGCAAAACTCAATTCATCTCTTACAGAGGTAGGCTGTTCTCCCTTAAAATTACATGCTCTTACAGATCACCAAAAACCCTCCTATGGGAGGCAAAAATTAAAAAAAGCTTCATGAAATGGCTAGAAGTAAAATTGAGGAAGTGCTTGAAGTACACATTCCAAAAAAAGAGGCTGTAACAGTGAAGCTTATGGCATAGAAAGTTGCAGATAACGACAATCTTACAGAAATAATCAGCAAAAATTTAAGCAATTATGAAAAGAAAGAGCAAGTACAACTAATAACAATCCTTCCTTGAAATGGAGTGGGAAAAGAATAAAAGAAACATTCAATGTGTCAGACTATTCTGTTTGTCAAGCTCAGAGAATTTCTTCTGACAAAGGAATTCTGGCAGAATCAAATGCTAGGTGTGTGAATAAACTTAAGCCTGATATTATGGATTTGGTGAGGAAATTTTTTTAGAACGATGAATAATCAAGAATAATACAGGGGTGAAAGACGTAGTAAGCATAGGAAGAAAACGATATGAAAGGAAGCAAACGATATTGGGTAACCTACGTGAATTTTATTCACATTTTAAATGGGATCACCCATATTTTAAGTTGGGTTTTTCCAAATTTTGTGCCTTTAGACCCAAATGGTGCATACTAGCATGTGCCAGCGGCAAACCCGCAGTATGTGTGTGTACCATTTATCAGAATGTCATTTTAATGACTCATGCTTCACCAATCATAGAATCATCCACGGAACTTGCAAAGTTGCTCCTTTGCAAGGAGGCAAACAGGCAGTGTATGCTGAGACATTGTGGTGAATGCCCTACTAGGAAAAGATTAGAATATTTCTTGAAATCAAAATTTGAAGATTATTATGATAGTGATAATGTTGAGTTTTCTCCACGGGTCTCGACTGATAGGATGCAGATGATAAAAATTTCAAGTACAGACAATGATTTCATTGAAGAGCTGGCCAACAAGATGGAGAAACTGATCCCTTACTCCTTCATAGCCAAATCACAGTCTTCTTATTTTCGAAAAATGAAAGAAAATATGTCATCAGATACAGCAATAGTTTCGCTGGACTTCAGATGAGGTTCAAGGATATCACTGGACTTAAGATGCATGTACAGTTCATCCTGTCATGATACATTTTAAGAACAATAATGGTGAAAAAATTGTTGTACCACACGGTATAATATCTGATGATTTAACTTGCGATGTGAGCATGAATTATAAAATCCAGGAAACAAATTACAAAATTTCTCAAAAGCTTAGATAACATTTGAAAAAAACATACTATTATAGTGATGGCTGTGCAGCACAGCATAAAAATAAGAACAATTTTTTCAACCTTTGTCTCCATGAGAAAGATTTTCATGCTGTAAAAAGTGAAACCTAGTCACAATAAACATTATCTCTGTGGAAGTTACTCATTATTCAAGTTCACTTTAATGCAGAGTGGTCATTCTTTGTCAGAAGCCATAGACAAAGAGAATGTGATGGAATACTGTTCAATGACTGGCTCGAAGAGAGAGAGCTTCCAGAGACCACTAGACAGGCAGATAATTACACCTATTCAATATTTCAACTTTTGCAGAGTTAACATTGCTGAAATTAACTTCCACTACATTTCAAACAAGAGTGTGAATGTCACTCGTATGACCCTCAAAGAATGTTTTAAGGATGTCCACACACTTCCAAGAACCAGAGGTTTCCAAAACTTTTATCCTAGGGATAGCTCAGGTACTGTGGAGGCTAGGAAAATTAGTGATGATACCATGCCTTCTCTCATTTGGAACTTGAAATCAAGCAAGCAAACATCATTGGGTCTAAAACTAGCTGAAGTGAATCCAGGGTTTTATGTACTTTGCAAGTTTGAAAACCAGTGGTAGGTTTTCGAAAAATGTCTCGAAAAAACTTTGGAATGGTGACTGAAATAAATAAGGATGAAGAAGATGTGACCATTGAATTCCTACACCTGTATGGTCCATCACCTTCATTTTTCCGGCCAGTGCAAGAACATTCTTGCCCATTTCCAATTATTCATGTACTTACTGTTGTTCAACCCCCAGAGACTAAAACTGGAAGAATGTATCACTTCCCCTCCAAATGATCGCTTTGATGGAGAAAAAAATGACTCAAATTGAAGAAACTGTACTAGGATGTAAGAACTGAACTTTTGAGACACGAAAAAGAGATTGGGAAGGAAAAAACCTCAAATAATACGGTAAGTCATATGATAAGAATTTGTAATGCATATAAGCAGGTTATATCTTTAAATTTAGTTTAAAATGACAATTTTAATAAGCAAAAATAATAAAAAGTAATATCTGCAATAAAAAGTAACATATAGCAATAAAAAGTAACATCTGCAACCTTGTGAGTCATTGAGAGAGCAGTTTACCTCTACCTGCATAGGTTGACTTTTTTGTGTTTCACTCATGAATAAGTACTCACAGCTGGAAAGTTATGCATCCAAGCACTCATATAAACATTATATTATAAATTTAAAATAACCACTTTTTTATCATAATTTTTTCATATGGGTCTCTCAATTTTGATGGATGACAAAATAACTGAGTGCCAGCTGCCATTTTGAGAAAATTGCATTACAATGGTACAATTTTTTATCGAAAGAATGAAAAACCCATTATTTTTATTTCTGAGGATGAAAGCACATACCTTTAGGATAATCATGATCCAAAATTTATCAAGACTAATGAAGACCCTTTTTGTGATAATGGCATTAATTGTTAACCGTGTTTTCAAGCAAAAACATGTTGCAAGGACAATGTTTAAGAATTAATTAAGGCAAAAAATGCAAGTCAAGGACCCATATTATTTTTTTACAAAGTCCTCATAGCCTTGTGGTGATATCTAGAAAATTTCATTGGAAATAATTTAGAAATGGCCGAGATAAATTTTTTTGAGTAAAACAGTGCACCTTGAGAAGCGTGCATCGTGAATGGAAGAAATTCAGAAGTCTCCTAAAGTTTGAGAGGCTGTGACAGAACTGCTACTAGGAGAACAGAACTACTTTGCTAGGTTAAAGAGATTGGGCTTTTTTCTTCCATTGGTGAAGGGAATATATGTACCAAGTTTCGTCAAAATCTGAGTCAAAATTGGTGGCAAAACCTCATTTTTGTAGTAGACTTGACAATGAATGAATGACCTATCAGGCATTTTATGGATATGAGACATTACCCTTTGATTAAGAAATGGCAATATTCATGAGGATTTTTTATCATAAGCCCAAACACAGCTAAATGGGATAGACTATGTAATATCAGAAAACAGAACATTATGTTTAACGTTAAAACCTTTAGAAAATTTTCTAATTCATATGAATTTCCCACAATTTCCTAAGGATTAGATTTTTTATATTAATTCCCAAATTAAATGCAAGAATGAAAAAATTATTCCAACGAGGAACTTAACACGTTCAACGGGGCACTATTTTGTTACGGTTTTGCCAGTGGCTGAAATTTTTTTTTTAAGTTTCGTAATATATTACCACTAAGAACAATAAGTCAATCAACAAAAATACCATAAAATAAAAATTATGCATAAAAATGAATTTTTATTTTGGACGACGATTGTCGTCCTCCGCCTCCTGATAGCACTACTCAGGTGTCGTGCGTGGTTGCATACCCTCCCCAATAGTCCGTTTCGAAGTTTCTTCCATTGATTCTTGTTACTTGCAACGAAATATGTGTGGAATTCCTTATTACATATTGCTACTTATATTGTCGTTAACAAAATTTTTAAAAACCATTCTTATAAAATGTAGTTCATGGCCTTCATCAATTCCTTCTGAAATCCACGACCTTGAAGCTTTCAGTATACAGCCGCCAAATCCTTCGCAATAATTCTTTACGAAATATTTCCATGAATGCTAACTCATGCATCTCTTACCTTCAAGAATAATGTAATTAGTTTTGTATACTCTCGCAGTGAGATTCATTAATTCACTTTATTAGGATATTTTCTGCTCCTCTGACATTTTATTTAAACTACTTACATGAAATTTGTTCTTTCTACTGTTGAGTCAGTAGATATCAATATCAACATTTTATGATTTAAAACTGATGGCTGTATTTTTTTACAGTTATTTAGCACGCTTCAAAGATTTTAATGTCAATACAGGAATATTTTAGAAATATAAATGAAAAAATAAACGAAAGAGTGTAAATTACCTAAATGTTTGAAAGAGAAAAAAAAGTTAAACAAACGCAGTAAATAAGTCATTTTCATCCAAATATATGTATAAATTTAACTTTTATTATTATTGAAATAACAAAAACTGGATTTTGACCTAAATACTACAATGAAAACTATTGATTGCACTAGAAAAAGAAATATGATAAAAAAGTTAAAAAACACAAGGAGTACATACTTGCATAAAATGTCATAAGTAATATAATGCCAATACTGAAATAAAAATTACACAAAAAATTAAATACATAAAATAATACTATCATTAAGACACAATACAGCCAGAATATAGACAAGTAGAAACAAAATACATTTAATTATACAAAAATATCAAATCACACCCAACGATTAACAAAAATATCCCAAAATTTCATTTGTAAAATAGACAATACGATGAATGACAAAACACATTTCAAACGCACTCAATAATTGATGGCTTGAAACAAAGTGGTAGGCATCCCTCACAGGCAGGGCAAAAATACTTGGGTTCCTTCCTGAACCCTCTATATGTGCAATGTGTGCATCGTCGTTGAGGGACACATTTCAGACTTTCGTCGATGTCATAAGTCACTGGGAACTGCCTAGATCATCCAAGGGCCCTGAAGGGCAGGCTGGAGGAGGAATGAGGAATTGATTCTGAGTAGGAATGACCGAGGAGCGTTCTAATCATGCAGAGGCGTAAGTCGTAGAGAGATGTTTTGTGATGGGTTTTACGGTAGAGGAAATAACTATTAACCAAAACGAGGTGAAATATGTGGAAAGCAAGCTTCTTATACCATTTTAGAGTCTTATGCTCCATGGGGTGATATGACATCATTTGTTCAAAGTGATCGATGCCACTCATTGACTCATTGTATCGAGCAATGGCCTCTGGCTTGGAAGTGACGCCAACCCCTCACCGACGATGGACATCGATGAAGTTACACCCGAATTCGGAGCTGATCATCACAACCTCCCGATTATCCTTCCACTTCATAACGCAGACTCCACGGGTGCTGAATATGTCCACTACCTCCCCCGTTTCAGTTTTTTCGCCATGAGGTGAGGTATATTCCCCTTCTGGGTAGCTCTAAGAGTTCTGGTAAAATAGGTCTTTCGCTCAAGCAAGTGTTGTGCCAAGTCAACACTTGTGTAATAATTATCCATGAAAAGAGACTGTCCAGTGTCCAGCTTTCCTCCCATTAATTTCCATGCAACATTGTTGACATGTCCAGCCCGCCTACATCAGAATCGGAAGACCCAGTGTAAATAAGGAATTGTAAAACCAATCTGGATGGTTCGGTGAGCACTCCCTTTTCCTGGTAATGCCTTCCCTTTCCATTCTTTTCTGCTTTAGCCACCTCGTTGAGTGAAACCATTCTGAAAGAAAAAAATGTTAAAAATGTGAATTTTGTCTTGGCAGCACGGCATATTTATGTTCATACCAGAGAAAAAATATTGAAACCCTAGGAAAATCTGTAAAATTACTTACCTACTTCCAGTAGAGAAAAACGTAACCCAAGAGTTGACATTTATGAGATATCTTCCCTCTTGTCCCTAAATGAGAGATAAAAATATTAGAAAATAAAAATCCACAAAAACAGCAATTTATTTGCTAAATGAATGTTAACATCAATTAGATTTATATCATGTACGTTTATAAATATCATGTCTTTTAGAGGAACTGTGAAAAACTAGAAAAAAGCAGATATTTGATCAATTTGGAATTCTTAACAAAGTATATTATGGATATTTGCAAATAGTATAGGATTGTTATATTTTCAATGCAGAAGCAAATTATAAAATCGGAAATAAATATATGTTAAAGGTTCATTGAAGGTAAATTTATAAGTAACTAACGAAAATACAACAAAAATATCAACAGTGCATTTGTAAAAAATGAGGCTTGATAATGGAAAAAATAAAAAAATGACAATCCATATTCTCGTAAACTAATTTTTATATCATTATAATAAATCAATTAGTGTCACATACATGTGAGAGGATGTTTAATAAAATATATTAAAATAAGAAAAATTTTTTTAAAAATCAACCAGATTTTATAGTATTCAATGAAATTCGGGATGCGGTGGGGGGAGACAGGAGGGGGAGTGTGATTCAATCAACTGAAAAATTACATAAGTATAGGAAGTATTTGAGATCGAAACGAATATTGTTTTTCATAATAGTGATGGGAAAAATTCACAAAAACTTCACAGATATAGAGCTAATACATGCCCAGAAAACATAACTTACCTAGTAAAAAATAAATTGTTGTAACGGCGAGTCTTGGAGTGGGCAACTCCGGCTGCGGCAACTGCACATGCTCCAAGGGCTATCGAATGACTAACAATGAAAAAGGAAGAACTACGAGGTGGTGTCTTCCGTCGATGGCCTTGAGAACGGATTACGAACTTGGACGACGATCGTCATCAGCAGTTAGCGGACAGCACCGGCGGATGATAATTGCCATCCGTCAGCGTTGAACGTATTAAGGGGTAAGTCCATGTCAAAACAATGAGACCTTGACCCATTCGTACTTTAATGAAATTTGCTCTGGACAAACTTTTGACAAGAGTAGTGACCAAATAAAATTTTAGCCTCCTACCATCAATAGCATCTGGAATGTGGGAGATTGAAATTCGGGCATTGCCCCTATCGTGCCGCAACAAGCAACATTTCTTGATCTTTGTTTTCACCTGGAATTCCATTCCTATTGTATAAAACATCATCAAATATTTTCCTGGAGCTAGGAAGTCCAAACAGATCCCATATATATTATTAAATAGGCCATACCTGAAATACTTCTGCAGAAAAAAAATAAAGTCAACAAAAAAACCCAGCGTGTACCAATTTCAATTGACTGTATCTACGGCAAGAGGCAATGGGAATCCAGACTCATAGTTTTGTTTAAAATAATCCTTAAAGTGTGAGATAAGTTCCTGTGAAAAAAACTTACAAGTCCAGCATTGCTTTTAGTAGAAAAATGACTTATTCTCACTCGAGGGAAAAAATGGCATCTTTTTCAAGGAACACACAATGCAAATGAGATTACATGATCTGGAAGGGAGGAAATCATCAATTTTTTGGTGAAAAAAATATCTGAGCATGCATTTTCACACCTATCACTATTAACTATATTGGTCACTATTCTTATCAAAATGTAGGTCCACAGCAAATTTCATGAAAATCTGAGTCGTAGGTTTCATTTGGCTAAAATATTGGTTGATATGACATGGAATGACCCTAAAGCAACTTTGAATGGATACCCTGCTTTGAGGTTAACATGTAAATATTGGGACTTATCACAAAATATACCAATGAAATACTTGCATAACTTAACAAATTATGGCTTCCATATTATCATTAGTAAATGGCCAACTTATTATACTTTTACAAAATAAAATAAAATTTAATTCCCATTTGCATGCTGAAGGTAATACATTGAAAATGTTTGGCCCTGCTTAAAAAAAACTTCCCTGAACAAGATCATTTTAAAGGAATCAAAACATGAAAACATTCATATCAGGATGACCCAACAAATGTCCTCTCTAATTTTCACTCAGCTTACACATTATTTTATCTCTGGGAAGTAACAGACATCTATTATATAAAGCACATTCAAAAATATTTTTTTCTATGAATTACATAGTAATGAGCAAATGAATAACTTGATTAATATTTTTGCATTATGTGCAGCAAAATTCATCTTCAAAATGCTTTTCATAGAAGAAATTAAAAAGGAAATAGATGTACACCCAATAACACAGGAACTTCAACAGTAGTTTCTTTTAATTTGTGAGGCCAAGAAAGAAGGAAAATCGAAGATATGCAAATACCACATACCTCCAAGATTCTGCTCAGTTCATGAAAGTAAATGGAAAACTCAGTTATGAAGAACAATCCAAAGAATGAGCAGAGTTTATTTTGTTGAGTATGGTAGCCATTGGGTAAATTTTTGACCAGTGGTAGGAATTTTGAAATATGACTTATTTTTGACTCGCAATTACCATCTACCCCAGGAAAGCACATAGTCATGACTCGCATGCAATTTTACCCACACTCAGAGGAAAAGACTATCTTGGAAAAAGTGACAATCTACAGGATTAATTTTCGGTCTCTCTTTCTAAAAGATCATTACGAGATGGTTATACTATGACGGATGAAAGGAGTGACTTTCAAACCCTCACAGTTAACTTTGACAAAAAAAACATGATTGGCTTCATGAGAAGGAATAATTCAAGCGTATGGGCCTCAATAAGTCTTGGCCAGAAACTGCCTACGATAAAATTTAGACAATTTAAAAAAAGCATGAAAGATGCATTATTTACCAGAAAATATGGTAACTGATATCACAAACATGAACCAAAAGCATTCTAGGGCCATACTGAAAATCACTTTGGGATTCACTAAGTCCCAGTCTACGACTAGTCAGTTCCTAAGACTAACAGTCAACAAAGGATGTCAATATTATAACAAAAAAATCAATTATTAAAAAAGGGATGGCTTAAAACTTAATCTAACAAACAAATAAAAACAAATTAAATTTTGGATAACACCATCAACTAGTTCTATCTCCTGTTCCTTGACAATACCAGCCACTTCATTTTCTGTTGCCTTAATAGGAAATAAGCTATTCTTGTTCATGCAATGAAATCAAAAAGTTAACATATCAGTCAATTGTTTGATACTGGACTGTAAATGGACATGAGAAATTCTAAGGAATTTGGAATCTCAAGCATGCTACGTACAAGGGACACCAAGCCCAGTAACAGGTCAGCCACAGACTTCTTGAAACTAAAAAATAATATGCCACTTAAAAGAAATGCCATTTTAAAGAAATACATTTTGCTCTGGGAGTTTTAAGCAATAAATTCACATTAGGTAGGTTGTTTGGAGCTACTTAGTGCAACTTCAGCAGTTCATCATAAAAGTTAAATTTCTGAGCCCACAAGAACTTTATGAGAAAGTAAATTGGTAGAAGAAGAACAATCATGAAGCCCAAGTACACTCAGGGCACAGTCCAGCTGCAATGAATAATACCCACAACAGACTCCATCCGATGCACGAAGACCAAGAACCCACTAAGAGGCCACAAGGGCATGACAACACAGTGCAAAAATTTGTTCCATCATAGCCAAAATTTGTTCTGAGGTAAAGATTACAGCTCTTGCAAAAGCTGTTGGTGGAGACACAGTAGATGCTAAGGTTGGTATACTTGAGCAATGTGGGTGGACAGATAGTAAGGCTCTCCCCCCACCCACCCATCCTTGGCTTCCCCCTCCACCACCCTCCCCATCAACCCCTTCCACCCCCCTCATCACATGTGCATCCTAAGTGCCATAAACTTTCATGAGACTTGTAAGTAACTGCAATATGACATAGCATTTACAGTTCCCAGATATCAAATTCTAAGTGACCCACATACTTCATCCAATGAATTAATCATGTCCACCACAACCCACTAGGCATAAATAATTGCAAAACACATTGACAACCATCCAAAGATGAAGTTTCACTTGAATAACCTGTGGGAAGTGAGTCAATCTAACAAAAAAAGCATGAAATGTTGCAGCAGCATTAAATAAGGCCATGTCTCTGAAGTGAGACATTAATTAATATACTGATTAGTGTTCAGTATCTCCACTGGAAGCAAAATAAAGGTGGAAAACGTGGATACATTAATATGAACCTAGGGGTAAATGTGGTCACCAGACATTGATAAAATTAACAGAATCTACAATGCGTAGAAAAAAAACAATCATCTAAGATCAATTTTGCCACTGCAGATCTCTCATGATCACACCATGGACTGCATGACACCATGACAAGGACATGATATAGGAAAAATTTTCATTATTTTCCTCAGCATCAACCAAAAATACTCAGATTATCATGAGAGTATTCCACCTATTAATACGCATCCTAGTACATGTTCCTCTGAGTGCCTTAAATTGAAGGACTTGACACATGGCATTCACCATGACTGACAGCTATCATAAAAGAATATTAATTGTAACATGGAATTTAATGGGCATTTGGATGACAAACCTTGGCTGGGCTGAGTATATCCTTGTGCTCAATGTTCACATGAAGTTCTAGATCCGGACTGTTCTGAAAAGTGCGCACGCAGAGGGGGCAATCATAGACAGCAGGAGTGTCTTCTGCATGAGGTCTGATTGGTGAAGTGGCAGGGAAGGAAGGACTGTTTGAGTCAAAATGCTGCCTGTTTATGTGTTCCTCCAACCTGAGGGGGAATTCATTTCGGTATGGGCACAACGGGCACTGACGAACCACTGACACCCCATTTCCCTGCCTCTCAGAGCGTGGACCAGCACCACTGGGATTCCCAACGCCCAGCCCCCAGCTGCTGCTGCCCGATATCGAGGCCATGTCAACCAAATTTAGGGCAAGGGCAGACCGCAATGGTGACCCTGAACTGCCAGCCCCAGCCAGGGGACCAGGTCGGTCTCCTGCAACGCCAGGGTCAGGCAAACCACTTTTCTCGGCTCTCACGTAAGCAACATCATCTCCATTTGTGTTATTGTTGTTATCGTCATTCCAGCCATTGGCCTTACTTTCTTGTGGCAAAACCAGATTTGGCACCCTTGAACCATCACCTTCAACATTGTCCATATCACCACGTTTCATAGGGCTAGGGCCTGGTCGCACTGTGGCTCCATTTTGTAATGAGCTAGGCAAGCCATGGAGATGTTCTAGATGTCTCGCATCATCGTTTGCTCGCTGACTACTACTACTCTCCCGTCGGAAATGAGGGAGACCATTTGGTGGGACATCAGGCGGTGTTCCATACCTGCCCCCCTCCATTTCCTCTGTCTCTTCATCAACCTCCTCCTCTTCTTCCTCTTCATCATCCTCATAATCATCAATGAAAGATCTGATTTCTCTTTCAGGAGTGAGATATTCTAAATGAGCACTATTGACATGAAGCAACATTTCATCGGCAGATATGTCCCCAAGATCACAAAAAGGACAAGAGACAGCTCCTTCCAGATGATACACTACCATGTGGGACCTCATTTCCTCATCATTGAGGCCTTCCACTCCACATATTTCACAGGAGTAACTAAACTCGGGCATCTTGGCTGATGCCATTCCGAGACGACTAAGTTTTCAGTTATACCTTAAAAGATAAGATAAAAAACAAAAATAATGAAATTAGTTATTGGCAAGTTTCAATAATGTTAAATAAGTTGGCCAATACGTCTGATAACACATGACAGTGGGTTGAGAGGAGAAGAATCGGGGAATATGAGTGATTGCACATCGTTTTACTTATTCTCCAACTAAGACTAATTAAATTAAAAGCAAATTCATTACGATGTACTCAAAATTTCAGACAATTCTCTCTATACTCTGGAACTATAGAATTCTTCACACTTCTACCCATGAGTCCCTCCACAAAATTCATGTAATTACAATACCAATACTAGCGAAAAACGTTATTTTGTCCATACAGTTGAAGATAACCACACAAACGCAACTTACTTACACTCAATATAGCAAAGAGTAAAGCTAGCACTAATCTTACGATATAGGTAGAACCTAAATTTTCCCAAGAATACACGCCACACCGGCTTTACCGCTACTGAAAAAAACGCGAATAACTTAATTTTCTTCAGAGCCACATTATTCTCTAACCGAAAGAATTCTCAGACAATAGAATTAGAAATAGGATTGCGACTGTGCGGCAATTTACCACGGTAGTTGACTACTACTTGAATAAGTTAAATTATGCAGAGTTCATTCCAATACTTAAAGGACGATAGATTTATTCGTGCGAAAATAATTTAAGATAAGAGCACCCAGTCCATTGTAATATCACACACTGAAACGTTCTACAACAGTTTGGTATATTCTTAATGTCACAAGAGCGCAAGACATTCCTAATTGCAGTGACTTACTGACCGACATTTAACGAAAGCAAAAACAATAATCGTCACACTGCCTTTGTTTCCGACAAATCCACCAACAATACTCATTTGTCTATATTACTTTATTTCAACACCTCCATAAAATACCAAACAAGCATCTAAGGATAAATCGTCTTGTATTCATTACCCTCGAATACACAAAAATTTAATAGAATAAGTATGTGGCTGCCAGCAGACTAGATGCCAGAATCTAACAATTAGTATGATCATTACTTGACAGAAAATTTAGCCGTATAGGAAGGAGACAACAAAATCAATTAAGGTTTCAACTTAAAAAACCTGACATAAACTGAAAGCTCAACTTCGCAAGAACCCACTAGTACTGAAGTACGACAGGAAAAAACTGAGATTGTTAAATTATACGATAATAGCCTAGGATCGATCACCTAAATTATACGTGTCGTAATTTCTGAGCAAATTCCATGGTGAACAACAACATCATCCCTACCTCCTGGGTACTTTCCCGATGCAGAATGTTTAGAAGTCTACGAGCACCAAAATACACACCTTTCTCAGATGGCGCAATTGCCCAATGCGAGTTCGAACACAATTAACACACTCAACACTGATTATCATTTCTTCTGGTGGATTACATTCGTTACATATCTTGCGCTTGTGCCCGCTCAGCCACTATCGTCACTACACTATTGTCACTACTGTGATGTAACAGACACAACCAAATTTCTTATGCTGAAAATCAGTCCAGTTTATAGCGCCTCTGGCGGTTGGGTGCTTCAGTTCGCGCGTTTTATGAACCACCCTGAGAGGAATCTTGGAAGAACATAATTGTAATGAGATGAATTACCTTTAATTTTGATCATCTAAGCCATTATGGACAGATAGGTATGTGTCATACTGGGTCTGGCTCGGTTTCGTAGGGCACAAAATAAGGGTTAAGAGAAATCTAGCATACAGCTGACGTAAATCGTGAATGACTTTTCAGATTATCGTTCCACATGGCGTGAAGGGATGAATAGGGTTGTTCACAAATTGTTTATTAATTTAAATATTGATAGTTAATACTTCAGCTGGAATAATCATGTTATTATCACGGCATTTTCTTTGTTATCAATGCTATAAAACACGTTTTAAAGTAACAAATTTTGAAATACGCCAAAATAGCATGACTGCCATCTTGAATGCGCTTGTGACGTCACATGCCCTCAGCTGCTGAGTGTATATTTAAAAACTTTACGGGCAAACTTATTTCAAGAGCATTTACAGTTCTGTCCAGGCGGAAAGATAAATTAGTGATAGTAATTTACAAAAGGAGATTAAATAATCAGGGAGAAACGACAGAAGAAATATGTGCGTAGATCGCAAAAAGGAATTGTCCCGCAATGCAAATACGTGTCTTGGAGTACGCCCTGTAAATAATTCCTAACTATGGAATATAATAGACTAGGGAAGGCTCTGGTAACTTGTTGTTCGACGTAAATTACCTACTCGCACTCTGAAGGCAGCTCCTCTGGTCCCGAACACCCATCTCACTTTTTTCAAAGGACAGTGGTAATAAATTATGTTTGCGAGTTATTATGAATAACACACATCAGGAGCCTAAAACATATTTAGGAATTCTCAAAGAATGGTATTCTATTGTAAAAACTCTCAAACTTACTGAAAGGAATATCCATTAAACTTTGAATAACCACATAAGGAATACTAATACATGTTCTCAGCCTCCTAAGGCAAAAACTAACGTTAAATAAAACTGTGTAGATCTTTTCATGGCTGTACCAAAGTAATGGGACATCATCTACAACATTAACCCGTTAGCAACTGGTCAGTCGGCAGAGTTAACTACAGGGCGTTCCACATGTAGTTGACCGTATGTATGGGCCTTATGGAGAACGCTATATTGCCAATCCTACCCCTGATAAAAATAAACTCCTCCGTGGTCGGTAGACGGAGGGTAAAAGAAGGGTAGTACCCTCCATGGTGGGTAGTTGCCCTCCGTTAACCCACGCTCTACACTCCGTGGAGGGTAAGGGAAGTGTAGCGTTACCCTTCCTCTACCCTTGCTGGGAACTCCTTCGCTTACCATCCATCCACCCTCCATTGAGGGTAAGGGAAGGACAGGTAGCATTACCCTTCCACTACCCTCGCTAGGAACTCCTTCCTTTACCATCCATCTACCCTCCATGGAGGGTAAGGAAAAGGTAGCACTACCCTTCCACTAACCTCGCTGGGAACTCCTTCGCTTACCATCCATCTACCCTCCGTGGGTGGTAAGGGAAGGGTAGCACTACCCTTCTACCACCCTCGCTGGGAACTCCGTCGCATATCCTCCGCCTACCCACCCGCTTCCCTCCGTGGAGGGTAAGGGAAGGGTAGCGTTACACGTGGGGAACTCCTTCGCTGACCATCCATCTACCCTCCATGGAAGGTAAGGGAAGGGTAGCACTACCCTTCCCTTACCCTCGCTGGGAAGTCCTATAACCCAAAACTCAAGAGAGGTAAAAAGACAAATATCTAAGTTTCACCTAACTTGAAACTCAAAACCTATCTACGGTGTGTACATATTTTTATGCGTAAAAGGATGCATATGACTCACCCCATTCCGGACAATGCCCCTACTGAACACGAAATTTGGTATACGCGTACTCGGGGCATAGAGAGTTTATACCGGTATATAGTATACCGCAGCAAACTCGTATACACAAAGTATGCGTGTGCCGGTATCCATTGTTCATATGTGTATCCATATATACTTATACTCGGGACACACAGAGTGTATAACGGTATATAATATACCGTAGTGAACTCGTATACACAAGGAAAGCGTATACCATGTGTTCATATAATATTATTGAGCAGAGAATGTTCGCTCACGGCATCACTGAAAATATACACATTTCTCTTAGGAATTGCTTGCTTAATAGTACCGTTTTTTTCGTAGATGAGGCTATTGTCACTAATACTTCTCGCAAGGTTACGGGATTACGGATGAGATTTTTATGGCATTGTTAGCATCGTGCATCGAACTAACACATTCTGCAGTATTTTTTAATTAAAATTTAAAACTTGGGGGTAAATACATTCTAAAGTGCCCGTAATAACACGGACAAATTGCGTTTATGGACAATAACAGTAGGAATTGTATTTTTGTCAAAATGCCAGTGTTTTTAAGAAATGAAATCACACGGCTGAGGGCATTGGAGTCATCACCTAGGATTGCTCCTAGGTCGCCCACAGTTCCTAGCCGCGGTTACGAGCGCTACGTAACCTGTCACACTTCGTCATGATATGTCGTATGCTAAGAGGACAGTCGCAGGCAGTGGCGTAGCCAGGTATTTCGTTCGGGGGGGGGGCCGTGGGAAAATTTTTGAAAAACAGGGAAAAAAAACTAATTATAAGTAGAGGGGTTTTAACTAATTTTAAAACTTTTCATATTCGAAAAAACTTCATTTTTCAATGTGACTGGAGTGCGAACTAGGCAGCAGACAGTCCACAGTCAAAACTCGGCCAGCTATACAAACACCGCCATTACACTACCCGAACGGCCGAGCCCTGACGTATCGTTTGATAATTTATTATTTACACAAAAGGACAAACCTTTACAACGGTATGATAATTTATTATTTGTAGACTTTTTCCTGCTCCATGCTTAATTTATTTTTTTATATGTCTTAATATTTCGGGGGGGGGTCCGGACCCCCCCCTCGCTATGCCACTGGTCGCAGGTCGCAGTCATCACAACGCGGTGGTATTTTCTCCTCGGTAAAGATAAAGGTGTGAGCCCAAGGGCAGTGCCCTAGCCTTACTAGTAGTAGTCTTGTGATGACGACTTCCACTCGGCGATTCTTCCTGACGGACTTAGGCCACGTTTCTTTATGGTTTTTCAACGTTTACCCAGCAGATAAATATAATACGGTGTAAAATGAACGATCAAATAAATACAAATCTTATTAACACTGGTCAAAAAGACAAGACAAACAAGAAAATGTATCTCGTGAACACATCAAGTCCGCAACGAAGAGAAAATAAATTTAAAACAATTTACATTAATCGCCTTTCAAGCAAGCGCCTGGTGTACAACAAAGGGTGAAAGATTGCAATATCCTTAATTCACACTAAGCCGTGTTGCTAAAATATTTTCTTTCATTGCATGTGAAGAGAATATCCAATTAAAGGATAAAGAAACAAAATTGTATTGAACCCTACATTATCAAAACCGAAGAAATATTATTAATTAATTTAATAAATGTATTCAAAAATAATTATTGATTAATGTATTTTTACATTTACGTGTATTATTTTATAATAACAATATCATCACTTCATAACCGGACGCACGTAAATCGTATCATAATGCGCACTTCACTCATAAAATATTTGCATGTTAATACCTTTGCTGAACTTGATCAGTCGTTCTGTTCGGCATCAGGAAATGTCATTAAATATAGAGCAGGTTATTTCACAATATTTAGGCAACTTGAAAAAAATATTTCACGGTTAACGAGGGAGGTATCGTAATAATCCTCTGCTGGTGAAGTTATGCTTTTCTGTGAATATTATTTCGTGTTTATAAGTTCATGGGAAGAAAAGGTTGCAGTAAAACAAATTGAATCAGACAAGTATTTCTTGTGGAAAAAACCAGGGTAAAGCTACGCAGTAAATATATGACCATTTAAGCGTTTACACGATTCCCTTGAATTCACCACTTCGTAACGAAAGCGAGTTGAAACAATTTTCCAATTTTTCATCAATGCATTCTTCATGGTGAGTCAGTGACATCCGATACAACAAGACGGTGATTATTTTACGACACATTGATAATATTAATATATTATACACCTTAAACCAGCGGCAGATATAGAAGTTTTGGAAATAATAAGTCAAAGAGGAATCTCACTATAGTACAGTGGCCAGACGAGCACAATATGTGACGATGTCGAGGAGGCCACGGACTTTTAGTCAGTAAACAATACAAAGTTAATGACAGCTCTTAATCTGGACAAAGCAGCCCCGGAAAAGCTTGATCGGGAAACCAGGGAGTAGGTTGCAAAGTAGATTTGGTTTGCTGATAGGTTGACCGCGTCAACATTTGGGCGAATATGCAATTTACGGAACACGGCGCCAAAAGACAAAGAGGTGGATAATAAACTGTTCCCTTCTTTGAATCGAAATAAGGTGATTGAATAGGGGGACATCGGCGAGAAGGTTCTGATTACGGACAGCGAGAAGAGGAGCAGAAATCGAGTTTTCTCCGCAGATCTATTCGTCGGGGAAGAGGGGCCATACATCTATCCCAGGATAAGTAAAGAAATAAATAAATAAAAATAAATAAATAGACGAAAATTTGCCTTTTCTGGCAGCTTCTCCAGAGTGATTAATCTCCTATGGAGATGGGATAATGGATATGACGTTCTCCTTTACATGCAGAGGGTACTCCTGAGAAAGGAATCCATACAAAAGAATAATATTTATGAAGAAAAAACGTGGAAAATTTCGTTACCTGGGAAAAAAGTATGCCCTTTTCATACAGGGACAATAGAAAACTACTAAACTATATATAAAATAAGTGTTCGAAAGCAACATGATGGACAAGTTAAAAAATTTTATTTCAATATTCCTCGATCAAAAATGTCAGCAAAGACCAAGCTAATAATTATTCCAAACTACTGTTAAATCCAATTCCTATTTATTTTGACAAAATGTCGTTTTCTCATGAAATTCATATTTAGTTAACCTATCATTTTTAGGAGAAATAAAACTCAACAGTGTGAGAAAAAATGGTGAATGAAATCGCTAAAAGAAACCGCATGGCTTTGGGAATCTCATGTAATGCTTTTATTGACTTGATTCATGTTATTAGTGGGTACTCAAATAGGAAGTGAAATGGCTCCGGGGTATCTTTTAGATTAGTGGCTTCCCATGCCAAGGACACAGGTTCGAGAAAAGCAAACAGTACTTTCGAATCCAGGGATAATGAACGTACCTACAAAGAGGAAGTTATCCTCCTTTGGAGAGATTTTTGCAATATGAACGCGGTTCATCCTTAATGCGTTCGTTCCATGTTTCCATTGCATCCTCGATGACACATGCTTCCGTCTTCACTTCTCACATCTTTGAGGTCCGTTTCATGGATGTAAACTAAAGGGATATGAATTCATATTTTTACTTAACTTGATGTAAGAACGTGATTATTATTAAACAACCTCACACTTCTACAGCTAATCATATTATTAAAACTGGTTTTGGATGCTACGCTGTTTTCAATTATAGTTTCCAAGAAGTGATCGACTACCTTAATTGGTTGCACTCTAAATAACAGTGAAAGAACGGAATTTACTTCATCTTCAAAATTATTTGAAAGCTGGAAATTAATTTATGTTAATGATTATTATTATTAGACAGACGTTAGTGCGTTATTGTTCGTAGGTAGCGATATAGGTCCGTTGCATGTGATCCCTTACCAATCGATCTTTTGTAGACTGTTGACCACATACTTTACGAGGAAAATATTACTATGAAAATTTAATAGGGAAGCTGTAATTTTAAAACTTAACCTGGTCACCTGTGACACATAGTGTTTTCATATTTGGCATGCATATGCATAGCACTGCCACATTGATCTGACATTTTGGGTTGAAGCTGAGACGATAAGCAATAATAGAAAGTTCTCTATGTGGTGGGTATCTAGAGAATTTGATCATTGGAAAGGTAGATGCGCCAGGAAGTACCTGGAGATGCTGGAGGAAGTTTCGAGACCGTTTTGGTGCATTGTACATGTGAATAAGAGGAAACGCTTTCAGAATTCTGAAAGCGTCTGCCTTAAGGGTGCTCCCTAGTTGCCTCTAAAAGCCCGTTGCAGATGCTTAAGATGAACGCGACTACGACTTTATCGTAGCTGCTGGTATTTTGAAAAATGTTCCCATTGTAGCAAAAGAATTGCTTTTTTGCGTAAATGGAATGGATTTTTTATTGGTTTATTTGTTAGTTTATAAAAAATAGCCAAACTTTCCATTTTTGTCCCTTTTTAGTCGCTATTTGCGAAGCCTAGAATAGGAACAGAGGATTTTGCTTCCACTCTAGAGAAAGCTTGATCCTTCATCTACACATTCAAACAACAACTTTTGATGCTATTTCTATAGCTAGGTCATAATAGTAAACCCTGTGGAGCATGTTTTGCGTTTTTAAACTCGTTGTGCGCTGAAGTTCCGACCGATGATTTCTTTCTTAGCGGTCTACCCCCACTCCTTCCCTAAGGCGTTCCACCCCTCTTGTTTACGAAACTCCAGATGTGTTAGGTCTGTGAGAGAGCGCGAGGGTTCTAGAGCGGTGTCAGGTTACCTCTTCGTAGATAACACCCCCCCAGCTGAGTCGACGAGGAGCCGAGGAATTCTTTCTGGCAGTCGTGGACATTGGAAAGCATATTTCGATGACGGCTCATAAGTTTAATATGGCAAATTCGCGAATATGTGGAAATGTTATTACTACACGTATTAAATAAAGATTCTCCACGAGAAATGGATTGGAAACGGCATGGTTACTTATCACGTTTATCACACGTATCATTTATGTCAGTGAAGAGCACGTGATTCATGAAGACAATTCATCGGGTCATTATTTTAACATTTTCAGCTATAAAAAATTACCGAACTGAATTACCGGTCACCAATATGATATGTATAGGGCTAGGTTACGCCCGAATGGCGGAAATGAGTACAACTTTTAACGTTCCGCACATGGCCAGCCAAACATTCCCGAATAAGCAAGTCGACATCGCTCCTGCCATACATGGTGTTGCTTGGGAGGAGATGAAGAAAGCGGCTATGGATGAAAGTGAATTTGCGATCAAAGCAGGGAAGTGGATTAAGATGGTACACCTTTGATAACGGTGGTGTGTGACGGATCATGGGAAAAAGATCATACCGCACAAACTACACATATATAGGTATACCTAACTCTTTGTCAGGAGTGGTACATATATTGTTCTTGGACGCCAAATCGGTCGCTATTAATGCAAACACATTTTCAGGCTTACGTTGTGGGATTTATAACTAAAAAAGTAACATTTATTGGAGTAAGAAATAAGTACTGCAGTATGTACGCAAGCAAGTTCAAAAGACCCTACGAATAATGAAAGGCCTCACACATGTTTTAAGAACTGTAGTTCTTCTTATACGGCAATGGAAGCAGATACCATAGTAGAAGGTTTCAAAACAGTGTTAAAATGTATAATTTTAAGTGCTATACACTCATAGGTAAGAAGTACTCTAGTATGTGTCAAGTTTTCAAGAAGACGACTATGTATATGCTCCACTAAATTCAATAATTTTTTAAGGCGATGCAGATACTAGCATCATGCAAAGACTTGTATTGCCATACGGTGTAGACCTTCCTGTTCTAAAGGTGGAATGCTCGAACCATTTGCTTCGAAATACTGCAACCGCATCGGAGATGTAGTAAGGAAAACGAATAACTGGAAATGCCATGCACCAGTAACTATTAGGAAAAATATTGGAGACAACTTACATCGGTTAAGGAATGCGGTACCTTCTGCCATAAAATTTAGAAAGAGTACGTTAACTGCTGACCCCAAGGAGCTACAGAAAGACATTACGAATGGCCCCCGGCTTGTTTTCGAGGATCATAGCAAATGTGCGGCGTACTTTTGTCGTGGACCAAAGTCTCATGAGGAGAACCGTGTGCCTCTGTTGATGAACTTTGGGGTATGGGACGATATCATGTCAGTAGATAAACTCCTGGGCCAACCAAACTCCCAGCTTTATCCTGGACGTAACCAACAATCAAGAATAATCCTTCAACTCATGTGTGGCAAAATGTAGGAGGGAAAAGAGTAAATTTCGCTTTCATCTACATCTACATAATACCCTGCAAACCACCACAAGGGTGTGTGGCAGGGGGTCATTTCTCACCAAACATACACTACATATCATGCATAAAAAAGGAATAGTATTAATATAGTAGTCAGAACTACACTATTTAAAAAAGATAGAAATTGCAGAGCAAACATGCAAAAACATTCTGTTAGTAGTTGAATGAGAAGCAGTAACTTTGTAATTCCACATGTATTTATTGCAAACGACCTAGGTTTCGACGTAGCACGTCGCACGTCATCATCAGGTGACAACACCTTCTCATCACCAAGTTACTGCTTCTCATTCAATATGCTAAGCAAATTCCATGAAGTCACGCCTGAAACAACGGAATTCTGTTAGTAGGGTTAGCTTTAAGTACTCATACCAACATGCAGCTACCAACGCTATTCATTGCTACTCTACGATAGGACATATTTACCGTTATTCGTATCTCTAATTGTACGAGGGAAAAAAGGCATTTTGAATCGGTCAGTTCGGCAATCAATTTCTCTAATTTAATGATTATGGTCCAGTCTGCCATAGTAAGTTGGGGTTCGTAAAATATTCTTAACATCATCACTGAAAATATTGCCTTGGAATTTGTTTAAGAGATTAAGTCTAAATTTCAACCTGCGATCTGACAATGATTCCCATTTCAATTCAATTAATAGACTGGTGACGCTAATATAATTATCGTATCGTCCCTTTACAAATCTTGCCGATCTTCGCTGCACACGTTTAAGCGGGGGTCATATCAAACTAGGTGTGAAGTGGCCGCTTCAGCCTTCAATGCGGGACCAGATGTTCATACATTGATACACAGCAGCATCACAAACAAGAGTCCAGGATTTTTTACGAAAATATTCAAACTGGGCTCCGAAAAAAGGCAGAGATGCGAAAAAAGGCAGACATGCGAGCAAAGCGACGTCTTGAATGTAAAGGACAATTGGAACAACCTGCCCAGCATTATGGCCTGCATGGCCCACAAAATATCGAGAAGGAGTTTGAAATCGACTTAACTGTGAGATATGATTTCCTAAATTCCCTGAAATTAGGCGAGGAGCAAACAAGACAACTGGAAGCATCTACCAAAACTCAACGCCTCTGTCAAACATGGCATGTTTCGCGGAGAAAAAGGCTCACCGCCTCTACCTTTGCTCGAGTTTGTAAATTAAGAGCAGGAACCTCTCGGGAGAAGACTGTTCAGTCTTTACTCTACCCATCTTTTCGCGGAAATAAAGACACCGACTATGGAATTGCGGGTGAGGCATTGGCGACAGCGGAGTACGAGAGATTCAGGGGCAATACGGTTAACCCATCAGGGCGTTTTGTCGATAGGAGGACCTCCTACATAGCAGCAACGCCAGATGGCGTCCTGTCAGATGTCGAGGTGAAATGTCCATACGTATGCATGGATGCGCATCCAACGCATGCTGTCTCTCAAAAGAAATTAGCATCTTGTGAGATTATAGACGGCGAAGCTGCTCTGAAAGTAAAGAGTGATTATTTTTACTAGATCCAAGGTCAACTCCATATCACGGAGAAGAAATACTGCCACCTTATTCTTTGGAGCCAGTTAGGTATGGCAGTTTTGCGATTGACAGAGATTATGACTTCTGGTCAAAATATATGGAGGATAAGTTTTAAAAATTTTACAAGGACAGCCTTTTGCCAGAAATTCTACATCACATTTAAAAGCTGTTGAACGAGAGTTTGATGGTGACGTGGGAGAATAATACTTACCCTGACACTCATTGAAAAACCATTCCATTTCCCTTTGAGACCTACTGTCGTGGAAAAAAGTCATGACACTCGAGTTTACAAGTCAATGACAGTTGTACCCGTAGTCCCACATGAAAACAAGTTATATCAAAAATTAGCAAATTTAATTCTGCGTTTAACCGTGGAAAGTGAACATTTTTATTTTAACTTGTTAAAATTTTATTGTCTGTGAAACAAAAAAAGTGCCGGTTTTTTCACCGTTTTAAACGGAATGCTCACTTTAAAAATGCATAACTTTTAAAGTATTCATTGGATCGTAACCAAACTTTAATAAAACATAACGGAACTTGTTGTTAATGTATGTACAAAGTTTTAAGATAATCGAAGTTTAAATAAAATTGTTCTTGTAAATTTTGTGAAACAACTTTTTCTCAGTACTGCGTGGTCATATCGATACGAATCTTGTCCTGTCATGGAGCTTATGGTAATACAAGGCTAATCGGTTTTCGATATTTAGAATTTATTTAGTTGTTTATTTTATGTGCGCTTACATTTAATTCGATGTTTCCAACAGCAAGAGGCGTGAAGCGAACGAGAGGAAACGGAGGCATGACCTTGGAATTCCGTGCGACGTTGCCGCGTTCGACACCTCTGTTGCCATCGGACACCATTTGTTGCATTGTAACTTAAAAAGGTAGAATTCTTTTCTTTCGAAAGAAAATTAACTCCTTTCCATCTCCTTTTCTCATGAAGGCTTTGGACCTCCAATGGCAGGTTTAAAATTGGGTTGCTAGCTAATAAGCTGTTGTCATTATATTACATTGTGATGCTTACATTGTGCTGATGGCGAGGCCGAATGACCCGCTTTGTCTCAGCGATGAATCATTTGTATTTGTATGTCTGACCCGTCTGACCCTACACTCATTCTGTCGCCGATTTTCTTTGGATTAACATCTGACAGTATGCCTGCTAAACCATTGACGGAGGGCGAGTTTGCCATGGTTGCTAGTGCGATTTGTTCTTTTAGAAGCGAGAGTGAAAAGATTAATGATAAGAGGTATCCGGTCTATCATAATGTGTCCGAGTGTGTTGGAAGATCGTTATCGACGGTGAAGAGATGTGCCACTACAATGAAAGAAAATCTTTTTAAGTTACAATGCAACAAAAATGTATGGATTCTGCACATGGAGCACGGGGATGGTGTCGAACGTGGCAACGTTGCACGGAATTCGAAGGCCATGCGTCCGTTTCCTCTCGTTCGCTTCACACCTCTTGCTGTTGGAAACATCGGATTAAATGTAAGCGCACATAAAATAAACAACTAAATAAATTCTAAATATCGAAAACCGATTAGCCTTGTATTACCATAAGCTCCATGACAGGACAAGATTCGTATCGATATGACCACGCAGTACTGAGAAAAAGTTGTTTCACAAAATTTACAAGAACAATTTTATTTAAACTTCGATTATCTTAAAACTTTGTACATACATTAACAACAAGTTCCGTTATGTTGTATTAAAGTTTGGTTACGATTCAATGAATACTTTAAAAGTTATGCATTTTTAAAGTGAGCATTCCGTTTAAAACGGTGAAAAAACCGGCACTTTTTTTGTTTCACAGACAATAAAATTTTAACAAGTTAAAATAAAAATGTTCACTTTCCACGGTTAAACGCAGAATTAAATTTTCTAATTTTTGATATAACTTGTTTTCATGTGGGACTACGGGTACAACTGTCATTGACTTGTAAACTCGAGTGTCATGACTTTTTTCCACGACAGTAATCATCTTCTGAGAGTGTGGATTTTAGCCTTATTTGAAGTGCTTTCATCATTTTTCCTTGACTTTGTTTATTCATGTTCCTTATCCTTTTATAAATACTAACGCAGGATCAAGTTCTCCCAAAATTTTAATAGCATGCGAATTGTTTTCTCTTATCATGTTTTCATGTATTACTAATATAACAAATATATTATGCAAATCCGTGTGCTTCCCTTGTTTTTCATAGCAGTGTGATATTTTTAAAGCTGTTTGTTGACATTTGCTGTTCAATTTCACTCTGCATTTCTAAAATATGTAAACATTCTTTAGATAATCCGTGTTTGAAGAGTATATTGTATTTTTGACTTGGCTTATTTTGGGGGAATTTCATAGAACGGCCTACACTGAAACCAATAGCCCAATGAAAGATTTTTGTCATACTTTGTTGGAACTATTCTTTTAAATTATGCCACAAATTTTCCACTTTTCATCCTACATCTGTTGTGCATATTCAAACTCGGAGTTTCATGAGTTTAGACAAAGATGAATTTCATAATGGGCGTAAAATATAGACGAGCAAGCAAAAATCTAGAGATATCTGGGTTTGATTCCCGATAAAGGCGAACGATATTTCCTCTGCGGCATCGTCGCGCTTCTACCTTGCCGTTGTCGCTTTACGGGTAATACCGCGGTTAGTTAGTGGCAATCTCAAATAAATTCAACCAGACGATAGGTACCTACAAGATTTTAGGTTATCTGCTAGAATGACAATGGCTGCATAAAATTCATAACGGCCACGCCTGCTGCTAAGGAAAGCGAATGTGTATTCTCCAAGGGGTTGAAAAAAAACTTGTCGATTCGGGAATATGCAGCCATAGATTTTTGTAACAATTTCTAAAATTTCTTTTCTAGACTGAAAATTTTAATTTAACAGCACTGTTCCCGGTCCGAAGAAGGGTAATACCCACAAGACTTCTTTAGGATGAGGATTTCCCTCACCATCATCCTTACCTCTCGCTTATCAGCTACGACTGCTAGATCAAAAGTATTAAATTTCGCTTTTTGCCTTTCCGCAGGCAAACCTTCCTCCCCCCCCCTTCTTCCTCTTTCCCCTCTCTTCTTCCGATTCCAAGCGTTCCGGCTTGTGCCCTGTGAGAACCGATAAATAGGGACTTTCACTTGCCAATTGGGGAGGGAGGGGGTCTAAACAAAACATCATTGCAAGTGCAAGTCGGGAGGAATAATTCTTCCATTATCAAAAGTGAAAACGATGCCCAGAAACTGTACTGGAAGATTTGAGACCCCGTCATCAGGTCAGAAATAAGAAAATGTCGGGTTGAGACATCTGGGTTGACCGAGGGGGAGATAACAAACCACTTAGAGGGAGGCGAGCGATGCTCGGCAAGCTATCATGTTACATCTAGAGGAGGGGGAGATGGGGGGGGAGAGGGCCTTCCCATTCCACTTTTTAATCCCGCCACCTATGCGGGGAATCGTAGAACTACAATAGAAAAGCCGTTACATATGAGAGTGGCCTCAGCTAGGCAGCCCCCGCTCAGCTAGGCAGGCAATATCGCGCTGCCTGTTTTCACCGGCTTGGAACATGCTACCAGAATGAGTCCAGAGAAAATAGGTTTAATCTCAGAATCGGACAATCCACAGCGAAGCGCAGCTATTATTGTTGAAAGGAGCTATTCTAAGTACCTACATGCAATATTGTCTCCTGATTGAGAAAAAAATACGTAGGTAAGGGGTTCAGGGGCTACAGTTCGGCGGCTTGAGTACAGGGATAATCATCCTCAGAAACTTCGGATTGAGTATTTTCCAAACATATCCTCCTTTGTGACCCGGTGAGTTCAAAATTGTTAATGATGCAATGTTCTCACGAGCCTAAAGTGAAACACCTTTGATGGAAACTACTGCAGAGAAAAGTAATCAAGAGAGGTGATTTACATAAACTCCAGCTTCAATTGTTACTCTTATTAAGACGCAAGTGTATTAATTTTAAATATTAATAATTATGTCAACTAAATTGAAAGTGTCTCCAAGTAGAATTCAAGCATTGTCCTTTCTTCACATACGCATGCACAATTATTATTCGAGTTCTATGTGCAGATGTTTGATTCCATCCTTCTGCACGTCGTTTTTTTTTCTTTTTGCATAAACAACATCTTTACTTACACCATTTCGCAATTCAAGCCCATTTTTGCCTGACATCTTTTCTTCTTATGTCTTAAATTCTCTACTCACCTTCATCTGAGGAGCAGCTCAATTACTTGAACTATACCATATTATAGTTGATGTGGGGTGTTCCTGCCTTACCACAGGCTATCGTATCTAGCAATAAAATAGTCAAGTATTGCAATATCTCTTCATTTCTCTCATAAATTACAATTTAACTCAGGATGCCATTTACACCAATGGAATATTTACAAATGATATTCTCCAATCCAACGGAGTAACTAAGTAATTCTCAAGCTGTGAAAAACAAATATTCCTTAAATGCTGCCTTCCTCAGCTTGGGGAGTACTATCCAATTCGCCGGCGGTCCTGTCCATGCAACGTGACACCACCTTAAGAAGCCCAAAGAGATCTTCCTTCCGCCTTATCTCGACTCTCTTCTCCCTCTTATACTTCCCAGTGAAGGCAGGGTCCATTTTTGCACGTCTGCTGCCATTTTAAACGATGCCGGAAAATATTTCTTAAAGCTAACCTGCATGAATAATGTATCTGCTGCGAAAAAAAAACAAAATATTTACGCATAAGAGAAAAGGTTTTCCCACGGACCGATGACCACATGAATAAGTACAGCCTAACAACTGGTATATGATATGAAATGAAGTTCGGTAGGGTTCAGTTTAAGCGATTTCGTCAGAGTGGAATTGATCAAGTGAAAGTCTTTCGCCAGGTGAAATTAAAAAAAAGCCTTGGATCACAAATCATCGAATTTTAAAAAAATCATAGTGAAAGATACATAATTATCCTACGGAATCACAAAGTTTCATTCATTCATCAAAAACAGATCGAAGTGCCTACAGTTAAAGTTGCAAAGTTCACTAAGGAAGCCGTCTCTGCGCAGTGCAGCCTTCTTAGCTGACAGTTTGAGCTGTAGTCAAGAAATTTCGATGACAAAATAATAACAGACTTTTGCTATATGTGATAACTCCTTTCACCACACTCCTAGAGCAGGGCATATGAAGATAAATATATATATGAGAGTTTTATATGAGTTGCATAGCAACATTTTATTCGACGAAGGAAAATAATTTCCATTGATTACCTTCTCAAAGGAAAATAAGTCAACCTCGAGTATTATGCAAACTTATTTCAGCGTTGGAGTAATGAACTCAAGAAAAAACGGCCGCAATTGGCGAAAAATAAAGTTGTTTCATCAAGATATTGAATTAATTCGCAAAACGTTATAGCGGTGGCCAAGATCAAATAAAGTTTAAATTGCTTCCTCAAGCAACTTATTTTTTTTTTTCGTTACATCAGGTACTTCTGGGACTACCCTCTTATCCAGAGCCTATTCGAAATTGATACAGGAAGGAACGGGTCATTAATGCGTTAGAATTATTATATTCACCAATAGTCACTAATAAATTAGTCACCGAAAAGAGTACACATGCAATAAATAGAATCAATTCAAATTTAAATTCAGGTTCAAATATTTTAAACAATAGTTGTAACACGAGAAGAAAAGTGGCGAGTCAGCCAATATTGAATATAAATCAACAAACCAGGCATTAGATCAATCTTTTACGTGTTCGCTATCGATTTGAATTAGTCTAGTTCCACTTGATGTGCACATCTAACTGTTATTAACCAAATAACTTGCAGTGTCTGACTTGTGACTTCGACTATCACGCAACATTTGAAGGGATGCTGTTTTCATCTATTCAGCGCATTTGAAATGCCAAAGTAACCTAGGCGCGCCTTGTCATGATACGTGATCAGATCTCAGGACTTAAAAACTTACACCAGTTAAATTCAACTTCACCGAATAAGAGAAATTCAGTTCTGGTGTATTAGCCGTTCCGTACTCAAACTCTCTTGCATCAACTTGTGTTCAAAGTAAACTAACCAATCCAAATAACACGACGAAGAATAGTTGAGCATAAATATGTAGCACAAATATAACATAATAAAAATACGGACACTTAAATTATTGCACGCTTCAGATACTATGGTGTGATGGATCCTACACTGGAAATTTCTCAGTTGATAAACAAGATTTTATATCTTTTAGTCTTTTCAATATCCTGAAATGCCACATTATTAATAAATATTACCTATTTTTGCATTACAAATTCGGAAAACTAAGGCTGCTAAATTAATAACCCAAGTGACAAAAACCTATTTGACGAGAATATATAAGGGATAGCTATTTCACGTATTTGAATGATTTGGAACGAAGCGGACGGCATGCTCTCGACATCTGAATTAATTTCTTAATCCATCAATTTCTTGCCTACCTTCCAGAGCTCTTCGTCCTTTAACTGTTAGGCTTAACTGCCTAGGTTTAACTAGGTTTAACTGCCAGTAAAAGATTTCATAGCATCCCAGAATCGTGTCTTATAATCGGCCAATATCCCCGAATTCGAAACTTGACGGTATAGGATTTGAGTCTTTTTTGAATTAAAGATGTGCAAAATAAATAGTTCGATTTTCTTTCAGCCATAGTCACTGTGAATAGAACTCATATACTAGTAAATGAACACTAATATAACCCATCACAGAAGGATGAAAATTGACTCAAAAATAAAAATTATATCTCAACTAATTCAGGCAATGAAGTGCAATCGTTTGAAAATTGCATCGTGAGACGAAAACTGTCCACAAAAAATATTAATATCCATATCCAATTACGAAGAAACGCCACTTCTTTGATGATAATTATCACTATCGATGATTTTTTACTAGTATCCCATATTCATTAATATTAAGAAAAACTAACTTCGACGTCTTAAATTCCGTAAGTTTTGATAAGAAGCCAGAATTTTTTAGAAGCTTTTGAGAGAATTCTGGAGACTACAAATAATCTAATGGCATTTCTAAAGGGAAAGCAGCATATACCGCGAACTACACACTAATTCAATGACTTCACATAAAGATAATGACGCGTATATCACATTAAATATCTCAAATAGTGAAGTTGGTAGAAAAATAAATCACACAGAGTTATCAACTTTTCAATTCCAAATCGGCTTGACTAAGAAATTGCCCTGGATAAAATGCTGTCCTGGCCTATTTACGAATTTCCTATTCACCGTTAAGTACTATTTGTAGTCAAAACTGAATTATAATTGTAAGAAATCTACAAAATTACAAATAATAGTATTTTCATCGTTCTGTGATAAGATCTACCACTGCGGGGTGAACACGTGTGTGTTTCTTTTGATATTTCCGATATTTTCGATACTCATAGACTGTACAAAAGGGTGCTCTCCTCACGGTAAGGAAGAGATTGGTTGCCAGATTTTTCAAAAATACTGGAGAAGCTTGCCAGTACCACGAAAGAGTGGGACACTTTCCTATAACAGTGACGAGACTTTAATGGGTCACACCCATGAAGGCCAATTAACATAAGGGTCTAAGAGCACGCAAGTTCTTATTTAACGGGGACCATCGCTCAGTCATTTTACGAGAAACACTTGTCTGAGAAGCTCAATTCTAGTCATTTCACTCCAGGTATCCTCCTTTATGAGAACAAAAGCCAGGATCACGAATTTTTATAGGAGATGTAAATAAATATAATTGAAACCTATCGTCGAATCGCGAAAAAAAGGCATGTTTTTTGCCTTTTTCCAAATCTTTTAACCCAATACCACCTAAAGATTGAAGCTATAACTTGCCCCTCCCCAACCTTCCTTATAAAACCTCTTTAACAACCCCCTGGTTCATTCCATTTGACATGCAGTTAAGTTTTCCCTACCACAACTATCGCTTCCTCCCACCTTCCGCCAAAAACCGTCGGTATAACTCACTCCACCAGACTGATGTGTTTCACACAACCACCGGATGATATGCTCGCAGATAGGTAATCATCAGAGTCACTAATCGCTACAATAAAAATTCACTTAAATCGAGTGGACTAAGTCGTATTCAATACAGAATTAAGGACTTCTCTGTAAATTTGTGGATTAAATCATGGAGCATCTCACCTCTTTAATACCTTTGCTGGATACCCTCAATAGGTTGCACTCTTAAACTAAAAGTGTTACTTTGAATAACACTGTTAAGTGCCGAAGAGACTAATAGCCATTACATGCCTCAATTACGAACGCAAAGATAAATGATTAGCAAAAGAATCAATAAAAAATTAAATAATGAAGCACGTCTGAATGAACAGGAGATAAAATATATACATTGAGATTAGATGCACTAAAATTGAACCTACCGTATTACACATGACTTGAAGTTTCCAAAAAAATGACATGTCAAGGCACAACCACAAATTTAAATCCTATGAACAAAATGGTATCTGCACTGCACTACTTGCTCTCACCACGTGACATTTATTTTTAAATTGTAACTTAAAAACCTATGTGTACCGCAAAAACATCGTACACCTAACAAGATATCACATATTTAATCAGATACACTCCGTAAATGAATGGTAAGGACAAAATCATATTACAATGCCAACCGTTATACCGTGTATGATCATAATATCGAGACTGAACATCATGTAAAATAATTATCAGACTGAAAACGCAATCAAATGACAAATATTTTCAATCGGTATTGTCATCACAACACATATTTATCATTAATGAGGAATATAGATAAAATAAATACAATTATAGATTAAGGGTAATAAAATATTAAATTTGAATATTTTACAAAAACCGATGATTAAAAAGGAATTGAAAGATTCAGAGAAGAAACGCAGTAGGAATTGAAGTGAATTGTCCTTGTACTCAAGAAGCAAATTAAAACATGGTTATAGGTGCATTAGAATTACATAAATATGCGGGGTGTGAATACAGAACAAATTAACGGAATGAATGACAGTGAAAAACTAATTTTTTAATACGATGCAGTTGAAATACGGGAAACTCGCTTCAAAAATCATGTCTGGTGAATAACGTACTCCGTAATTACGAAGTAAAAGATCAGCATAAAAGTTTAATAAGAAGCATAAGTAAGTGCAAAAATGAAAGTGTGAATGCTTAACCATACCATGTTAATTAATTATGGCTTGAGCTTAATCCTGAACTTAAATCTTGCAAATTGAACGCAAGATGAAAACTTTTATCCTATCTGAATCATATGGGTAGGACTGTGTCAGTTTATAACACCTCGTGAAACACTTTCCTAAAATACAAGAAATAAAAATACCTATGATATTCCGCCATAAATCACTAAAATTGAAGTTTGTTTTAAAAATATTTAAATTAACTTTTATTCACATGATTAAGTCCTCGACGTGTCTCATTTTAGAACGCCGAAATAACTGCTTCGGATGGAACTGCATTACACAGAATAAGCAATGGGTGCAGACAGCAAATTCGATCGATAAATTATATCATATAAAAGCGGATTAGGTCCACAATCTCGGCTTATATTGTAATGGTCCAACGGCCCGCCCGGATGAAACTTTTGGGCCGAAAGGAACACGTACAAAGAAAATAAAAAAATCTTCGCGAACCTTTCCCGCGCTAGGTCCGCGAAGCCAAACTGCGTCACCTGGTACGAGAAAAAATAGACATACGCCTTTTTGAGAGAGCGGGTGGGGGGTCCCCGACCTTGTGCAATTTTCACACGCCCCCTGGCTTTACCGCCGGGGCAAAACGTATGGAGGGTAGGAATGGAATGTGGTGGGGGTGGGGGTGATAAGGAGCCTCGCCTCCCGACCCGCGGAAAAAGACGACGCACACACACTTTCCCATTCATATAACACACATTATTATTCCAAAACGAAGAATTGATACATTTGACAAAGGATAATATACTCTTTTTCTAAAGTTAATGAGGGATGAATGAATAAAATGATTTTATGAACATGGATGATGACAGGAAAAGTGAAAATAAATTTACAAAACAAAAAAAAATGACAGTCTTAGGCGGTGGGCAACGACACAAATTTTTAGCAATTTCAGCCTTCTGGAGGGAGGTAATTCTGAGTCCTTCCCTCTTTCTTTCTTTGAGCACTCGTTCCACCTCAATAAAGTTTAGTACACCGCTTCAAAGGAGTTCATGGGGAAGCTAGTGCAGCAGCTGAACACAGTGGGGGGGGGGGGTTTATATTGAAAGCTGGTCGGGCGTCGACAACCTTACTTGGCCTCACGGCGACAACCACGTCCTGGAGATCTCCCTGCTTTTGCTTCTCCGACCGCAGGCTCCTTCGTGTCAGGACTGGAGCGGCGTCTGGCACTCGATGCATGGGAGTCTCCTTCAGGACGTTTTTTCTCTTGTCGTCCGCGAAACAATCTCGCCAACCTGTCCGGCTTGGCGACGGCATAGGCTCCGCCCGCGGATCGCTTTCCATTTCGGTTCTCCTCCCAACTTGTCCGGCTTGGCGACGGGCATAAGCTCCGCCCGTTGCTCGCTTTCTTTTTGGAATCCCCTTTGGAGCGTTGCTGCTGCTTGCTTTATATACCCCGGGGATGACGATGGGGGGGGGGGTTCTCGATGTGGGGGATTTGAGGTGTGGGTCAGGCCACAGGCCCATATCACTTCACTTGTTCGTTCTATGACTCATTCACTCCCGCTCGCACTCAGTCTCACCTTCCTCCACGGGTCGAGTCTAGAGGGGGTGGGGTGAGAGTACGAGGGGGGGAGGAATGCGGTCGGGCCAGGGAGCATTGCGTAATGGTCGAACCATTACAATATATATAGCACAAAGTTTAAAACAATGACAAGTCAAGACACTCCCGCGAATTTGTACCATATGGGAAAAGTAATTACTATTAATAAGCATCAAATTTCTATTTAATTAGAAAATTTCCTGGATTTCCTTCAAATTAATTCGAGAATGACCACTTTAATTCTTCACAATTCATATTTGAAACAACCCCAATTTACTGAGAATATAATTTTATTTCCAAAGACACAAAACCTTACTCAACCACTACAGTCTATCACATGAACAACTATCTTACGTTTATGATCGAAAATAGTACTATTACCAAGTTTCAAATTTAAACAAACCGTTCGCGAATAATCTATAAATTGCATAATATATGCCGCGGACTCACAAACGCAGTTTGAAACTCGTTACAATCACCGATACTTACAACTACGTGCAGTTAAATACCGAGGTTCGAAATTCTCTCCTCATTTACTCAGGTATATGAAACCTTTACGACGTAACGAACACTAAAAATTGTGATTAAGGAATGGAAACCTGTCAGAGGTATTACTGCTCCTGCAAATAACCGATGAATAACATTCAATCAAAAAATTACGATCATGAATACAGAAGGTAGGAACTCAATTAAATTGTACTAATCCTTACACTACAGGAAATCGAAGAGTTAAAAGTGTCTGCTTTCCGAGTACATTCACGCACGAATACGTGGATGATAAGTTATTTATTAATACAAATAAAAAAGGAAAATACTCTGAAATGCAATACTTCAAATGTACCCTCAAGGGAATAAAATATGAAACACAAAAATGCAAATTACGCAAAAGACCTTACGAACCCGAGAACGATGATGGAATTCACAAAACTCACATCGAATTTTTGAGAGGCTATACAGTAGATTCGGAAACTCACTACTAAATATTTTTTTCCTTTTCTCGCTCAATGCATACAAGACACCTCATTCATCGTATCAGCTGCTCCCGAATGAAAAAGATAGATGCACATCGGTAATCCTGTATGTATCTCCGTCCATTATCTAGTGCTCTCCGTCTCTAAATTCTAGTAACAATCAGGTTACACCAATTAAAATTATCATACAATTGTAGCTCAAAAGTCAGCTTTTGTCTCACAGTTCGAAAATTAATAGCGAAAAGCTTGGGTCATTTCTAACTAACATTTAGGCTCTTAAAATTAACATCAATTGTTAAGAAATTAGATCACGAAACTGAAGTTAGCCACAAAAATAAATTAATTCAAGAAGGTGCAAGTAGAAGTGAAGATACGTGACTGTACTTTCAAGTAAGTATACTTTCTTAACAGAAATTCTTCAATCTCGGAGTTACATTAATTTCAAACAGAACTAAAGAGAACAGACTTTAATTCATAACAGTGTTAATGGGCAGGCGTCGAGACGAAGCTAGAATAGTCGACCAACCTCAGAGAGTATTCTAGGGACTCCAAACAACCCTTTGAGATTTTCGGCGGGAAATTGAGGATATCAGAGGACACGACCTGGTATCGATCAGGAGTAACAGAATCACAAAAAAACGCGAACACATTTATGTGAAAATGAAAACACTAGGGAATGAATAATATTAACAATGAAGCGGACTTACCATGCTGAAGAGCGTTCCTCACAACCAGCTACTCGAATTCCCATTGTGCCCTCACTATGAACCAGGTGATCTATGACGAAGTTGCAGCCTTATCGTCTCACGTAACTCGAATAACTTCTTCCTATAACAAATTCAAACCAATAACTGATGTAAACTCCATATTTGTTGCACTTCTGCTGTAAGTATCCATCAATTAATGGAAAGAAAATATGCACCCCTGCAAATATTGAAATATTTGCAGGGGTGCTACTATAAGTAAATTAAATTACTATAAGTAAAGCAATAATTTATGATGTCGTGAAGTAAGTGTTTTATTTCTCGAAATATCTATTCTTCGTAAATCCAGGAAAATAAGGGGTAAATTGCTTTGAGTCTCAGTTTAAAGTCACTGCAAACTCAATGTACGTTAATAATGCATAATGACTAAAACTACAACATTCTTGAACTGGGGCTGAAAACTCACCTGGCCTTCCGTCACGGCGTACCGACGAATACTGAAGACCAGTTGTCTGACCAAGGACATAAATGCCACGGTCTAGAATGACGTTAACGAGACTTGACTAATCACCAAAGTGCAATGAAATTTCTTCGTGAATAATAATTTCCAAAAGTCAAAGAAATATCGCGAATTTGATTATTCTCTTGTTAATTCTATTGCTGGATTCTTGATGGATAATAAAATCTCTCTATAAATGCAAAATGGTTTGTTTTAGAAAATAGTTTATTATAAAATTAAGAGCGCCATCTGCTATTACTTCCATTATTTTCTCGTTTTGGAGGGATAAAGTAACTAAACACGCAGTAGACTGTTGATATTTATAACTCACTGAAATATGTCCTAAGATGAAATATTTAGAAATGAACTTTTCAAGCAACTACATATCATTTTATTCAATAAAAACACTGCAAGCCCCTGTCAAACAGCCTCTTGGTTGCTTTCTGGATGTAAAGGAAAGTATCGAGTGTAACGTATCTCCGCTCCGTTGAATACCAAACAAATATTAGAACTTGATGATTAGAGCGCGGAAAAAAAGTCTTCAATTTTGCACAAAAAAAAGTCGCCTAAAAAGTCACCAATATTTTTGAAAAAAGTCTCTCAAAAGTCTGAGTTATTTCCGTGAGAAAGTTGCTGAATTTAACTAAATTGTTGTAGAAAATAGCCTAGAGATGCTAGTCCAGGCATTAGGGGATTTTACTTGGAAAAACTAGAGGTAGTTCTGGAATTGATTTATCCTATGCTTTTTGGGTCGCTGAATCCGAATTTCAAACTTCCCGCCAAAATTTCCCACGCAACCGCCCCAAATTTTGAAAATAACACTCAAAAAATCGCTTTTTTAGTTTTTAAATCGTTTCGTTTTGATTTTGGGAAAACTAATCAGATAATCGGAAAGTAGACAATATAAGCAACAAAATTTAACTGAATTGTTGAAGAAAAGAGCCTAGAGATGCTAGTCCAGGCATTAGGGGATTTTACTTGGAAAAACTAGAGGTAGTTCTGGATTTGATTTATCCTATGCTTTTTGGGTCGCTGAATCCGAATTTTAAACTTCCCACCAAAAATTCCCCCCGCAAGCGCCCCAAATTTTGAAAATCACACACTCAAAAAATTGCTTTTTAGTTTTTAAATCGTTTAGTTTTGATTTTGGGAAAAGTAAATCAGATAATCGGAAAGTAGATAATATAAGCAACAAAAAAGGTAATGTGACATTTTGACGTAGGACGAACAGGGGGGGCGCCAGCGCGCCCATAAACATGCGCCTCGGCGTCGCGGAGCTGTATGCTCCAAGTTATGCAACCCCGCTTAACCACTCACGTCATTTATATTCGCTCTCCCGTCTCCCCATGTTTCAATTTCTTCGAAACTCACCCTCCCATCTCATTGTTCCTCTATTTCAATATCTGGAAGTCCCCAGCACCCTACCTTTTACTAAAAAGACATTAGATGACAAAGAGGGTGGAAGTACACTTCATTGTAAAACCTTGGAAACAGTCAAATTTAAAGGGGAAAATTTTATAATATACAATACAAAACAAGTTTTTACATAGGATGGTTAATGTTATAAGCCAGTTAAAACATGATTTAATATTGGATGAGTAAAAAACTTTAGCAATTTTCCACAATGTATTTGAAAATAATAAAATTACACAACACGTGTTTCGGCTTACTAAGCCATCATCAGGTGTACACTTATAAACTTCCGTGACAGCAGCGCAATATATAGGAAACGGGAAGGGGATGGGGATAGGGGAATTGGTTGGGGGGGGGGGGGAAGAGGATGAAGCACTCTGAGGAGTTTGTCCTTGGGACTGTATTAGGTAAGTGGTGGGTTATTTGAAAAAGGAATAGCTAACAATGGGGAATGGATTCGGAAAAGTTGGTCATTCAACAAGAGGTTATTATCACTATGTATAATTTCCCACTGTTCCCATGCGTCCAGTCTTGGGCCTTTTCTTTCAATATGCAGGATTTCCGGAACAAAGAGGCAATGGTGCGATGTCTCCAGGAGGTGTTTGGCCAGCAGTGACGATTTGTCTCCTTTATCCACACACCTTCGATGCTCTTGAAGTCTGGTGGTAAAATCCCTGCCCGTCTGTCCAACGTAATATTTATCACAGCTGAGGCACTTGACTTTGTAGACGCCTGAATGGAGTTTTGGGTCAATGGCGTCCTTGCTTTTGCACAAAATGTTCGATAAGGTACACGGATTGTAAAAACACACTTTAAATTTGTCCTTTGGGAATATTCTCTTAAGTTTGTAGGAGAGATTACCAACAAATGGTAGCCTACACCAAGTTCTTTTATCCGGTTCAAAAGCTGGGATAGCGGTTATTTCGGAAATAGCTATTTTTGTGAGCTTTTTACGCAGGAGTTTGTTTATAATATCTCTTTTGTACCCATTGGACGTTGCAATGTGGCATATGATTTCCAGCTCTTTGTTGAATTCTGGGTTGGAGAGGGGTAGGCTCACTAACCTATGGATCATCGTTTGGAATGCCGCAAGCTTGTGTGACATGGGATGGCAAGAGTCTGCTGGGATTACTAGGTCGCAGAAGGAGGGTTTTCTAAATATACCAAAATAATGCTTCTTGTCCACTATTGAAATGTCTAGATCCAGGTAGCTTAAATGTCCCTCTGTCTCTTTTTCCATAGTCATGTTGATTCTAGGGTGTTGGGAGTTTAGCACTCTCAGGAAACAATCTAGTTGACGATCGCTCCCTGTCCAGCAGCACAGAATATCATCCACGTACCTATACCAGTAGAACACATTATTTAAGAGTGGATTTTCAGATTTGAAGAAATTGTTTTCGAAATTGTTCATGAAAATTTCGGACAACAGTGGGGAGAGAGGGGATCCCATGGCTAGACCCTCCACTTTTTTGTAGTATCTGCTGTTGAAAAGGAAGTAATTTTGGTTCGTACACATTTCTAAAAGCGATAGTATTTCCTCTATTATGATTGGATTTGACCCGGAATCCTGTAGCAAGCATTTGGTTAAGTGTAAGGTTTCATTAACTGGGACAGAGGGAAATAGGTTTGTCACATCGAAAGAGACTAATTTTGAGTTCGCAGGCACCTCTAGGTTATTTAACAGTTCCGCTAATTTATAGGAATTTGGGACGGAATACTTGGATGAAAAATTCGTGAAAGAGCGGAGGACGTCGTTGAGTGTTGAGGCCAATTTATGGGTCGGGGCTCCAATATTTGAGACTACCGGTCTAATGGGTACACCCACTTTATGTAACTTTGGCAGTCCGAACAGTCGAGGGGGAAGCACATTCATGGAGTGGAGTCTAATCTTGTCTCTCTCACTGAAAAGTCCGGAGCACAAGGACACTCCTGTCTTGACGGTTTTTTGGTAACTCTTCGTTGGATCCTTGGGAAGTATCACAAAGGCGTCACTATTATTAAATCATTGCACTTCTTTACGTAGTCCGATCTGTCCAATATAACTACCGTATTCCCTTTGTCAGCTTTCGATATAATAAGGTCCTCCTGTTTCAATTTATTCTTTACAGCGGTTAATGTTCTATTTAATGAATGATTCGATTTATCTCGATACTGCTTTCCCCTTGGGTGAGTGGAGGGAGCAATGATGTCCGCACAAGACTGTTTTAAACCGATTGGTGCTCTTTGGAGGGCTACCTCACAGTCAATTGCTAAATTCTGTAATGAACTAATGGAATGAGGGGTCGGAGCGAACTTTAAGCCTTTGCTGAGGAGATCCAATTCAGCCTTCGTGAAAGTAGATTTGGATAAATTAACCACTTTTTCGTTGAACTTAAATTCGCACTTTAAATCAGCGGGAGGTGAGGCTGGTGGGGTCATGACGCAAAGGGTACGTCGTAATCTGGCGAGCTTCTTGTGAATTATACAGTACTTCTTGTACCCAAAGTCACTTACACAGGTTTTAACACGATCGACGAAGGCACACCATTCAGCGAAGTGTAGAGAAGATGATAGTTCCATATGCAGAACGTAGAGGTAATGAGAAATTGCGTCCCTCTTGTTGTACCACGACTTCAGCTCGTTCCTAATCCAGATCTTCTTCGCTGCCTCTAATGCTCGGCCTGATGAATTGGAGGTGGATTTCGTGGATATCTGCACGTACACAGGGGTCAGGTTCAGTCTTAAGAAGCTGCGGTTGAAGTAGATGTTTAATTCCGCCTTACGGAAATTCATGGATAGTTTAAAAAATAACTTTGCCTGCTTTGCCATGCTAGCATTGCGAATATAGATCACAGTATCAGGCGCCACGTAGTGGAATTTAGACATATTGGATGAGTAAAAAACTTTAGCAATTTTCACAATGTATTTGAAAATAATAAAATTACACAACACGTGTTTCGGCTTACTAAGCCATCATCAGGTGCACACTTATAAACTTCCGTGACAGCAGCGCAATATATAGGAAACGGGAAGGGGATGGGGATAGGGGAATTGGTTGGGGGGGGGGGGGGGGAAGAGGATGAAGCACTCTGAGGAGTTTGTCCTTGGGACTGTATTAGGTAAGTGGTGGGTTATTTGAAAAAGGAATAGCTAACAATGGGGAATGGATTCGGAAAAGTTGGTCATTCAACAAGAGGTTATTATCACTATGTATAATTTCCCACTGTTCCCATGCGTCCAGTCTTGGGCCTTTTCTTTCAATATGCAGGATTTCCGGAACAAAGAGGCAATGGTGCGATGTCTCCAGGAGGTGTTTGGCCAGCAGTGACGATTTGTCTCCCTTATCCACACACCTTCGATGCTCTTGAAGTCTGGTGGTAAAATCCCTGCCCGTCTGTCCAACGTAATATTTATCACAGCTGAGGCACTTGACTTTGTAGACGCCTGAATGGAGTTTTGGGTCAATGGCGTCCTTGCTTTTGCACAAAATGTTCGATAAGGTACACGGATTGTAAAAACACACTTTAAATTTGTCCTTTGGGAATGTTCTCTTAAGTCAAAAAACTCGAAGTGCGAGGTGGCCCAGGGAAAGGAACAAAATATGTGAATTTGACATGCAAATGGATAAGTACGGGGTGAGCTCTACCCTCACCTATCCAAACCAACCTTCGGGTTGAAGCACTGAGTAAGTGTGATTATTTCATGAACGGTGGAGCAATATAAAGAATTCATTGCAGTTTCCGGAGCTATTATATCGCATTAACAATTGTTAGGAGCTTACATTTTACAGTACATCTCTGCTCCGTGTAGTACCGCATGAAAAACACAGATGCGTCCAACACACAGTTGAACAAATGTGATCACAACAGCCAAATATTAACTTAGGCATGTGATTTAAATAAAAAGGCCCATAAAAGTCTCTTTTAATCAGAAAAGTCCTGCCACGCCAAAAAAGTCCCAAAAAGTCTCTAAGAAAGTCATTAAAAACTGTTTTATTTGATAAGATTGGTGAAGATTTGTATTTAAAACCACAAAAGTCCCACTTTTACAAAAAGTGAAAAGGCTTTTTTTCCGCGCTCTATTGATGATTGAAACCTTCCCACCGCAACAACAAAGAAATTCGTCGGTATCACGCAGTATTACTCAGCAAGGCAAATCACATTTGAACGTGGGTAGCTACATAAACATAGGGAAAATAATAAAACCAGGCGATTGCTTACCTTTACGGAAAGTCTTCAAATAGGCCAGTATGCTCTGATTACAGCATGCTCTGATTACATGGCGGCTTCACTGCAACAATTTACGGTTAATTCTTCTTGGCAAGCCCTTATAACCACGAAGCACGCAAACACGTCACAATAAAATATGGTCAGTCATCACGTAAGTCACAAAACTATACCACAACTATTCATATCTCACTTGCGAGGTTATATTGGCGGCTGAAACACAGCTTGGTTCTTGATTAACTATCTCACGTATTGAGCTGCATACCTTGAGCAGTTTCGATTTGCAAAGAGGGTCCTTTGGGGCCAGGATTTGGTGAGCAACATAATCTTCACATGGAATAACCTTTACCATACATGTCATCATAACACATCGTCAACCTTAGACTTCATCACTCAATGAAACACAAGCGGTGACTTCTTGTAAAAGACTTAGTACGAAAAGCAGCTGATTATTAAAAGACGGAAACACCTCCAAGCATTCTAGTAGGGATTTCACGTCGCTGATCAGCTCTTCGGGATTGTGTTCTTGCCTCGCACGAAGAAAACAAGGAACTAAAGGGAGGAACTTCGTTCTTGCATTTGGAAAGCCGACTAGTTTAATGTCGCTGAAATGAGTTCTTCTCACTTTCGCTGTCGGGGTCGAGAGGAGAGCACTTCGGAAATTGAATGCCAGAAAAACGGGCCTCATCGGAAATATTTCAGTTTCCGTCAACGAAACCGATGACTTGAGTGAAATATAATGTGCAAGTAATGAATGAATTGACTGATAAGTAATCACTGTATTAGGAGAAATTTAATAGCTGTATTGAATGAATTTTAATGTCTGATATGTAATACGTGTATGCAGTAAAATGTAATGAGTGCATTGAGTGAACTAGCATTAGATTAAATTACAAAAAGAAGGGGCAAAATTTCGTTCCCTAACGCTCGATGTACTTGCGGCTCTACCTTAGGCAATATTCACGCCGCCCAAAGATTATTATCAACCAGTGCTGTGAGGTAACTAGAATAATTCTCCATTGTCATCTGCATTCTGATTTCAGCAAGGTAATATTGCTGTAAGGAACTAGAAACAGGTCACAGCTGCAATAAATTCCACTCTAATTTACTACGAACATTTAAGTTTAAGTAAGGTGATGCTGTCGTTGTAGTTGGTGGAGGCGGCCGAAAACCATGGCCATTTTCACCACTCATTGTAGGTCAGGGACTGGGGTTGGATTTCGGAAAGGGGTTTAATAGTGTAGGTAAGTTTAAGAGAAGGAGGAAGACCAAATGTAGGCAAAAAAAGTAGCTATGTTTCGTCAATGCTTAGTCACAAAAAACCCATTGATGGAAGAGACCTAGTAGGTGGACGTGGACCTACCAACATTGGTTAACATCTGCGATTTCATAAACCCTGCGAACGACCATAAGGGTGTGTGGCAGGAGGTGGACCATCACCAAGACCCTCCAAGAACTTATATTGCGAATGATATAGTACAAAGAACCAATTGTACTAGTCGTATATTTTCTACGTCATTTACAATTTTGTGCCATTGTCAAAGGTGCATGGTTTTCAAAGGCTACACTGAACAAAAATTTGATTGAATTTGTCATATTTTGATAAATTTTATCTACATCTACATCTACATAATACCCTGCAAGCCACCACAAGGGTGTGTGGCAGGGGGTGATTGCTCACCAAACATGCACTACATATCATGCATAAAAAAGGAATAGTATTAATATATTAGTCAGAACTACACTATTTAAAAAAGATAGAAATTGCAAAGCAAACATGCAAAAACATTCTGTTAGTAGGGTTAGCTTTAAGTACTCATACCAACATGCAGCTACCAATGCTATTCATTGCTACTCTCCGATAGGACATATTTACCGTTATTCGTATCTCTTATTGTGCGAGGGAAAAAGGACATTTTGAATCGGTCAGTTCGGCAATCAATTTCTCTAACTTTATGATTATGGTCCAGTCTGCCATAGTATGTTGGGGTTCGTAAAATATTTTTAACATCATCACTGAAAATATTGCCTTGGAATTTGTGGAAGAGATTAAGTCTAAATTTCAACCTGCGATCTGACAATGATTCCCATTTCAATTCATTTAATAGACTGGTTACGCTAATATAATTATCGTATCGTCCCTTTACAAATCTTGCCGATCTTCGCTGAACACGTTCAAGTTCATTACTTAGACCGATTTCGTAGGGATCCCATACACTGGCAGCATATTCCAAATGAGGTCTAACAAGGGAAAAGTAGCTGATTTCTCGTACATGATCGTCACATTTACCCAATACTCTTTTAATGAAACCCAGTTTGCGATTCGCTTGACCCATTATTTCACGAATGTGTTTACCCCAGGAAAGATCATTTGTCAGTCTTATTCCAAGATATTTAATGGATTCCACGTTTTATGAAAAAGTTCAGTTCATATTGTAACCGTTGCCGTTTGGCCGGTCACATTACGTAAGTAATTAGGGTGCTCGAGGGAAGGAAAGTTTGATTTTCTTTTGCTCTGTTCGACTGAGAGTATGTTTTTTTCTTTCGTGTGCAGTTTGTGTGTGAATCAAAATGTGGTGTAGGTCAGTTATTGTTGGCTCTGCATGCCTGAGATTCCTAAAGTACTGGTTTGAGTGAGTGATTCATCCTTCCCCCTCCCACTTTTCCCCGATTCCACGTTTTTTCGACCCCTCCGGTGTGTGACCTTGAACGCCTCGAGAGTGGCCCAGAGAAGAGAGTCCCCCCACTCCCCCTCCTCGCCCCCCCCCCCCCGCCCCCTACGGAGAGTTTGGACACGACTCCGCGGCTTCCAGGATCGGAGTTCCCCCCCCCCCCAATTGCAGGAGTCCCCTTCCCCCCAATTGCGGAAGAAACTCCCCCCAATTGCAGGAGAAACCCCCTCCTCCCTTCCCCGCAACGTGTATGTAAGACGGGAGAGTCGAGAGAACGGAAAAGGAGAGACACTAGCTGGTGGCGCTGCGACGTCGCGACGCGGAGAATCCGGCGCCTAGACGGGAAGCACCCAACACACCGCCCAAAACGAAGTAATCCCGCCCCCGAGACTGAGAGGAGAATTGCTGAGGTGATAGAGGAAAAGAGATTGTTCCCGTTCTCCGACTCAGCATACAAGGGATTGGCTTCCGGCGAAGTTGAAGAAGGTGCATTTGCAGTCCGGTATTGTGCCCGGAGGAGCAGCCGCCAGCGAGATTTCAGCCATCGGCTCGACGGAGGCTCGATAAGTAACAAGCCCCGCTGACCCTTTGACCCAGAACCGCCCGCCCCGACCCCTTTAAGTGAAGCTCCCGACGAAGGAGCCGTCACGGAGGTGTCAGCCCTCGGCGCGACAGCGGCCCGGTGAGGAGTCCCGCCGAGCCCCCCCCTCCCCTTAGAACTTCCACCCACCCAGCGAAGAAGATCCCATTTCCCCCTCTCTTCCCCCCCCCCCCCCCCCGACGTGTGATTGTGCGTGTACTTTGCACTGTATGGTTTCAATTTCTTTTCGTTGGTGTCCTCTTCAAGGATACCTGAATTTTGTGGACTAAAAATCAGTTCCATCGAGGTTTGTGCGTGTATTTTTCATTGCATTGTTTCAATTTCTTTTCTTTGTTGTCCTCTTGAAGGATACCGGAATATTGTGGACTAAAGACTAGGTTCACCGAGGTTATTTTGTTGTTCACAGTTCTTTTCATTGTATTTTGCGTGACTAGTCACATCGTCAATTATTGTTTCATTCTTGCTTTTTTTTGTTTTATGTGTGTGATCTCATTAAATGCAATTCACGAAACTCTTGTCAAAGCTTTCCTTCTCTCGGCATCCACTCCAGTCATCGGCGGACCTCCCCCACATCTTCTCCCTTCTCCCCACCCCCCTCCCTGTCCCTCTCCACCTCCCAGCCCAGGTGCCCGGGGTCACTCGCACGTCCCTCCCCAACCCGTCCCGCCTTTCGGCCCGTGCACCTCGAAACCCCTCCCCACATCCCCCAACCCCCCCCCACGTGACCGAGGTCACAATATGGAACATTGAAATGCACAGTTATTTCAACCAAGGCTGTTCGGTAAAAAAAATTGGTGATAATTATCAAAATGAAAGATGAAATTTATCAAGAAAAAGTATCCTCCTCTGTTAATTGTACCAAACTTGTTCGGTATACTGGAGGTTGTGATTAAATTTATAGAAAAAAATTGTCCTATTTTGTTTGTTTTACCAAACTATTTGATAGTCAAGAAAGGTGATACGGTTAAATTTATCGAACAGAATAGTCATCGTGAATAATCACACCTAATCAAACATATTTAATGTTCACAAATTATCAAACTTGAAGCAATACATTTCAATTAAATGTTAATACATAATTATATAATAAGATACCAAACATTAATAACCTAAGAAAGACTACGGCAAGTCCGGGGAATCCCAGAACTTCAGCAGAATTCGAAGCTCTACCTCCATCGTTCAGAACTTCGTAGACTCCGAACAAACACACAACACATGCATGAAATTCACAGGGTTTACTAACTGCAAGGCTTGCATCGGATACATCGAATATCACACACTAAAAAAAGAGGTTGGATGAGGAATTTAACTTCAATTGGATAAGAATTAATTGGCCCAAATATCAATTGTTATAATGATAAATAATAATAAACTGGGATAAAGTGGTTGGAGTAGGGACTCCAAAGGGTTGTTTGGAGCCCCTAGAATTTTCTCGGAGTTTTGCCGACTATTCTAGCTTCGTCTCGACGCCTTCCCATTAACACTGTTAGGAATTAAAGTCTGTTCTCTTTCGTCCTGTTGTGGCATTTTTTTGGTACCCCCCCCCCCCCTCCTCCCCCCCTCGTTGGACATAACCCCTCGGCGGACTAATTACCCTCCGGACTTAGCCGCAGGACTTAGCTACGCCTGTCGAGTAATAATTTTTGTGAAATAATCTAGTTACACTTGGAATATTGATTTAACTGCATGGCTATTGTCCCTGCCATGTACTAATTTGTATTTAATTTGTATTATTGTTTTGCCTTCTATTTGATTAACAAATGTACTTATGCCTTATGAAAACTTACTGATTTTGTTCTTTTCACTTCCACCCAACGAGTCAGATGTTCGTTATTATGGGTGCTGTATTTTGTGTAAATTTATTTGCATTGGAGATGAGACACTGGGCATCCTAATTTTCACTGATATTTAGTTTGATATCAGATGTTATCTGTGACTGTTGGTTCACAGTTGTTGGTGACAGTAAGAATGGTTACTTACTCGTCATATGCACTCAGTAATTGTTCATATTCTGATAACTCTGTGAGTGTGTCTTTTGTGTCATTTATTCATTTTTTTGGGTATGTGTTATCCTTGAGGTGGATAGCCCCTGAGCATTACCCCTTCGCAGTGGGTGAGAGAACTACTTTGTGTTAGTCATCATTAGGACTAGAATTCACAACAGTGATGATTATTATTGTTATTGCTTTTCCAAATTGTTAATATTTTGGGTATTTGAACGGTGTTATTCAGTGAGCACCTGCCACCCTTTAGTTACTTTTCTGTTTGTGTGAGATGGGTTTCCAATACTGTGTGGGAGTGTTGTAGTTTTTGGCACCTGTTTCTGCTTGTCAATTCAGCAGTTAATCATGTGGATCCCCGAGTGAAGTGATTAGTGTTTTCATTACACCAATTGTTCTTCCCCCAACCAGAAGTTTATTTTGGTGGACAGTTTTCCCCCAGTGGATGTGGCATTTTTTTGGTACCCCCCCCCCTCCTATAAGTTCCTCTGGGCATCCATTGTGATGAACTCCACCCTATTACAATCTATGTGTCTATCTAAGGCAAAGGATATGTTTCGGTGGTCGTGAAGACAAAGATTCCTCCCCTGTAAATTAATATTGGAGGCATAAGATGGACAATAATTATGTTTGAAACTACAAATCTTTTCTTTCGCAATATGATGGTGTTATACTTTTTCGATTGCATTGCATCTTTAACGACTTGTAGTAAGTCTTCAGGAATTATTTCGGTGTGCCAAAATATGTACATATTTTTGTTGCATTGTGAAAGATTTCCTGCAATCCAGTTTTGGAGGTTATCCTGCAAAAAGAATTAAATAGGCAATATGTGAAATGTTTAAGTGGAAGCATCAGCAAAATGATTTCATAAATGTGGTTGAGGGTCCATTTGTGATGACATAAAATGAAGTAGGTTGTGCTTTGAAAAACATATTCTCCTGATCAGTTACCAGGCATTATTTTCCCAGCGATATTCTGTAATTCACTGAAAGTTGATACATTGCAGTATTTACTAGTCTTGATTGTCATTGGAATAGGTTGCTTAAGTGTACCTTGTAGGATATCAGCTGTTCTCCGGTATATTGCAATGCTGCTCCATCAAAAGCATGAACTAAGGGCGTATCCATTCCTCCAGAGAATATGGCTTCAGCCAATAACGTACTGGAGTAGGTTTTTCCAGTCCCCGGGGGTCCGTAAAGTTCCATAGTAATTGGCGAACCGTGCATAATTCTATCATAATTACTTTTGACGGACGTAATCATGGCGTCGATAGCCATGTTTTGGCCATGAATTTTGTCATGTAGGATCCGATTGATGAGAGTGTGTTCTGTATTAGATGGAAATAGAATTGAATGAGTTGCAATTGTTTGTATGAAAGAAAGGTATGGAGCACTGCATAAAACGAATGAAATAGGTGGGAATGAACTAGTGACGATTTTTGCAACAATATTGGAATAGGTAAAATAAAGATTAGGTGAATAAAGTGTAGCGTTATTGCTGAAAGCATGCAAAGTTTACCATAGCATACACATGTGTCCTACACATGGTGTCTTACCTCCGTCAATGTAGAGAACGAAAGTATCGCAACATTTCACCCATTTGCAAGCGATGTTCATGATCGGTAACCATGGTGGAATTACGGTTTCATTTTCCGTCTCATCTAGGTAGTCATAAGTTTTCAGGATTCCCACAAGCAGAAAGGGCCACGCTACTGCGACCACGAAGAATATCATTGTGGTTTTGATACTCATTTTTGGCGCAAGGTTCCGTCAGCTTCAAGTTGCCGTAATGCTACCACGAATTTGTGAGAGCGGCTTTCAAATTAAAGCTAACGGCTGCACTCGAGCAAATGGTTTGAATTGCGGTGACGTAACTGCGCAATTGTGTTTTGCGCACAACTGAAGTGGCGGATGATTTGTAATGACGAACTCGTAGCAGTTGATTCATCATTAAGTCGGTTCCACGAATCTCTGTCGTGCTTCTTGTCAGCTTATCTCAACGCATTATTTCAGTTATTTGCATCATTACTTATCACCAATCGTTTCGATTATTTCGCACGCCCTCTTCCTTGCTATTTTTACCCGGTGACGTTGAGGCCGAGGAAGAAAACCGTTTTCCTTTGGGAACTTTCATGATATTTTTTCCAGCTGCCTTCCTGAGACCCCTTAGTTAGTAATCAGTAGGTATATCGATGTGTTTTCATTGATCAATCCGTAGCATCACATTTCGAATTCCGCATTTCCCCGTGTTGTATTTTCACCTGAGGACACGTCTACATGCCGTTCTCCTGTCTGCAAATCACGAACCCCTAATTGTCCGTTTGACTGTGGGAATGCGAATCGACATTCCTTCAAAGTCAGTCAGCTTCCGAGGCAAATTGTTGGAGTCATGTGGGCTGCGTGTACCAGGATAACCGAACTAACCTTATTTTCGGGGACTGGTTTGCTTGGCATTTGCCAGAGTCATATCATGTTTCGACAGTATACGGATCATCAGAATATTATACCTTCCACTTTTTTTAGGGTTCTTGAGCTCTTACATAGTCTTTGAAATGTCTCGTTGGGGTGGGATGGTGATTCCATGTGATGAGTTGTTGTTCGAGAAAACTGAAGTTTAGAGGCTAATTATTGGTTAGTAATATCCCCTTTAGGAGAAAAAAAAATAATTATTATCATATTCTTAGGCCTCTGCGCTAACAGTCCTTGGGGTAACTGCAAGGGGAGATAACTGATGTGCTGGGGAAGGTAATAGAATGTCCGGCCATGTGATAACAGATCCGGAGATAGTGCTTCCACATCATATAACTCCAAAAATAAAATAAAGTCTCTGAAAATAAGGTTTAACAGAATTCTGGAAGCTTGATTCCAGAAATTTATTCCATAGTTGAGTTTACTGTAGAAAAGACCATTATGTAACATAAATTCTGCATCTTTGGAGCAGTTTTGGTGAATGATTCATAGAACCTAACCTAACAATCTTGCTTAGTATTTTTCTCACAGAATATGTGTGAAGGTTTCCCTTGAGTTACAATCTGAAGTAAGGCCAAGCAACCTATTTTAATGTACTGCTGTATAGTTTGGTGGAAGAGGGTACGTCAGAAAACAGCAGGGAATAACTGAACTATTTCCAAGGAATGGCCTGTATTGACATTTCAGGAGCAAAGAGAACAACCCCAACTCTGGCACTAGAAACTCTCCTGAACCTCGATCCACTGCATTTGGAAGCAGAGATGCAGGGGAGGACAGTGGCTTATGGTCTCGAATGTTCAGGATTGTGGTATGGATAAGGAAATTTCTTTAATCACAGAGAAATTTGGACAGAGCTCAGGATGTCGAGTTCCATCCTCGAGATGGGCAGTGATGGAATGATAGCCAGGTTCAAGCAATCACTCCTCTACTTAAAAACCTGCTTCCCAAATAGAGAACGGTGGTCTAGAGGAAAGGGGAGTGAACTTCATTCTGAGGCCGAGGTATGGTATAAGGATGGCTCCAGGAAAACAGGAAGAGCTGTAGCAGGGGTCTACAGCTGTAACACAATAGGAAGCTCTCTATCCCGCTGGAAAAATGTGTAACGGTTTTCCAGGCGGAGGTATATTCCCATCTGACGTGCACATATGCCATTAAGTAGATCGTATGTTCAACAGATCGATAGCATATGCACGGATAGTGAGGCAGTTCTAAAGGCGCTGACATCACCATGGTGCAAATCACAGCTTCTCCAAGGGTGTTGTGATGCAGTCAATGATATAGGCAGATGCGGCAAGGGGGAGCTTTTCTGGGTGCCTGTTCATGCATAGTAATCTAGAAATAAGATTGCTGAAGAACTGGCAAGGACCAGTTCCGTGCAAAACTGTATTGGACAAGGGCCAATCATACCTATTGCTACATCCAAAGGGATGGGAGAAATTAGAATGTGGGGCATAGCCTTGCATTCTTAGATCTTGCGAACAGCACCACGCCTAAGACAGGTCAATCTACGTACAGGAGAACATCAGGCTTTACAAAAGACCTCGTTCACGGAACAGCAGTCAATAGCGAATGGTTGTGGGATTCTTCACTGGGAACTACTAGATGATGAGGCACCTTCACCTCCTGAAAATAGTAGATTCTACCAGATGTAGCTGGTGCCAAGAAGGGGATGAAGCCACATCCCACATATTATGGGAGTGCCCTGCTGTGATGAGGGCTCGGAATAGGTACCTGGGTGCTCCATTTCTGGAACCCAGGGAGGAAAGGGAGACCCCCATATGGGACCCGTTGGCCATCAGTAAGGTGATCAGCCTTTATGTGTGATTTCTCCAGAGCGGTGGTCGGCACAATGGGTACAAGTTCCTCTGGGCATCCATTGTGACGAACTCCACCACTATTACAATCTATGTATCTTAGGGTGGTCCAAAAAAATAAATTTTTTTAAAACACCCGCTACACATGTTTGCTCCTGTTTCCATTGGTGTTAGAAATCTATGAAAAAAAATTCAGGCAAATTGGTTAATATTTAGAGGTCCCTATGGTTGAGCACTTTTTGGGTGAATGTGGATTTTTAACTAAAACAATGGTATTTTAATGAAAAAATTTCATGGTGACATAACTGAATATATAAATAATGCTAAATGATCATGATGCATTTACTGTGACCATAAATAAGTCTCTGAAAAGGTAAAAGGTATGTTCAATACAAGATTATAATGTTTTTTTTCACTAAGATCTGTTACCATCATCATCGTCAGTCATGACTAATGTCTTCTTACTAGTTGATTATGTGGTTCGGTGTAATTTAAAAATCCGAAGAAGATACTGAAACTGGCCTTCATACTTGGTTATACACATATTGAATGTTTGTATCAGGGCAATGTCCCATTCAGCACAGTCATTAACTACTTTCATCTTGTGAACAGCCTGTTTGAGTTGTATGTAATCGGGATCCGAATCCCACTACTTAGGTTCTTTGCAAACAAATGAAGCAGCCATTTCATTCCCATCTTTATGGAGAATGTCAAATAGTTCTGCAGTTCGCTGTGTCACATATGTTTCCAGAGGAGTGTCATGTTTAAATGTTTTACTCTCAACTCTCTTAAGAGCCTTGGCTTTTGGTGGGCGCTGTAGGTTGGTAACCATTTTAACTATGGTATCGAGTCACAGACATGGGAATCAAAGAGGGGAAGTCCAACCAAATGTTCTGAAAAGAACGACAGATGGCAGTGAAAAGCTACCAAAACAGCCTTCTTAACATTGCAGTTGGGATAAGCTTCAATTTGTTTTAAAAGAATCACGTCATTCATGACAGCTTTCTCAGCTTTGGGGCCTCATTCCAATGTCGACAGTAGATGAGAGCAACATACAAGCTTACTTCAGTGATTCCTTTTTTTTCTCCAGCTGTAAGGGTGAACTGATCTCTAAATAAGTAAATTTTAAGGGAATAAATAGCCTTTGCCATCCAACATGCGTTGTGCGAACCACCTGGTGCTCGGAATTTCTCTTTGGATCTATTAGGACTTTGACCACCAAGAAAGGTATAACACAACTTTAAAAGTTCGCGGTAATCATCTCTAGGCTGCTTTGACTTAATTGGGACTTCCTAAATAACAGCATAATATCCCATCATTTCTCCTCTTAACTTTTGATTTCATTGGAATCATACAGATCATCACTCCCTTGAGAATATATTAGCTTGTCGATACGAGGCCATTGTTTCTGGAAATGCTTAAATATTGCAACACCTGGACCCCCACTAACTCCAAATGCTGTAGTAAAAAAGAAGACAACATGATTTAAAGTACATGGTGCCTGCATGGAATCCACACAAGACTAGTTCCTAAACTTTCCTCGAGTACAGTACATGCTCCACTCTTCAAGCCTGTATTGGCAGCTCTTGTGTCAATACTAGAGCCCACACATTTTGTCTCAGTACAATTTCATAAGTTTTCTTTCAATCGCATTTAAATCCCTAAACATCATCTTATTGATCCAAATTTCAGCATGGTATTTCAGTTTACCTAGTGGAACAAGGGCAGCAATGTGGAGATGAACATTTTTAACTTTTATTTTTTTCTTGCGATTTTGGACCACCTTAATGTATCTATCTAAGGCAAAGGATATGTATGTTTTCAGGAACATTTGAAAGTAGAGGTCCTTAGGGCTAATTTGTTATCATTGTATTTGGCCAAAATTGATGGTGAACAATGGAATATTTTTCCTTTATCTTCATTCATGACTGATCCATTAGAAGAAACCGTTCCATAGCATGCTTAAAAGCTTCAATTATTGTGCGTATTACTTTGGGTACATTGGCGGAACAGATTTGCATTTCCGTCATCAGCTTACTTAGTTAAAGTTATTCCTTACAAGAAAGGGGTAAAATCAGTTGTGTGGATAAATTATAACAATGGATCCGGAATTGGTCCTTTAGGGATACTTTCTGCTATGATTTTAGAAGAGGTTAAAGAGACACCATTGGAATTATTTATTTGGAGAAATATCTCTATGTCATATAAATAAGATTTTAAAAGATTTGAATTTCTTCTCTTATACCCCAATGCTGTAGCTTGTGTGGTAAAATCTGGAGATTGACACAGTCCAACACTTCACTAGGTTCTAAGGACTGACTAATCCAGATCATGTTACTGTTTAGCATTGCAAATAATTCTTTTTTGTGGACTTGTGTATCCTAAAATAAGGTTGATATTTTGAATTTGAGGAATATTTACCAAAAATTAACTAATCTATTATGCATGGGATTTACAATGATTTTGGAGAAAATGGGGAAGTTGACAATGGGCCTATACTTACTCATGTCATTAAGATCACTTTTTTTATAAATAGGTAGATATTTTTTTACACTGCTTTATTTTATTGGGGAACATCCCTACTTCAAGACATCTGGTAAAGAAATGCTTCCAATATTTAGTAAATTATCTTGCGACAGTTTTAATAATGGCTGACTTTAAATCAAAGATGTCATTGCTTCGGAATTTTTGGAAAGTTTTTTGATGAAATGGAAGATTTTCTGTTCATGTATTCCTTCAAAGTAAAAGGAGTTGAGAGATGGGATATTATAATTCATAAGATCTTTAACGGTCAATTTGGTGTTGAAAATGGTAATGGAGTAGGTGTTGAGAGTTTTTATGTGGTATGAAAAATTTGCACTAATGAATTCTGCTATCTGAGATGAATTGTGAATGGTTTAATTGTATTTTACTTCTTTTACATCGTTTATGTCCTTATGGTGATACAGAGTATTTATTTTTTATTAAGTCAAAAGTGGATTTGGAGATAATCTCTGAAAATAGCATTGTGTGGGAGTTTAAAGATTTTCTTCTAGCATTGTAGTAATGTGCAATGAACATTCCTTAATTCTATTCATTATTCCAAAATATGCCATTTCAATGCATACATTTTATTAATACGACAAAAATTTTATTTATTCAAAATAAATTTCTTGGTGTAATTCAAGACATAGGTAATACAAATCTTAACTCTCAGGTTTAAGTACAAATATACACACAAAATGATGAAATTACATCCAACATAACCCTTCCAATGTATACCACAATGCCATAAATGTGTATACAAAGTTAAAAAACAAGAAAGATTAATAGGTAATATGAAGCATAAATAGATATCACGGTGAAAAAATAAAAATACAACTAAATCTAAATCTAACAAGGTTAACAGAGCCTCAGTTATATGTAGAATTTTTGAAAACATTTTCTTTTTTTACTTGAAGACTTAGCAGCAAGTTTAACCTAGAATCGATCTTCGTAAATAATGAGTCGTGCATTAAAACTTTAATGCACACATTTTTCTTCCCAATTTCATATTATCTTTTACCCTGTTATTATGTAGAATCCGGCACATCTGAAACTTTAGAAATTTGATCCACCATCCTCACAATGTCTTTGCACGTTATGTTTGTGTACCCATATTTGTCCAGAGTAATTTGGTCAAATATTTTTCTGGAATGGAAAAAGAAAGACAAACTGATTACATGGTGAATTGTAATATAGGATAGATTAGGAGCATGCACATATTTTAAAATTTGAATGAATGCTAAATTAAATTTATTTTTTCCTTCCAACAAATTACTCCTTTAAAGACTCTACTTGCTTCTCTTTTGCAAAAAGTGAATGCAAACAAACATGCAGAACCTAAAATACATCCACGTGCAAAGTAGCACCTATCTTTTTTGCTTAAATCTCCTGATTGAGCTGTATTCCATTATATGTACTTTCTACAGGACCTTATATAATAAGTTTAAACAAATAAAATTTTTATTTAAAACTAGCATGGAAGCTGCTTCTGTTCGTGGCACTGACCTGCAGACCTTTGGCTTGCAGTCTGATGCACAGACCTCAAAATACCTAATCGGATCTGAAAACAAGGGCCTTTTGGATGAGGCATCTTAGGTAGTGTGGTGGTTTACTCATTGTCGCGGCAAGCAAAAAATGAAATGCCTGATTCCACATCTGGAAGCCTTCTGTACGTATGCCAGTTTTTAACCCACGACATACCCTTCTGAATATACAGATACCCTCATTAGCCCTCTTACTTCTTTGTGTCAAATAAACGATAGCATAATGTGTAATATTGAATCAAAAGCATACTACCTTTGCAATTCCTTTAAAAATTAACTGTGTTTATGGTCATAAAATGTCCTGTATTATTTCAATGGGAACTTGGGAAAAGGGAAACCATTATATGATCTTAGTGTTTTATCACCCTTGCCTCCATTTCTTAAAATGGATCCGATTAATGCCTTTCTGTTTTTCCCTTACAACATTAACCATGTTCATATTAGGGCTTAGGTTGATAAAGGGACTAATAAGTCCCTATAGACCCCACATGAGTATAGTTTATTATTATTATGTTTCCTAACCTTTTCCCTCAACCCTTTCTCAAACCCTTCTTTTAGTTTCCTTTAACTGGATTATTTCTGGAAATCTCTACTCTTAATCGTGTTCCTGCTATGAAGTGTGTTGGCAGGTAACACCTTCTTTCTGCTTATCCTTGGTTCACTCCTCTGCTAGTATCCCTATTTCCCCCTCCCTTAGGTGGTGGGGTGTGTGACTCCAGGGTGGGAAATAGGGCAGAACATTCCCAAACAGCATTAAGACTGTCGTACATGGTTAAAAGGCATGTCCTGTTCAAAGTGTGCCTGGTTCCCTGTGAATATAGTATATGTGGGCAGTCAAAACTGGCTACTATCCTGCAAGCAATACTTAGGTGATGAGACAGAGGAGTGGTGTAGTGAGATAGAGAGAACACTTGAAAACCTCTGGGAAGATGTCTTACAGGATTAATACCTTCTTGTATTTGAGGTCATTAGGTTTGTAAACAGGGTATTGAGGATTGCTTATGGCAGTGACAGTTCTACAGGTTGGTTCAAAAAGCCAGTTATGAGGAAGGCATCCAATAAGGGTCCATGTTCAAATTCAGAGGTGTATGACGTCATCATGAGGAGGCAAGGGATAATCAGAGTCCATGGACTCAGTTATCCATACACGTCACCTCTCTCATGACTTTATTATTGTTGAGAGACCTAGAACATTTATCTATGTGAATTGGATGAGTTGAGTTCATTTCTTGATTACATGAGGGATCAGACAGCAGTTCTGCAGACACTTGGAGATGATGAAAATGGAAATGCATTCATAGTTGTTTTCTGCTTCTGGTACCTAAAGTATGATTCATAGGTTCTTAACGGAGGATCATAGCCTACCATTGCTAATAGTATCACAGTGGAAGTGATAGATATGACACTTTGCACCAATCCTTTGTTGCATATGATCATAAAGTGGAGGTTTTGGGGGGAGATTACATTTTCAGAACACCATCATGTACTCTTCACTCTCTTAGAATCGAGTTGCAGGCAATGCAAGGCAATTGTGTTTATATATATATAGTACATGTTCTGCTTGAGACAACTGCTGCCTTTGGAATGTTAAAGAATTCAGATCATACTTACTCTTCCAACGATTTAGGTGGCACAAAAATTCCAAGACTCTCGAAGGAATCCAGCATGCAGTATATCAAGTCCTTCCGTTCCATTGGGAGGAACAGAATGCGTTCTGAAAGTGAACACAGGTTTTTTACTTTTATTTCGCGATATAACTGATAGGACAATATGAAATATAAATTTAAAATGAAGAGGCATGTTTAAGGACGTAGTGTTTGTAAGCACTCACAAAAGCAAATTATTGGTACAGTGGTTACCTGTCATGCTGAACAAAGGTCTTGTGAAGGCTGGTCTAAAGTGAGAATTTCTCATAAATTTTTTACGTATCCCTAGTTTAAGGTGGTCGTGATACAGTTGAGACACTATGGGGCTCGTTTCGGTGGTCGTGAAGACAAAGATTCCTCCCCTGCAAATTAATATTGGAGGCATTAGATGGACAATAATTATGTTTGAAACTACAAATCTTTTCTTTCGTAATATGATGGTGTTATACTTTTTCGATTGCATTGCTTCTTTAACGACTTGTAGTAAGTCTTCAGGAATTATTTCAGTGTGCCAAAATATGAACATATTTTTGTTGCATTGTGAAAGATTTCCTGCAATCCAGTTTTGGAGGTTATCCTGCAAAAAGAATTAAATAGGCAATATGTGAAATGTTTAAGTGGAAGTATCAGCAAAATGATTTCATAAATGTGGTTGAGGGTCCATTTGTGATGACATAAAATAAAGTAGGTTGTGCTTTGAAAAACATATTCTCCGGATCAGAAATATACCAGACTATATTTTCCCAGAGATAATCTGTAATTCACTGAAAGTTGATACATTGCAGTACTTACTAGTCTTGATTGTCATTGGAATAGGTTGCTTAAGTGTACCTTGTAGGAATTCAGCTGATCTCCGGTATATTGCAATGCAGCTCCATCAAAGGCATGAACTAAGGGCGTATCCATTCCTCCAGAGAATATGGCTTCAGCCAATAACGTACTGGAGTAGGTTTTTCCAGTCCCCGGGGGTCCGTAAAGTTCCATAGTAATTGGCGAACCGTGCGTAATTCTATCATAATTACTTTTGACGGACGTAATCATGGCGTCGATAGCCAAGTTTTGGCCATGAATTTTGTCCTGTAGGATCCGATTGATGAGAGTGTGTTCTGTATTAGATGGGAAAAGAATTAAATGAGTTGCAATTGTTTGTATAAAAAAAAAGGTATGGAGCACTGCATAAAACGAATGAAAAAGGTGGGAATGAACTAGTGACGATTTTTGCAACAATATTGGAATAGGTAAAATAAAGATTAGGTGAATAAAGTGTAGCGTTATTGCTGAAAGCATGCAAAGTTTACCATAGCATACACATGTGTCCTACACATGGTGTCTTACCTCCGTGAATGTTGAGAACGAAAGTATCGCAACATTTCATCCATTTGCAAGCGATGTTCATGATCGGTAACCATGGTGGAGTTACGGTTTCATTTTCCGTCTCATCTAGGTAGTCATAAGTTTTCATGATTCCCACAAGCAGAAAGGGCCACGCTACTGCGACCACGAAGAATATCATTGTGGTTTTGATACTCATTTTTGGCGCAAGGTTCTGTCAGCTTCAAGTTGCCGTAATGCTACCACGAATTTGTGAGAGCGGCTTTCAAATTAAAGCTAACGGCTGCACTCGAGCCAATGGTTTGAATTGCGGTGACGTAACTGCGCAATTGTGTTTTGCGCACATAATTGCACCGAAGTGGCGGATGATTTGTAATGACGAACTCGTAGCAGTTGATTCATCATTAAGTCGGTTCCACGAATCTCTGTCGTGCTTCTTGTCAGCTTATCACTACGCATTATTTCAGTTATTTGCATCATTACTTATCACCAATCGTTTCGATTATTTCGCACGCCCTCTTCCTTGCTAGTTTTACCCGGTGACGTTGAGGCCCTGGAAGAAAACGTTTTCCTTTCGGAACGTTCATGATATTTTTTTCCCGCTGCCGTCCTGAGACCCCTTAGTTAGTAATCAGTAGGTATATCGATGTGTTTTCATTGATCAATCCGTAGCATCACATTTCGAATTCCGCATTTCCCCGTGTTGTATTTTCACCTGAGGACACGTCTACATGCCGTTCTCCTGTCTGCAAATCACGAAGCCCTAAGTGTCCGTTTGATTGTGGGAATGCGAATCGACATTCCTTCAAAGTCAGTCAGCTTTCGAGGCAAAATGTTGGAGTCGTGTGGGTTGCGTCTACCAGGATAACCGAACTAACCTTATTTTCGGGGACTGGTTTGCTTGGCATTTGCCAGAGTCATGTCATGTTTCGACAGCATACGGATCATCAGAATATTATACCTTCCACTTTTTTTAGGGTTCTTGAGCTCTTACATAGTCTTTGAAATGTCTCGTTGGGGTGGGATGGTGATTCCATGTGATGAGTTGTTGTTCGAGAAAACTGAAGTTTAGAGGCTAAATATTGGTTAGTAATATCCCCTTTAGGAGAAAAACAAATGATTATATCATGTTCTTAGGCCCCTGCACACCCAGTCCTTGGGGTAACTGCAAGGGGAGATAACTGATGTGCTGGGGAAGGTAATAGAATGTCCGGCCATGTGATAACAGAGCCGGAGATAGTGCTTCCACATTATATAACTCCAAAAATAAAATAAAGTCTCTGAAAATAAGGTTTAACAGAATTCTGGAAGCTTGATTCCAGAAATTTATTCCATAGTTGAGTTTACTGTAGAAAAGACCATTATGTAACATAAATTCTGCATCTTTGGAGCAGTTTTGGTGAATGATTCATAGAACCTAACCTACCAATCTTGCTTAGTATTTTGCTCACAGAATATGTGTGAAGGTTTCCCTTGAGTTACAATCTGAAGTAAGGCCAAGCAACCTATTTTAATGTACTGCTGTATAGTTTGGTGGAAGAGAGTCCGTCAGAAAACAGAGGGAATAACTGAACTATTTCCAAGGAATGGCCTGTATTGACATTTCAGGAGCAAAGAGAACAACCCCAACTCTGGCACTAGAAACTCTCCTGAACCTCGATCCACTGCATTTGGAAGCAGAGATGCAGGGGAGGACAGTGGCTTATGGTCTCGAATGTTCAGGATTGTGGTATGGATAAGGAAATTTCTTTAATCACAGAGAGATTTGGACAGAGCTCAGGATGTCGAGTTCCATCCTCGAGATGGGCAGTGATGGAATGATAGCCAGGTTCAAGCAATCACTCCTCTACTTAAAAACCTGCTTCCCAAATAGAGAAGGGTGGCCTAGAGGAAAGGGGAGTGAACTTCATTCTGAGGCCGAGGTATGGTATAAGGATGGCTCCAGGAAAACAGGAAGAGCTGTAGCAGGGGTCTACAGCTGTAACACAATAGGAAGCTCTCTATCCCTGTGGAAAAATGTGTAACGGTTTTCCAGGCAGAGGTATATTCCCATCTGACGTGCACATATGCCATTAAGTAGATCGTATGTTCAACATATCGGTGGCATATGCACGGATAGTGAGGCAGTTCTAAAGGCGCTGACATAACCATGGTGCAAATCACAGCTTCTCTATGAGTGTTGTGATGCAGTCAATGATATACGCATATGCGTCAAGGGGGAGCTTTTCTGGGTGCCTGTTCATGAATAGTAATCTAGAAATGAGATGGCTTACGAGCTGGCAAGAACCAGTTCCGAGCAAAACTGTATTGGACAAGGGCCAATCATACCTATTGCTACATCCAAAGGGATGGGAGAAATTAGAATGTGGGGCATAGCCTTGCATTCTTAGATCTTGCAAACAGCACCACGCCTTAGACAGGTCAATCTACAAACAGGAGAACATCAGGCTTGATAAAAGACCTCTTTCACGGAACAGCAGTCAATAGCGAATGGTTGTGGGATTCTTCACTGGGAACTACTAGATGATGAGGCACCTACACCTCCTGAAAATAGTAGATTCTACCAGATGTAGGTGGTGCAAAGAAGGGGATGAAGCCACATCCCACATATTATGGGAGTGCCCTGCTGTGATGAGGGCTCGGAATAGGTACCTGGGTGCTCCATTTTTGGAACCCAGGGAGGAAAGGGAGACCCCCATATGGGACCCGTTGGCCATCAGTAAGGTGATCAGCCTTTATATGTGATTTCTCCAGAGCGGTGGTCGGCACATAGGGTACAAGTTCCTCTGGGCATCCATTGTGATGAACTCCACCCTATTACAATCTATGTGTCTATCTAAGGCAAAGGATATGTATGTTTTCAGGAAAATCGAAAGTAGAGGTCCTTAGGGCTAATTTGTTATCATTGTATTTGGCCAAAATTGATGGTGCACAATGGAATATTTTTCCTATATCTTCATTCATGAGTGATCCATTAGAAGAAACCATTCCATTGCATGCTCAAAAGCTTCAATTATTGTGCGTATGACTTTGGGTACATTGGCGGAACAGATTTGCATTTCCGTCATCAGCTTACTTAGTTAAAGTTATTCCTTACAAGAAAGGGGTAAAATCAGTTGTGTGGATAAATTATAACAATGGATCCGGAATTGGTCCTTTAGGGATACTTTCTGCTATGATTTTAGAAGAGGTTAAAGAGACACCACTGGAACTATTTATTTGGAGAAATATCTCTATGTCATCTAAATAAGATTTTAAAAGATTTGAATTTCTTCTCATAAACCCCAATGCTGTAGCTTGTGTGGTAAAATCTGGAGTTTGACACAGCCCAACACTTCACTAAGTTCTAAGGACTGACTAATCCAGATCATGTTACTGTTTAGCATTGCAAATAATTCTTTTTTGTGGACTTGTGTATCCTAAAATAAGGTTGATATTTTGAATTTGAGGAATATTTACCAAAAATTAACTAATCTATTATGCATGGGATTTTCAATGATTTTGGAGAAAATGGGGAAGTTGACAATGGGCCTATAGTTACTCATGTCATTAAGATCACCTTTTTTATAAATAGGTAGATATTTTTTTACACTGCTTTATTTTATTGGGGAACATCCCTACTTCAAGACATCTGGTAAAGAAATGCTTCCAATATTTAGTAAATTATCTTGCGACAGTTTTAATAATGGCTGACTTTAAATCAAAGATGTCATTGCTTCGGAATTTTTGGAAAGTTTTTTGATGAAATGGAAGATTTTCTGTTCATGTATTCCTTCAAAGTAAAAGGAGTTGAGAGATGGGATATTATAATTCATAAGATCTTTAACGGTCAATTTGGTGTTGAAAATGGTAATGGAGTAGGTGTTGAGAGTTTTTATGTGGTATGAAAAATTTGCACTAATGAATTCTGCTATCTGAGATGAATTGTGAATGGTTTAATTGTATTTTACTTCTTTTACATCGTTTATGTCCTTATGGTGATACAGAGTATTTATTTTTTATTAAGTCAAAAGTGGATTTGGAGATAATCTCTGAAAATAGCATTGTGTGGGAGTTTAAAGATTTTCTTCTAGCATTGTAGTAATGTGCAATGAACATTCCTTAATTCTATTCATTATTCCAAAATATGCCATTTCAATGCATACATTTTATTAATACGAAAAAAATTTTATTTATTCAAAATAAATTTCTTGGTGTAATTCAAGACATAGGTAATACAAATCTTAACTCTCAGGGTTAAGTACAAATATACACACAAAATGATGAAATTACATCCAACATAACCCTTCCAATGTATACCACAATGCCATAAATGTGTATACAAAGTTAAAAAACAAGAAAGATTAATAGGTAATATGAAGCATAAATAGATATCCAGGTGAAAAAATAAAAATACAACTAAATCTAAATCTAACAAGGTTAACAGAGCCTCAGTTATATGTAGAATTTTTGAAAACATTTTCTTTTTTTACTTGAAGACTTAGCAGCAAGTTTAACCTAGAATCGATCTTCGTAAATAATGAGTCGTGCATTAAAACTTTAATGCACACATTTTTCTTCCCAATTTCATATTATCTTTTACCCTGTTATTATGTAGAATCCGGCACATCTGAAACTTTAGAAATTTGATCCACCATCCTCACAATGTCTTTGCACGTTATGTTTGTGTACCCATATTTGTCCAGAGTAATTTGGTCAAATATTTTTCTGGAATGGAAAAAGAAAGACAAACTGATTACATGGTGAATTGTAATATAGGAGTGATTAGGAGGATGCACATATTTTAAAATTTGAATGAATGCTAAATTAAATTTATTTTTTCCTTCCAACAAATTACTCCTTTAAAGTCGTCTCTTTTGCAAAAAGTGAATGCAAACTAACATGCAGAACCTAAAATACATCCACGTGCAAAGTAGCACCTATCTTGTTTGCTTAAATCTCCTGATTGAGCTGTATTCAATTATATGTACTTTCTACAGGACCTTATATAATAAGTTCAAACAAATAAAATTTTTATTTAAAACTAGCATGGCAGATGCTTCTGTTCGTGGCACTGACCTGCAGACCTTTGGCTTGCAGTCTGATGCACAGACCTCAAAATACCTAATCGGATCTGAAAACAAGGGCCTTTTGGATGAGGCATCTTAGGTAGTGTGGTTGTTTACTCATTGTCGCGGCAAGCATAAAATGAAATGCCTGATTCCACATCTGGAAGCCTTTTGTACATATGCCAGTTTTTAACCCACGACTTACCCTTCTGAATATACAGATAACCTCATCAGCCCTCTTACTTCTTTGTGTCAAATAAACGATAGCATAATGTGTAATATTGAATCAAAAGCATACTACCTTTGCAATTCCTTTGTAAAATTTACTGTGTTTATGATCATGAAATGTCTTGTATTATTTCAATGGGAACTTGAGAAAAGGGAAACCATTATATAATCTTAGTGTTTTATCACCCTTGCCTCCAAATCTTAAAATGGATCCGATTAATGCCTTTCTGTTTTTCCCTTACAACATTAACCATGTTCATATTAGGGCTTAGGTTGATAAAGGGACTATTTAGTCCCTATAGACCCCACATGAGTAGAGTTTATTATTATTATGTTTCCTAACCTTTTCCCTCAACCCTTTCTAAAACCCTCCTTTTAGTTTCCTTTAACTGGATTATTTCTGGAAATCTCTACTCTTAATCGTGTTGCTGCTATGAAGTGTGTTGGCAGGTAACACCTTCTTTCTGCTTATCCTTGGTTCACTCCTCTGCTAGTATCCCTATTTCCCCCTCCCTTAGGTGGTGGGGTGTGTGACTCCAGGGTGGGAAACAGGGCAGAACATTCCCAAACAGCATTAAGACTGTCGTACATGGTTAAAAGGCATGTCCTGTTCAAAGTGTGCCTGGTTCCCTGTGAATATAGTATATGTGGATCGGGCAGTCAAAACTGGCTACTATCCTGCAAGCAATACTTAGGTGATGAGACAGAGGAGTGCTGTAGTGAGATAGAGAGAACACTTGAAAACCTCTGGGAAGATGTCTTACAGGATTAATACCTTCTTGTATTTGAGGTCATTAGGTTTGTAAACAGGGTATTGAGGATTGCTTATGGCAGTGACAGTTCTACAGGTTGGTTCAAAGAGCCAGTAACGAGGAAGGCATTCAATAAGGGTCCATGTTCAAATTCGGAGGTGTATGACGTCATCATGAGGAGGCAAGGGATAATCAGAGTCCATGGACTCAGTTATCCATACACGTCACCTCTCTCATGACTTTATTATTGTTGAGAGACCTAGAACATTTATCTATGTGAATTGGATGAGTTGAGTTCATTTCTTGATTACATAGGGATCAGACAGCAGTTCTGCAGACACTTGGAGATGATGAAAATGGAAATTAATTCATAGTTGTTTTCTGCTTCTTGTACCTTAAGTATGATTCATAGGTTCTTAACGGAGGATCATAGCCTACCATTGCTAATAGTATCACAGTGGAAGTGATAGATATGACACTTTGCACCAATCCTTTGTTGCATATGATCATAAAGTGGAGGTTTTGGGGGGAGATTACATTTTCAGAACACCATCATGTACTCTTCACTCTCTTAGAATCGAGTTGCAGGCAATGCAAGGCAATTGTGTTTATATATATATAGTACATGTTCTGCTTGAGACAACTGCTGCCTTTGGAATGTTAAAGAATTCAGATCATACTTACTCTTCCAACGATTTAGGTGGCACAAAAATTCCAAGACTCTCGAAGGAATCCAGCATGCAGTATATCAAGTCCTTCCGTTCCATTGGGAGGAACAGAATGCGTTCTGAAAGTGAACACAGGTTTTTTACTTTTATTTCGCGATATAACTGATAGGACAATATGAAATATTAATTTAAAATGAAGAGGCATGTTTAAGGACGTAGTGTTTGTAAGCACTCACAAAAGCAAATTATTGGTACAGTGGTTACCTGTCATGCTGAACAAAGGTCTTGTGAAGGCTGGTCTAAAGTGAGAATTTCTCATAAATTTTTTACGTATGCCTAGTTTAAGGTGGTCGTGATACAGTTGAGACACTATGGGGCTCGTTTCGGTGGTCGTGAAGACAAAGATTCCTCCCCTGTAAATTAATATTGGAGGCATTAGATGGACAATAATTATGTTTGAAACTACAAATCTTTTCTTTCGTAATATGATGGTGTTATACTTTTTCGATTGCATTGCTTCTTTAACGACTTGTAGTAAGTCTTCAGGAATTATTTCGGTGTGCCAAAATATGAACATATTTTTGTTGCAATGTGAAAGATTTCCTGCAATCCAGTTTTGGAGGTTATCCTGCAAAAAGAATTAAATAGGCAATATGTGAAATGTTTAAGTGGAAGCATCAGCAAAATGATTTCATAAATGTGGTTGAGGGTCCATTTGTGATGACATAAAATGAAGTAGGTTGTGCTTTGAAAAACATATTCTCCTGATCAGTTACCAGGCATTATTTTCCCAGAGATATTCTGTGATTCACTGCATGTTGATTCATTGCAGTACTTACTAGTCTTGATTGTCATTGGAATAGGTTGCTTAAGTGTACCTTGTAGGATATCAGCTGATCTCCGGTATATTGCAATGCTGCTCCATCAAAGGCATGAACTAAGGGCGTATCCATTCCTCCAGAGAATATGGCTTCAGCCAATAACGTACTGGAGTAGGTTTTTCCAGTCCCCGGGGGTCCGTAAAGTTCCATAGTAATTGGCGAACCGTGCATAATTCTATCATAATTACTTTTGACGGACGTAATCATGGCGTCGATGGCCATGTTTTGGCCATGAATTTTGTCCTGTAGGATCCGATTGATGAGAGTGTGTTCTGTATTATATGGAAAAAGAATTAAATGAGTTGCAATTGTTAGTTTGAAAGAAAGGTATGGAGCACTGCATAAAACGAATGAAATAGGTGGGAATGAACTAGTGACGATTTTTGCAACAATATTGGAATAGGTAAAATAAAGATTAGGTGAATAAAGTGTAGCGTTATTGCTGAAAGCATGCAAAGTTTACCATAGCATACACATGTGTCCTACACATGGTGTCTTACCTCCGTGAATGTTGAGAACGAAAGTATCGCAACATTTCATCCATTTGCAAGCGATGTTCATGATCCGTAACCATGGTGGAATTACGGTTTCATTTTCCGTCTCATCTAGGTAGTCATAAGTTTTCAGGATTCCCACAAGCAGAAAGGGCCACGCTACTGCGACCACGAGGAATATCATTGTGGTTTTGATACTCATTTTTGGCGCAAGGTTCTGTCAGCTTCAAGTTGCCGTAATGCTACCACGAATTTGTGAGAGCGGCTTTCAAATTAAAGCTAACGGCTGCACTCGAGCCAATGGTTTCAATTGCGGTGACGTAACTGCGCAATTGTGTTTTGCGCACATAATTGCACTGAAGTGGCGGATGATTTGTAATGACGAACTCGTAGCAGTTGATTCATCATTAAGTCGGTTACACCAATCTCTGTCGTACTTCTTGTCAGCTTATCTCTACGCATTATTTCAGTTATTTGCATCATTGCTTATCACCAATCGTTTCGATTATTTCGCACGCACTCTTCCTTGCTAGTTTTACCCGGTGACGTTGAGGCCGAGGAAGAAAACGTTTTCCTTTCGGAACGTTCATGATATTTTTTTCCCGCTGCCGTCCTGAGACCCCTTTAGTTAGTAATCAGTAGGTATATCGATGTGTTTTCATTGATCAATCCGTAGCATCACATTTCGAATTCCGCATTTCCCCGTGTTGTATTTTCACCTGAGGACACGTCTACATGCCGTTCTCCTGTCTGCAAATCACGAAGCCCTAAGTGTCCGTTTGATTGTGGGAATGCGAATCGACATTCCTTCAAAGTCAGTCAGCTTTCGAGGCAAATTGTTGGAGTCGTGTGGGTTGCGTCTACCAGGATAACCGAACTAACCTTATTTTCGGGGACTGGTTTGCTTGCCATTTGCCAGAGTCATGTCATCTTTCGACAGCATACGGATCATCAGAATATTATACCTTCCACTTTTTTAAGTGTTCTTGAGCTCTTACGTAGTCTTTGAAATTTTTCGTTGGGGTGGGATGGTGATTCCATGTGATGAGTTGTTGTTCGAGAAAACTGAAGTTTAGAGGCTAATTATTGGTTAGTAATATCCCCTTTAGGAGAAAAACAAATAATTATTATCATGTTCTTAGGCCCCTGCGCTACCAGTCCTTGGGGTAACTGCAAGGGGAGATAACTGATGTGCTGGGGAAGGTAATAGAATGTCCGGCCATGTGATAACAGATCCGGAGATAGTGCTTCCACATTATATAACTCCAAAAATAAAATAAAGTCTCTGAAAATAAGGTTTAACAGAATTCTGGAAGCTTGATTCCAGAAATTTATTCCATAGTTGAGTTTACTGTAGAAAAGACCATTATGTAACATAAATTCTGCATCTTTGGAGCAGTTTTGGTGAATGATTCATAGAACCTAACCTACCAATCTTGCTTAGTATTTTGCTCACAGAATATGTGTGAAGGTTTCCCTTGAGTTACAATCTGAAGTAAGGCCAAGCAACCTATTTTAATGTACTGCTGTATAGTTTGGTGGAAGAGAGTCCGTCAGAAAACAGCAGGGAATAACTGAACTATTTCCAAGGAATGGCCTGTATTGGCATTTCAGGAGCAAAGAGAACAACCCCAACTCTGGCACTAGAAACTCTCCTGAACCTCGATCCACTGCATTTGGAAGCAGAGATGCAGGGGAGGACAGTGGCTTATGGTCTCGAATGTTCGGGATTGTGGTATGGATAAGGAAATTTCTTTAATCACAGAGAAATTTGGACAGAGCTCAGGATGTTGAGTTCCATCCTCGAGATTGGCAGTGATGGAATGATAGCCAGGTTCAAGCAATCACTCCTCTACTTAAAAACCTGCTTCCCAAATAGAGAACGGTGGTCTAGAGGAAAGGGGAGTGAACTTCATTCTGAGGCCGAGGTATGGTATAAGGATGGCTCCAGGAAAACAGGAAGAGATGTAGCAGGGGTCTACAGCTGTAACACAATAGGAAGCTCTCTATCCCCCTGGAAAAATGTGTAACGGTTTTCCAGGCGGAGGTATATTACCATCTGACGTGCACATATGCCATTAAGTAGATCGTATGTTCAACAGATCGATGGCATATGCACGGATAGTGAGGCAGTTCTAAAGGCGCTGACATCACCATGGTGCAAATCACAGCTTCTCCAAGAGTGTTGTAATGCAGTCAATGATATAGGCAGATGCGGCAAGGGGGAGCTTTTCTGGGTGCCTGTTCATGCATAGTAATCTAGAAATGAGATGGCTGAAGAGCTGGCAAGGACCAGTTCCGTGCAAAACTGTATTGGACAAGGGCCAATCATACCTATTGCTACATCCAAAGGGATGGGAGAAATTAGAATGTGGGGCATAGCCTTGCATTCTTAGATCTTGCGAACAGCACCACGCCTAAGACAGGTCAATCTACGTACAGGAGAACATCAGGCTTTACAAAAGACCTCGTTCACGGAACAGCAGTCAATAGCGAATGGTTGTGGGATTCTTCACTGGGAACTACTAGATGATGAGGCACCTTCACCTCCTGAAAATAGTAGATTCTACCAGATGTAGCTGGTGCAAAGAAGGGGATGAAGCCACATCCCACATATTATGGGAGTGCCCTGCTGTGATGAGGGCTCGGAATAGGTACCTGGGTGCTCCATTTCTGGAACTAAGGGAGGAAAGGGAGACCCCCATATGGGACCCGTTGGCCATCAGTAAGGTGATCAGCCTTTATGTGTGATTTCTCCAGAGCGGTGGTCGGCACAATGGGTACAAGTTCCTCTGGGCATCCATTGTGACGAACTCCACCACTATTACAATCTATGCATCTAAGGGTGGTCCAAAAAAATAAATTTTTTTAAAACACCCGCTACACATGTTTGCTCCTGTTTCCATTGGTGTTAGAAATCTATGAAAAAAAATTCAGGCAAATTGGTTAATATTTAGAGGTCCCTATGGTTGAGCACTTTTTGGGTGAATGTGGATTTTTAACTAAAACAATGGTATTTTAATGAAAAAATTTCATGGTGACATAACTGAATATATAAATAATGCTAAATGATCATGATTCATTTACTGTGACCATAAATAAGTCTCTGAAAAGGTAAAAGGTATGTTCAATACAAGATTATAATGTTTTTTTTCACTAAGATCTGTTACCATCATCATTGTCAGCCATGACTAATGCCTTCTTACTAGTTGATTATGTGGTTCGGTGTAATTTAAAAATCCGAAGAAGATACTGAAACTGGCCTTCATACTTGGTTATACACATATTGAATGTTTGTATCAGGGCAATGTCCCATTCAGCACAGTCATTAACTACTTTCATCTTGTGAACAGCCTGTTTGAGTTGTATGTAATCGGGATCCGAATCCCACTACTTAGGTTCTTTGCAAACAAATGAAGCAGCCATTTCATTCCCATCTTTATGGAGAATGTCAAATAGTTCTGCAGTTCGCTGTGTCACATATGTTTCCAGAGGAGTGTCATGTTTAAATGTTTTACTCTCAACTCTCTTAAGAGCCTTGGCTTTTGGTGGGCGCTGTAGGTTGGTAACCATTTTAACTATGGTGGAGTCACAGACATGGGAATCAAAGAGGGGAAGTCCAACCAAATGTTCTGAAAAGAACGACAGATGGCAGTGAAAAGCTACCAAAACAGCCTTCTTAACATTGCAGTTGGGATAAGCTTCAATTTGTTTTAAAAGAATCACGTCATTCATGACAGCTTTCTCAGCTTTGGGGCCTCATTCCAATGTCGACCGTAGATGAGAGCAACATACAAGCTTACTTCAGTGATTCCTTTTTTTTCTCCAGCTGTAAGGGTGAACTGATCTCTAAATAAGTAAATTTTAAGGGAATAAATAGCCTTTGCCATCCAACATGCGTTGTGCAAACCACCTGGTGCTCGGAATTTCTCTTTGGATCTATTAGGACTTTGACCACCAAGAAAGGTATAACACAACTTTAAAAGTTCGCGGTAATCATCTCTAGGCTGCTTTGACTTAATTGGGACTTCTAAAATAACAGCATAATATCCCATCATTTCTCCTCTTAACATTTTGATTTCATTGGAATCATACAGATCATCACTCCCTTGAGAATATATTAGCTTGTCGATACGAGGCCATTGTTTCTGGAAATGCTTACATATTGCAACACCTGGACCCCCACTAACTCCAAATGCTGTAGTAAAAAAGAAGACAACATGATTTAAAGTACATGGTGCCTGCATGGAATCCACACAAGACTAGTTCCTAAACTTTCCTCGAGTACAGTACATGCTCCACTCTTCAAGCCTGTATTGGCAGCTCTTGTCTCAAATACTAGAGCCCACACATTTTGTCTCAGTACAATTTCATAAGTTTTCTTTCAATCGCATTTAAATCCCTAAACATCATCTTATTGATCCAAATTTCAGCATGGTATTTCAGTTTACCTAGTGGAACAAGGGCAGCAATGTGGAGATGACCATTTTTAACTTTTATTTTTTTCATGCGATTTTGGACCACCTTAATGTATCTATCTAAGGCAAAGGATATGTATGTTTTCAGGAACATTTGAAAGTAGAGGTCCTTAGGGCTAATTTGTTATCATTGTATTTGGCCAAAATTGATGGTGCACAATGGAATATTTTTCCTTTATCTTCATTCATGAATGATCCATTAGAAGAAACCGTTCCATTGCATGCTTAAAAGCTTCAATTATTGTGCGTATGACTTTGGGTACATTGGCCGAACAGATTTGTATTTCCGTCATCAGCTTACTTAGTTAAAGTTATTCCTTACAAGAAAGGGGTAAAATCAGTTGTGTGGATAAATTATAACAATGGATCCGGAATTGGTCCTTAAGGGATACTTTCTGCTATGATTTTAGAAGAGGTTAAAGAGACACCACTGGAATTATTTATTTGGAGAAATATCTCTATGTCATATAAATAAGATTTTAAAAGATTTGAATTTCTTCTCTTATACCCCAATGCTGTAGCTTGTGTGGTAAAATCTGGAGATTGACACAGTCCAACACTTCACTAGGTTCTAAGGACTGACTAATCCAGATCATGTTACTGTTTAGCATTGCAAATAATTCTTTTTTGTGGACTTGTGTATCCTAAAATAAGGTTGATATTTTGAATTTGAGGAATATTTACCAAAAATTAACTAATCTATTATGCATGGGATTTTCAATGATTTTGGAGAAAATGGGGAAGTTGACAATGGGCCTATAGTTACTCATGTCATTAAGATCACCTTTTTTATAAATAGGTAGATATTTTTTTACACTGCTTTATTTTATTGGGGAACATCCCTACTTCAAGACATCTGGTAAAGAAATGCTTCCAATATTTAGTAAATTATCTTGCGACAGTTTTAATAATGGCTGACTTTAAATCAAAGATGTCATTGCTTCGGAATTTTTGGAAAGTTTTTTGATGAAATGGAAGATTTTCTGTTCATGTATTCCTTCAAAGTAAAAGGAGTTGAGAGATGGGATATTATAATTCATAAGATCTTTATCGGTCAATTTGGTGTTGAAAATGGTAATGGAGTAGGTGTTGAGAGTTTTTATGTGGTATGAAAAATTTGCACTAATGAATTCTGCTATCTGAGATGAATTGTGAATGGTTTAATTGTATTTTACTTCTTTTACATCGTTTATGTCCTTATGGTGATACAGAGTATTTATTTTTTATTAAGTCAAAAGTGGATTTGGAGATAATCTCTGAAAATAGCATTGTGTGGGAGTTTAAAGATTTTCTTCTAGCATTGTAGTAATGTGCAATGAACATTCCTTAATTCTATTCATTATTCCAAAATATGCCATTTCAATGCATACATTTTATTAATACGAAAAAAATTTTATTTATTCAAAATAAATTTCTTGGTGTAATTCAAGACATAGGTAATACAAATCTTAACTCTCAGGGTTAAGTACAAATATACACACAAAATGATGAAATTACATCCAACATAACCCTTCCAATGTATACCACAATGCCATAAATGTGTATACAAAGTTAAAAAAACAAGAAAGATTAATAGGTAATATGAAGCATAAATAGATATCTAGGTGAAAAAATAAAAATACAACTAAATCTAAATCTAACAAGGTTAACAGAGCCTCAGTTATATGTAGAATTTTTGAAAAACATTTTCTTTTTTTACTTGAAGACTTAGCAGCAAGTTTAACCTAGAATCGATCTTCGTAAATAATGAGTCGTGCATTAAAACTTTAATGCACACATTTTTCTTCCCAATTTCATATTATCTTTTACCCTGTTATTATGTAGAATCCGGCACATCTGAAACTTTAGAAATTTGATCCACCATCCTCACAATGTCTTTGCACGTTATGTTTGTGTACCCATATTTGTCCAGAGTAATTTGGTCAAATATTTTTCTGGAATGGAAAAAGAAAGACAAACTAATTACATGGTGAATTGTAATATAGGAGTGATTAGGAGGATGCACATATTTTAAAATTTGAATGAATGCTAAATTAAATTTATTTTTTCCTTCTAACAAATATCTCCTTTAAAGTCTCTACTTGCTTCTCTTTTGCAAAAAGTGAATGCAAACTAACATGCAGAACCTAAAATACATCCACATGCAAAGTAGCACCTATCTTTTTTGCTTAAATCTCCTGATTGAGCTGTATTCAATTATATGTACTTTCTACAGGACCTTATATAATTAGTTTAAACAAATAAAATTTTTATTTAAAACTAGCATGGGAGATGCTTCTGTTCGTGGCACTGACCTGCAGACCTTGGGCTTGCAGTCTGATGCACAGACCTCAAAATACCTAATCGGATCTGAAAACAAGGGCCTTTTGGATGAGGCATCTTAGGTAGTGTGGTGGTTTACTCATTGTCGCGGCAAGCATAAAATGAAATGCCTGATTCCACATCTGGAAGCCTTCTGTACGTATGCCAGTTTTTAACCCACGACATACCCTTCTGAATATACAGATACCCTCATTAGCCCTCTTACTTCTTTGTGTCAAATAAACGATAGCATAATGTGTAATATTGAATCAAAAGCATACTACCTTTGCAATTCCTTTTTAAAATTAACTGTGTTTATGGTCATAAAATGTCCTGTATTATTTCAATGGGAACTTGAGAAAAGGGAAACCATTATATGATCTTAGTGTTTTATCACCCTTGCCTCCATTTCTTAAAATGGATCCGATTAATGCCTTTCTGTTTTTCCCTTACAACATTAACCATGTTCATATTAGGGCTTAGGTTGATAAAGGGACTATTTAGTCCCTATAGACCCCACATGAGTAGAGTTTATTATTATTATGTTTCCTAACCTTTTCCCTCAACCCTTTCTCAAACCCTTCTTTTAGTTTCCTTTAACCGGAGAATTTCTGGAAATCTCTACTCTTAATCGTGTTCCTGCTTTGAAGTGCGTTGGCAGGTAACACCTTCTTTCTGCTTATCCTTGGTTCACTCTTCTGCTAGTATTCCTATTTCCCCCTCCCTTAGGTGGTGGGGTGTGTGACTCCAGGGTGGGAAATAGGGCAGAACATTCCCAAACAGCATTAAGACTGTCGTACATGGTTAAAAGGCATGTCCTGTTCAAAGTGTGCCTGGTTCCCTGTGAATATAGTATATGTGGATCGGGCAGTCAAAACTGGCTACTATCCTGCAAGCAATACTTAGGTGATGAGACAGAGGAGTGCTGTAGTGAGATAGAGAGAACACTTGAAAACCTCTGGGAAGATGTCTTACAGGATTAATACCTTCTTGTATTTGAGGTCATTAGGTTTGTAAACAGGGTATTGAGGATTGCTTATGGCAGTGACAGTTCTACAGGTTGGTTCAAAGAGCCAGTAACGAGGAAGGCATTCAATAAGGGTCCATGTTCAAATTCGGAGGTGTATGACGTCATCATGAGGAGGCAAGGGATAATCAGAGTCCATTGACTCAGTTATCCATACACGTCACCTCTCTCATGACTTTATTATTGTTGAGAGACCTAGAACATTTATCTATGTGAATTGGTTGAGTTGAGTTCATTTCTTGATTACATAGGGATCAGACAGCAGTTCTGCAGACACTTGGAGATGATGAAAATGGAAATTAATTCATAGTTGTTTTCTGCTACTGGTACCTAAAGTATGATTCATAGGTTCTTAACGGAGGATCATAGCCTACCATTGCTAATAGTATCACAGTGGAAGTGATAGATATGACACTTTGCACCAATCCTTTGTTGCATATGATCATAAAGTGGAGGTTTTGGGGGGAGATTACATTTTCAGAACACCATCATGTACTCTTCACTCTCTTAGAATCGAGTTGCAGGCAATGCAAGGCAATTGTGTTTATATATATATAGTACATGTTCTGCTTGAGACAACTGCTGCCTTTGGAATGTTAAAGAATTCAGATCATACTTACTCTTCCAACGATTTAGGTGGCACAAAAATTCCAAGACTCTCGAAGGAATCCAGCATGCAGTATATCAAGTCCTTCCGTTCCATTGGGAGGAACAGAATGCGTTCTGAAAGTGAACACAGGTTTTTTACTTTTATTTCGCGATATAACTGATAGGACAATATGAAATATTAATTTAAAATGAAGAGGCATGTTTAAGGACGTAGTGTTTGTAAGCACTCACAAAAGCAAATTATTGGTACAGTGGTTACCTGTCATGCTGAACAAAGGTCTTGTGAAGGCTGGTCTAAAGTGAGAATTTCTCATAAATTTTTTACGTATGCCTAGTTTAAGGTGGTCGTGATACAGTTGAGACACTATGGGGCTCGTTTCGGTGGTCGTGAAGACAAAGATTCCTCCCCTGTAAATTAATATTGGAGGCATTAGATGGACAATAATTATGTTTGAAACTACAAATCTTTTCTTTCGTAATATGATGGTGTTATACTTTTTCGATTGCATTGCTTCTTTAACGACTTGTAGTAAGTCTTCAGGAATTATTTCGGTGTGCCAAAATATGAACATATTTTTGTTGCATTGTGAAAGATTTCCTGCAATCCAGTTTTGGAGGTTATCCTGCAAAAAGAATTAAATAGGCAATATGTGAAATGTTTAAGTGGAAGCATCAGCAAAATGATTTCATAAATGTGGTTGAGGGTCCATTTGTGATGACATAAAATGAAGTAGGTTGTGCTTTGAAAAACATATTCTCCGGATCAGAAATATACCAGACTATATTTTCCCAGAGATAATCTGTAATTCACTGAAAGTTGATACATTGCAGTACTTACTAGTCTTGATTGTCATTGGAATAGGTTGCTTAAGTGTACCTTGTAGGAATTCAGCTGATCTCCGGTATATTGCAATGCAGCTCCATCAAAGGCATGAACTAAGGGCGTATCCATTCCTCCAGAGAATATGGCTTCAGCCAATAACGTACTGGAGTAGGTTTTTCCAGTCCCCGGGGGTCCGTAAAGTTCCATAGTAATTGGCGAACCGTGCATAATTCTATCATAATTACTTTTGACGGACGTAATCATGGCGTCGATAGCCAAGTTTTGGCCATGAATTTTGTCCTGTAGGATCCGATTGATGAGAGTGTGTTCTGTATTAGATGGGAAAAGAATTAAATGAGTTGCAATTGTTTGTATAAAAAAAGGTACGGAGCACTGAATAAAACGAATGAAATAGGTGGGAATGAACTAGTGACGACTTTTGCAACAATATTGGAATAGGTAAAATAAAGATTAGGTGAATAAAGTGTAGCGTTATTGCTGAAAGCATACAAAGTTTACCATAGCATACACATGTGTCCTACACATGGTGTCATACCTCCGTGAATGTTGAGAACGAAAGTATCGCAACATTTCATCCAATTGCAAGCGATGTTCATGATCGGTAACCATGGTGGAATTACGGTTTCATTTTCCGTCTCATCTAGGTAGTCATAAGTTTTCAGGATTCCCACAAGCAGAAAGGGCCACGCTACTGCGACCACGAGGAATATCATTGTGGTTTTGATACTCATTTTTGGCGCAAGGTTCTGTCAGCTTCAAGTTGCCGTAATGCTACCACGAATTTGTGAGAGCGGCTTTCAAATTAAAGCTAACGGCTGCACTCGAGCCAATGGTTTGAATTGCGGTGACGTAACTGCGCAATTGTGTTTTGCGCACATAATTGCACCGAAGTGGCGGATGATTTGTAATGACGAACTCGTAGCAGTTGATTCAACATTAAGTCGGTTCCACGAATCTCTGTCGTGCTTCTTGTCAGCTTATCTCTACGCATTATTTCAGTTATTTGCATCATTACTTATCACCAATCGTTTCGATTATTTCGCACGCCCTCTTCCTTGCTAGTTTTACCCGGTGACGTTGAGGCCGAGGAAGAAAACGTTTTCCTTTCGGAACGTTCATGATATTTTTTTCACGCTGCCGTCCTGAGACCCCTTAGTTAGTAATCAGTAGGTATATCGATGTGTTTTCATTGATCAATCCGTAGCATCACATTTCGAATTCCGCATTTCCCCGTGTTGTATTTTCACCTGAGGACACGTCTACATGCCGTTCTCCTGTCTGCAAATCACGAAGCCCTAAGTGTCCGTTTGATTGTGGGAATGCGAATCGACATTCCTTCAAAGTCAGTCAGCTTTCGAGGCAAATTGTTGGAGTCGTGTGGGTTGCGTCTACCAGGATAACCGAACTAACCTTATTTTCGGGGACTGGTTTGCTTGGCATTTGCCAGAGTCATGTCATGTTTCGACAGCATACGGATCATCAGAATATTATACCTTCCACTTTTTTTAGGGTTCTTGAGCTCTTACATAGTCTTTGAAATGTCTCGTTGGGGTGGGATTGTGATTCCATGTGATGAGTTGTTGTTCGAGAAAACTGAAGTTTAGAGGCTAATCATTGGTTAGTAATATCCCCTTTAGGAGAAAAACAAATGATTATTATCATGTTCTTAGGCCCCTGCGCTACCAGTCCTTGGGGTAACTGCAAGGGGAGATAACTGATGTGCTGGGGAAGGTAATAGAATGTCCGGCCATGTGATAACAGAGCCGGAGATAGTGCTTCCACATTATATAACTCCAAAAATAAAATAAAGTCTCTGAAAATAAGGTTTAACAGAATTCTGGAAGCTTGATTCCAGAAATTTATTCCATAGTTGAGTTTACTGTAGAAAAGACCATTATGTAACATAAATTCTGCATCTTTGGAGCAGTTTTGGTGAATGATTCATAGAACCTAACCTACCAATCTTGCTTAGTATTTTGCTCACAGAATATGTGTGAAGGTTTCCCTTGAGTTACAATCTGAAGTAAGGCCAAGCAACCTATTTTAATGTACTGCTGTATAGTTTGGTGGAAGAGAGTCCGTCAGAAAACAGCAGGGAATAACTGAACTATTTCCAAGGAATGGCCTGTACTGGCATTTCAGGAGCAAAGAGAACAACCCCAACTCTGGCACTAGAAACTCTCCTGAACCTCGATACACTGCATTTGGAAGCAGAGATGCAGGGGAGGACAGTGGCTTATGGTCTCGAATGTTCCGGATTGTGGTATGGATAAGGAAATTTCTTTAATCACAGAGAGATTTGGACAGAGCTCAGGATGTCGAGTTCCATCCTCGAGATGGGCAGTGATGGAATGATAGCCAGGTTCAAGCAATCACTCCTCTACTTAAAAACCTGCTTCCCAAATAGAGAACGGTGGTCTAGAGGAAAGGGGAGTGAACTTCATTCTGAGGCCGAGGTATGGTATAAGGATGGCTCCAGGAAATCAGGAAGAGCTGTAGCAGGGGTCTACAGCTGTAACACAATAGGAAGCTCTCTATCCCCGTGGAAAAATGTGTAACGGTTTTCCAGGCGGAGGTATATTCCCATCTGACGTGCACGTATGCCATTAAGTAGATCATATGTTCAACAGATCGATAGCACATGCACGGATAGTGAGGCAGTTCTAAAGGCGCTGACATAACCATGGTGCAAATCAAAGCTTCTCCAAGAGTGTTGTGATGCAGTCAATGATATAGGCAGATGCGGCAAGGGGAGCTTTTCTGGGTGCCTGTTCATGAATAGTAATCTAGAAATGAGATGGCTGACGAGCTGGCAAGAACCAGTTCCGGGCAAAACTGTATTGGACAAGGGCCAATCATACCTATTGCTACATCCAAAGGGATGGGAGAAATTAGAATGTGGGGCATAGCCTTGCATTCTTAGATATTGCAAACAGCACCACGCCTTAGACAGGTCAATCTACGTACAGGAGAACATCAGGCTTGACAAAAGACCTCTTTCACGGAACAGCAGTCAATAGCGAATGGTTGTGGGATTCTTCACTGGGAACTACTAGATGATGAGGCACCTGCACCTCCTGAAAATAGTAGATTCTACAAGATGTAGGTGGTGCAAAGAAGGGGTTGAAGCCACATCCCACATATTATGGGAGTGCCCTGCTGTGATGAGGGCTCGGAATAGGTACCTGGGTGCTCCATTTTTGGAACCCAGGGAGGAAAGGGAGACCCCCATATGGGACCCGTTGGCCATCAGTAAGGTGATCAGCCTTTATATGTGATTTCTCCAGAGCGGTGGTCGGCACATAGGGTACAAGTTCCTCTGGGCATCCATTGTGATGAACTCCACCCTATTACAATCTATGTGTCTATCTAAGGCAAAGGATATGTATGTTTTCAGGAAAATCGAAAGTAGAGGTCCTTAGGGCTAATTTGTTATCATTGTATTTGGCCAAAATTGATGGTGAACAATGGAATATTTTTCCTTTATCTTCATTCATGAGTGATCCATTAGAAGAAACCATTCCATTGCATGCTCAAAAGCTTCAATTATTGTGCGTATGACTTTGGGTACATTGGCGGAACAGATTTGCATTTCCGTCATCAGCTTAATTAGTTAAAGTTATTCCTTACAAGAAAGAGGTAAAATCAGTTGTGTGGATAAATTATAACAATGGATCCAGAATTGGTCCTTTAGGGATACTTTCTGCTATGATTTTAGAAGAGGTTAAAGAGACACCACTGGAACTATTTATTTGGAGAGATATCTCTATGTCATTTAAATAAGAGTTTAAAAGATTTGAATTTCTTCTCATAAACCCCAATGCTATAGCTTGTGTGGTAAAATCTGGAGATTGACACAGTCCAACACTTCACTAAGTTCTAAGGACTGACTAATCCAGATCATGTTACTGTTTAGCATTGCAAATAATTCATTTTTGTGGACTTGTGTATCCTAAAATAAGGTTGATATTTTGAATTTGAGGAATATTTATCAAAAATTAACTTATCTATTATGCATGGGATTTTCAATGATTTTGGAGGAAATGGGGAAGTTGACAATGGGCCTATAGTTACTCATGTCATTAAGATCACCTTTTTTATAAATAGGTAGATATTTTTTTACACTGCTTTCTTTTTTTGGGGAATGAAGGGGTTGATGGTTTTGCCACACTTCAAATTAAAAAGCCAAATACAGCGGACCACGTTTATTGAAGGATTCCAACGCTACAGAGTGAGGCTGAATAATAGCAATGGCGGAGGAAGGCTCTCGCCAGGTTGTCGGACGATTACTCCTTTTCGCGCGGTCTCTCTCTCTCGCGTAAGTGGCGCTTTCTCTAGGGTCACTAGGGTCTCTTCCTCTCTGTGCCCTGGCGGCCGTGCCAGGGACCTTCTGGCAGTGACTTCCGTCAGGTGGCGGACCCGAGTGGTGGAACTTTGAACTCGGATGTCCGCCACAGGGAACATCCCTACTTCAAGACATCTGGTAAAGAAATGCTTCCAATATTTAGTAAATTATCTTGCGACAGTTTTAATAATGGCTGACTTTAAATCAAAGATGTCGTTGCTTCGGAATTTTTGGAAAGTTTTTTGATGAAATGGAAGATTTTCTGTTCATGTATTCCTTCAATGTAAAAGGAGTTGAGAGATGGGATATTATAATTCATAAGATCTTTAACGGTCAATTTGGTGTTGAAAATGGTAATGGAGTAGGTGTTGAGAGTTTTTATGTGGTATGAAAAATTTGCACTAATGAATTCTGCTATCTGAAATGAATTGTGAATGGTTTAATTGTATTTTACTTCTTTTACATCGTTTATGTCCTTATGGTTATACAGAGTATTTATTTTTTATTAAGTCAAGAGTGGATTTGGAGATAAAGCCCGAATCACACAATCATTTTTCTCGTCCCTTTAAAGGGATCATTTAAGCTATAGCTTTCAGGGACCGCAAAAATGATAGCTCAAGCTATCATTTCGCCGCTCACACGATCATTTTTGCCGTCCCTTCTCGTATCATTTCTGTATGGTAAACAACTTCGTAACTATGGATTATTTACACCGTCGTCGACAGCTTTTGGCTGCAGCTAGACGTTTCTTTCAGAACGTGCGCTGTGATTGGCTAAATGACAGGCCGAGGGACGGAAAAAAGGACGTGCTCAAATGACGAAAAAAGGGATAGCGATCCCTATCATTGCCACTATCCGTGAAGTAATCAAGTCAGACGATCATTTTTAAGCTATCATTTGAGCTATCATTTAAGCTATCCCTGAAAAGGGACGTAAAAAATGATCGTGTGATTCAGGCTTAATCTCTGAAAATAGCATTGTGTGGGAGTTTAAAGATTTTCTTCTAGCATTGTAGTAATGTGCAATGAACATTCCTTAATTCTATTCATTATTCCAAAATATTCCATTGCAATGCATACATTTTATTAATACGAAAAAAATTTTATTTATTCAAAATAAATTTCTTGGTGTAATTCAAGACATAGGTAATACAAATCTTAACTCTCAGGGTTAAGTACAAATATACACACAAAATGATGAAATTACATCCAACATAACCCTTCCAATGTATACCACAATGCCATAAATGTGTATACAAAGTTAAAAAACAAGAAAGATTAATAGGTAATATGAAGCATAAATAGATATCCAGGTGAAAAAATAAAAATACAACTAAATCTAAATCTAACAAGGTTAACAGAGCCTCAGTTATATGTAGAATTTTTGAAAACATTTTCTTTTTTTACTTGAAGACTTAGCAGCAAGTTTAACCTAGAATCGATCTTCGTAAATAATGAGTCGTGCATTAAAACTTTAATGCACACATTTTTCTTCCCAATTTCATATTATCTTTTACCCTGTTATTATGTAGAATCCGGCACATCTGAAACTTTAGAAATTTGATCCACCATCCTCACAATGTCTTTGCACGTTATGTTTGTGTACCCATATTTGTCCAGAGTAATTTGGTCAAATATTTTTCTGGAATGGAAAAAGAAAGACAAACTGATTACATGGTGAATTGTAATATAGGAGTGATTAGGAGGATGCACATATTTTAAAATTTGAATGAATGCTAAATTAAATTTATTTTTTCCTTCTAACAAATATCTCCTTTAAAGTCTCTACTTGCTTCTCTTTTGCAAAAAGTGAATGCAAACTAACATGCAGAACCTAAAATACATCCACATGCAAAGTAGCACCTATCTTTTTTGCTTAAATCTCCTGATTGAGCTGTATTCAATTATATGTACTTTCTACAGGACCTTATATAATAAGTTTAAACAAATAAAATTTTTATTTAAAACTAGCATGGCAGATGCTTCTGTTCGTGGCACTGACCTGCAGACCTTTGGCTTGCAGTCTGATGCACAGACCTCAAAATACCTAATCGGATCTGAAAACAAGGGCCTTTTGGATGAGGCATCTTAGGTAGTGTGCTGGTTTACTCATTGTCGTGGCAAGCATAAAATGAAATGCCTGATTCCACATCTGGAAGCCTTTTGTACGTATGCCAGTTTTTAACCCACGAATTACCCTTCTGAATATACAGATAACCTCATCAGCCCTCTTACTTCTTTGTGTCAAATAAACGATAGCATAATGTGTAATATTGAATCAAAAGCATACTACCTTTGCAATTCCTTTGTAAAATTTACTGTGTTTATGATCATGAAATGTCCTGTATTATTTCAATGGGAACTTGAGAAAAGGGAAACCATTATATAATCTTAGTGTTTTATCACCCTTGCCTCCATATCTTAAAATGGATCCGATTAATGCCTTTCTGTTTTTCCCTTACAACATTAACCATGTTCATATTAGGGCTTAGGTTGATAAAGGGACTATTTAGTCCCTATAGACCCCACATGAGTAGAGTTTATTATTATTATGTTTCCTAACCTTTTCCCTCAACCCTTTCTCAAACCCTCCTTTTAGTTTCCTTTAACTGGATTATTTCTGGAAATCTCTACTCTTAATCGTGTTCCTGCTATGAAGTGTGTTGGCAGGTAACACCTTCTTTCTGCTTATCCTTGGTTCACTCCTCTGCTAGTATCCCTATTTCCCCCTCCCTTAGGTGGTGGGGTGTGTGACTCCAGGGTGGGAAATAGGGCAGAACATTCCCAAACAGCATTAAGACTGTCGTACATGGTTAAAAGGCATGTCCTGTTCAAAGTGTGCCTGGTTCCCTGTGAATATAGTATATGTGGATCGGGCAGTCAAAACTGGCTACTATCCTGCAAGCAATACTTAGGTGATGAGACAGAGGAGTGGTGTAGTGAGATAGAGAGAACACTTGAAAACCTCTGGGAAGATGTCTTACAGGATTAATACCTTCTTGTATTTGAGGTCATTAGGTTTGTAAACAGGGTATTGAGGATTGCTTATGGCAGTGACAGTTCTACAGGTTGGTTCAAAAAGCCAGTTATGAGGAAGGCATCCAATAAGGGTCCATGTTCAAATTCGGAGGTGTATGACGTCATCATGAGGAGGCAAGGGATAATCAGAGTCCATGGACTCAGTTATCCATACACGTCACCTCTCTCATGACTTTATTATTGTTGAGAGACCTAGAACATTTATCTATGTGAATTGGATGAGTTGAGTTCATTTCTTGATTACATGAGGGATCAGACAGCAGTTCTGCAGACACTTGGAGATGATGAAAATGGAAATGCATTCATAGTTGTTTTCTGCTTCTGGTACCTAAAGTATGATTCATAGGTTCTTAACGGAGGATCATAGCCTACCATTGCTAATAGTATCACAGTGGAAGTGATAGATATGACACTTTGCACCAATCCTTTGTTGCATATGATCATAAAGTGGAGGTTTTGGGGGAGATTACATTTTCAGAACACCATCATGTACTCTTCACACTCTTAGAATCGAGTTGTAGGCAATGCAAGGCAATTGTGTTTATATATATATAGTACATGTTCTGCTTAAGACAACTGCTGCCTTTGGAATGTTAAAGAATTCAGATCATACTTACTCTTCCAACGATTTAGGTGGCACAAAAATTCCATGACTCTCGAAGGAATCCAGCATGCAGTATATCAAGTCCTTCCGTTCCATTGGAAGGAACAGAATGCGTTCTGTAAGTGAACACAAAGTTTTTTTTACTTTAATTTCGCTATATAACTGATAGGACAATATGAAATATAAATTTAAGATGAAGAGTTATGTTTAAGGACATATTGTTTCTAAGCACTCACAAAAGCAAATTATTGCTACAGTGGTTACCTGTCATGCTGAACAAAGGTCTTGTGAAGGCTGGTCTAAAGTGAGAATTTCTCATAAATTTTTTACGTATACCTAGTTTAAGGTGGTCGTGATACAGTTGAGACACTATGGGGCTCGTTTCGGTGGTCGTGAAGACAAAGATTCCTCCCCTGTAAATTAATATTGGAGGCATTAGATGGACAATAATTATATTTGAAACTACAAATCTTTTCTTTCGTAATATGATGGTGTTATACTTTTTCGATTGCATTGCTTCTTTAACGACTTGTAGTAAGTCTTCAGGAATTATTTCGGTGTGCCAAAATATGAACATATTTTTGTTGCATTGTGAAAGATTCCCTGCAATCCAGTTTTGGAGGTTATCCTGCAAAAAGAATTAAATAGGCAATATGTGAAATGTTTAAGTGGAAGTATCAGCAAAATGATTTCATAAATGTGGTTGAGGGTCCATTTGTGATGACATAAAATAAAGTAGGTTGTGCTTTGAAAAACATTATCTCCTGATCAGAAATATACCAGACTATATTTTCCCAGAGATAATCTGTAATTCACTGAAAGTTGATACATTGCATTACTTACTAGTCTTGATTGTCATTGGAATAGGTTGCTTAAGTGTACCTTGTAGGAATTCAGCTGATCTCCGGTATATTGCAATGCTGCTCCATCAAAGGCATGAACTAAGGGCGTGTCCATTCCTCCAGAGAATATGGCTTCAGCCAATAACGTACTGGAGTAGGTTTTTCCAGTCCCCGGGGGTCCGTAAAGTTCCATAGTAATTGGCGAACCGTGCATAATTCTATCATAATTACTTTTGACGGACGTAATCATGGCGTCGATAGCCAAGTTTTGGCCGTGAATTTTGTCCTGTAGGATCTGATTGATGAGAGTGTGTTCTGTATTATATGGAAAAAGAATTAAATGAGTTGCAATTGTTTGTATAAAAAAAAGGTATGGAGCACTGCATAAAAGGAATGAAATAGGTGGGAATGAACTAGTGACGATTTTTGCAACAATATTGGAATAGGTAAAATAAAGATTACGTGAATAAAGTGTAGCGTTATTTCTGAAAGCATGCAAAGTTTACCATAGCATACACATGTGTCCTACACATGGTGTCATACCTCCGTGAATGTTGAGAACGAAAGTATCGCAACATTTCATCCATTTGCAAGCGATGTTCATGATCGGTAACCATGGTGGAATTACGGTTTCATTTTCCGTCTCATCTAGGTAGTCATAAGTTTTCAGGATTCCCACAAGCAGAAAGGGCCAAGCTACTGCGACCACGAAGAATATCAGTGTGGTTTTGATACTCATTTTTGGCGCAAGGTTCTGTCAGCTTCAAGTTGCCGTAATGCTACCACGAATTTGTGAGAGCGGCTTTCAAATTAAAGCTAACGGCTGCACTCGAGCCAATGGTTTGAATTGCGGTGACGTAACTGCGCAATTGTGTTTTGCGCACATAATTGCACTGAAGTGGCGGATGATTTGTAATGACGAACTCGTAGCAGTTGATTCTTCATTAAGTCGGTTCCACGAATCTCTGTCGTGCTTCTTCTCAGCTTATCTCTACGCATTATTTCAGTTATTTGCATCATTACTTATCACCAATTGTTTCGATTATTTCGAACGCCCTCTTCCTTGCTAGTTTTACCCGGTGACGTTGAGGCTGAGGAAGAAAACGTTTTCCTTTCGGAACGTTCATGATATTTTTTTCCCGCTGCCGTCCTGAGACCCCTTAGTTAGTAATCAGTAGGTATATCGATGTGTTTTCATTGATCAATCCGTAGCATCACATTTCGAATTCCGCATTCCCCCGTGTTGTATTTTCACCTGAGGACACGTCTACATGCCGTTCTCCTGTCTGCAAATCACGAAGCCCTAAGTGTCCGTTTGATTGTGGGAATGCGAATCGACATTCCTTCAAAGTCAGTCAGCTTTCGAGGCAAATTGTTGGAGTCGTGTGGGTTGCGTCTACCAGGATAACCGAACTAACCATATTTTCGGGGACTGGTTTGCTTGGCATTTGCCAGAGTCATCTCATGTTTCGACAGCATACGGATCATCAGAATATTATACCTTCCACTTTTTTTAGGGTTCTTGAGCTCTTACATAGTCTTTGAAATGTCTCGTTGGGGTGGGATGGTGATTCCATGTGATGAGTTGTTGTTCGAGAAAACTGAAGTTTAGAGGCTAATTATTGGTTAGTAATATCCCCTTTAGGAGAAAAACAAATGATTATTATCATGTTCTTAGGCCCCTGCGCTACCAGTCCTTGGGGTAACTGCAAGGGGAGATAACTGATGTGCTGGGGAAGGTAATAGAATGTCCGGCCATGTGATAACAGAGCCGGAGATAGTGCTTCCACATTATATAACTCCAGAAATAAAATAAAGTCTCTGAAAATAAGGTTTAACAGAATTCTGGAAGCTTGATTCCAGAAATTTATTCCATAGTTGAGTTTACTGTAGAAAAGACCATTATGTAACATAAATTCTGCATCTTTGGAGCAGTTTTGGTGAATGATTCATAGAACCTAACCTACCAATCTTGCTTAGTATTTTGCTCACAGAATATGTGTGAAGGTTTCCATTGAGTTACAATCTGAAGTAAGGCCAAGCAACCTATTTTAATGTACTGCTGTATAGTTTGGTGGAAGAGAGTCCGTCAGAAAACAGCAGGGAATAACTGAACTATTTCCAAGGAATGGCCTGTACTGGCATTTCAGGAGCAAAGAGAACAACCCCAACTCTGGCACTAGAAACTCTCCTGAACCTCGATACACTGCATTTGGAAGCAGAGATGCAGGGGAGGACAGTGGCTTATGGTCTCGAATGTTCCGGATTGTGGTATGGATAAGGAAATTTCTTTAATCACAGAGAAATTTGGACAGAGCTCAGGATGTCGAGTTCCATCCTCGAGATGGGCAGTGATGGAATGATAGCCAGGTTCAAGCAATCACTCCTCTACTTAAAAACCTGCTTCCCAAATAGAGAAGGGTGGTCTAGAGGAAAGGGGAGTGAACTTCATTCTGAGGCCGAGGTATGGTATAAGGATGGCTCCAGGAAAACAGGAAGAGCTGTAGCAGGGGTCTACAGCTGTAACACAATAGGAAGCTCTCTATCCCCCTGGAAAAATGTGTAACGGTTTTCCAGGCGGAGGTATATTACCATCTGACGTGCACATATGCCATTAAGTAGATCGTATGTTCAACATATCGGTGGCATATGCACGGATAGTGAGGCAGTTCTAAAGGCGCTGACATAACCATGGTGCAAATCACAGCTTCTCTATGAGTGTTGTGATGCAGTCAATGATATACGCATATGCGTCAAGGGGGAGATTTTCTGGGTGCCTGTTCATGAATAGTAATCTAGAAATGAGATGGCTTACGAGCTGGCAAGAACCAGTTCCGGGAAAAACTGTATTGGACAAGGGCCAATCATACCTATTGCTACATCCAAAGGGATGGGAGAAATTAGAATGTGGGGCATAGCCTTGCATTCTTAGATCTTGCAAACAGCACCACGCCTTAGACAGGTCAATCTACAACCAGGAGAACATCAGGCTTGACAAAAGACCTCTTTCACGGAACAGCAGTCAATAGCGAATGGTTGTGGGATTCTTCACTGGGAACTACTAGATGATGAGGCACCTGCACCTCCTGAAAATAGTAGATTCTACCAGATGTAGGTGGTGCAAAGATAGGGATGAAGCCACATCCCACATATTATGGGAGTGCCCTGCTGTGATGAGGGCTCGGAATAGGTACCTGGGTGCTCCATTTTTGGAACCCAGGGAGGAAAGAGAGACCCCCATATGGGTCCCGTTGGCCATCAGTAAGGTGATCAGCCTTTATGTGTGATTTCTCCAGAGCGGTGGTCGGCACATAGGGTACAAGTTCCTCTGGGCATGCATTGTGATGAACTCCACCCTATTACAATCTATGTGTCTATCTAAGGCAAAGGATATGTATGTTTTCAGGAAAATCGAAAGTAGAGGTCCTTAGGGCTAATTTGTTATCATTGTATTTGGCCAAAATTGATGGTGCACAATGGAATATTTTTCCTTTATCTTCATTCATGAGTGATCCATTAGAAGAAACCATTCCATTGCATGCTCAAAAGCTTCAATTATTGTGCGTATGACTTTGGGTACATTGGCGGAACAGATTTGCATTTCCGTCATCAGCTTACTTAGTTAAAGTTATTCCTTACAAGAAAGGGGTAAAATCAGTTGTGTGGATAAATTATAACAATGGATCCAGAATTGGTCCTTTAGGGATACTTTCTGCTATGATTTTAGAAGAGGTTAAAGAGACACCACTGGAACTATTTATTTGGAGAAATATCTCTATGTCATCTAAATAAGATTTTAAAAGATTTGAATTTCTTCTCTTATACCCCAATGCTGTAACTTGTGTGGTAAAATCTGGAGATTGACACAGTCCAACACTTCACTAGGTTCTAAGGACTGACTAATCCAGATCATGTTACTGTTTAGCATTGCAAATAATTCTTTTTTGTGGACTTGTGTATCCTAAAATAAGGGTGATATTTTGAATTTGAGGAATATTTACCAAAAATTAACTAATCAATTATGCATGGGATTTTCAATGATTTTGGAGAAAATGGGGAAGTTGACAATAGTTACTCATGTCATTAAGATCACCTTTTTTATAAATAGGTAGATATTTTTTTACACTGCTTTATTTTATTGGGGAACATCCCTACTTCAAGACATCTGGTAAAGAAATGCTTCCAATATTTAGTAAATTATCTTGCGACAGTTTTAATAATGGCTGACTTTAAATCAAAGATGTCATTGCTTCGGAATTTTTGGAAAGTTTTTTGATGAAATGGAAGATTTTCTGCTCATGTATTCCTTCAATGTAAAAGGAGTTGAGAGATGGGATATTATAATTCATAAGATCTTTAACGGTCAATTTGGTGTTGAAAATGGTAATGGAGTAGGTGTTGAGAGATTTTATGTGGTATGAAAAATTTGCACTAATGAATTCTGCTATCTGAGATGAATTGTGAATGGTTTAATTGTATTTTACTTCTTTTACATCGTTTATGTCCTTATGGTTATACAGAGTATTTATTTTTTATTAAGTCAAAAGTGGATTTGGAGATAAAGCCCGAATCACACGATCATTTTTCTCGTCCCTTTAAAGGGATCATTTAAGCTATAGCTTTCAGGGACCGCGAAAATGATAGCTCAAGCTATCATTTCGCCGCTCACACGATCATTTTTGCCGTCCCTTCTCGTATCATTTCTGTACGGTAAACAACTTCGTAACTATGGATTATTTACACCGTCGTCGACAGCTTTTGGCTGCAGCTAGACGTTTCTTTCAGAACGTGCGCTGTGATTGGCTAAATGACAGGCCGAGGGACGGAAAAAAGGACGTGCTCAAATGACGAAAAAAGGGATAGCGATCCCTATCATTGCCGCTATCCGTGAAGTGATCAAGTCAGACGATCATTTTTAAGCTATCATTTGAGCTATCATTTAAGCTATCCCTGAAAAGGGACGTAAAAAATGATCATGTGATTCAGGCTTAATCTCTGAAAATAGCATTGTGTGGGAGTTTAAAGATTTTCTTCTAGCATTGTAGTAATGTGCAATGAACATTCCTTAATTCTATTCATTATTCCAAAATATTCCATTGCAATGCATACATTTTATTAATACGAAAAAAATTTTAATTATTCAAAATAAATTTCTTGGTGTCATTCAAGACATAGGTAATACAAATCTTAACTCTCAGGGTTAAGTACAAATATACACACAAAATGATGAAATTACATCCAACATAACCCTTCCAATGTATACCACAATGCCATAAATGTGTATACAAAGTTAAAAAACAAGAAAGATTAATAGGTAATATGAAGCATAAATAGATATCCAGGTGAAAAAATAAAAATACAACTAAATCTAAATCTAACAAGGTTAACAGAGCCTCAATTATATGTAGAATTTTTGAAAAACATTTTCTTTTTTTACTTGAAGACTTAGCAGCAAGTTTAACCTAGAATCGATCTTCGTAAATAATGAGTCGTGCATTAGAACTTTAATGCACACATTTTTCTTCCCAATTTCATATTATCTTTTACCCTGTTATTATGTAGAATCAGGCACATCTGAAACTTTATAAATTTGATCCACCATCCTCACAATATCTTTGCACGTTATGTTTGTGTACCCATATTTGTCCAGAGTAATTTGGTCAAATATTTTTCTGGAATGGAAAAAGAAAGACAAACTGATTACATGGTGAATTGTAATATAGGAGTGATTAGGAGGATGCACATATTTTAAAATTTGAATGAATGCTAAATTAAATTTATTTTTTCCTTCTAACAAATATCTCCTTTAAAGTCTCTACTTGCTTCTCTTTTGCAAAAAGTGAATGCAAACTAACATGCAGAACCTAAAATACATCCACGTGCAAAGTAGCACCTATCTTTTTTGCTTAAATCTCCTGATTGAGCTGTATTCAATTATATGTACTTTCTACAGGACCTTATATAATAAGTTTAAACAAATAAAATTTTTATTTAAAACTAGCATGGCAGATGCATCTGTTCGTGGCACTGACCTGCAGACCTTTGGCTTGCAGTCTGATGCACAGACCTCAAAATACCTAATCGGATCTGAAAACAAGGGCCTTTTGGATGAGGCATCTTAGGTAGTGTGGTGGTTTACTCATTGTCGCGGCAAGCATAAAATGAAATGCCTGATTCCACATCTGGAAGCCTTTTGTACATATGCCAGTTTTTAACCCACGACTTACCCTTCTGAATATACAGATAACCTCATCAGCCCTCTTACTTCTTTGTGTCAAATAAACGATAGCATAATGTGTAATATTGAATCAAAAGCATACTACCTTTGCAATTCCTTTGTAAGATTTACTGTGTTTATGATCATAAAATGTCCTGTATTATTTCAATGGGAACTTGAGAAAACGCAAACCATTATATAATCTTAGTGTTTTGTCACCCTTGCCTCCATATCTTAAAATGGATCCGATTAATGCCTTTCTGTTTTTCCCTTACAACATTAACCATGTTCATATTAGGGCTTAGGTTGATAAAGGGACTATTTAGTCCCTATAGACCCCACATGAGTAGAGTTTATTATTATTATGTTTCCTAACCTTTTCCCTCAACCCTTTCTCAAACCCTTCTTTTAGTTTCCTTTAACCGGAGAATTTCTGGAAATCTCTACTCTTAATCGTGTTCCTGCTTTGAAGTGCGTTGGCAGGTAACACCTTCTTTCTGCTTATCCTTGGTTCACTCCTCTGCTAGTATCCCTATTTCCCCCTCCCTTAGGTGGTGGGGTGTGTGACTCCAGGGTGGGAAATAGGGCAGAACATTCCCAAACAGCATTAAGACTGTCGTACATGGTTAAAAGGCATGTCCTGTTCAAAGTGTGCCTGGTTCCCTGTGAATATAGTATATGTGGATCGGGCAGTCAAAACTGGCTACTATCCTGCAAGCAATACTTAGGTGATGAGACAGAGGAGTGGTGTAGTGAGATAGAGAGAACACTTGAAAACCTCTGGGAAGATGTCTTACAGGATTAATACCTTCTTGTATTTGAGGTCATTAGGTTTGTAAACAGGGTATTGAGGATTGCTTATGGCAGTGACAGTTCTACAGGTTGGTTCAAAAAGCCAGTTATGAGGAAGGCATCCAATAAGGGTCCATGTTCAAATTCGGAGGTGTATGACGTCATCATGAGGAGGCAAGGGATAATCAGAGTCCATGGACTCAGTTATCCATACACGTCACCTCTCTCATGACTTTATTATTGTTGAGAGACCTAGAACATTTATCTATGTGAATTGGATGAGTTGAGTTCATTTCTTGATTACATGAGGGATCAGACAGCAGTTCTGCAGACACTTGGAGATGATGAAAATGGAAATGCATTCATAGTTGTTTTCTGCTTCTGGTACCTTAAGTATGATTCATAGGTTCTTAACGGAGGATCATAGCCTACCATTGCTAATAGTATCACAGTGGAGGTGATAGATATGACACTTTGCACCAATCCTTTGTTGCATATGATCATAAAGTGGAGGTTTTGGGGGGAGATTACATTTTCAGAACACCATCATGTACTCTTCAGTCTCTTAGAATCGAGTTGCAGGCAATGCAAGGCAATTGTGTTTATATATATATAGTACATGTTCTGCTTAAGACAACTGCTGCCTTTGGAATGTTAAAGAATTCAGATCATACTTACTCTTCCAACGATTTAGGTGGCACAAAAATTCCATGACTCTCGAAGGAATCCAGCATGCAGTATATCAAGTCCTTCCGTTCCATTGGAAGGAACAGAATGCGTTCTGTAAGTGAACACAAAGTTTTTTTTACTTTAGTTTCGCTATATAACTGATAGGACAATATGAAATATAAATTTAAGATGAAGAGTTATGTTTAAGGACATATTGTTTCTAAGCACTCACAAAAGCAAATTATTGCTACAGTGGTTACCTGTCATGCTGAACAAAGGTCTTGTGAAGGCTGGTCTAAAGTGAGAATTTCTCATAAATTTTTTACGTATACCTAGTTTAAGGTGGTCGTGATACAGTTGAGACACTATGGGGCTCGTTTCGGTGGTCGTGAAGACAAAGATTCCTCCCCTGTAAATTAATATTGGAGGCATTAGATGGACAATAATTATGTTTGAAACTACAAATCTTTTCTTTCGTAATATGATGGTGTTATACTTTTTCGATTGCATTGCATCTTTAACGACTTGTAATAAATCTTCAGGAATTATTTCGGTGTGCCAAAATATGAACATATTTTTGTTGCATTGTGAAAGATTTCCTGCAATCCAGTTTTGGAGGTTATCCTGCAAAAAGAATTGAATAGGCAATATGTGAAATGTTTATGTGGAAGCATCAGCAAAATGATTTCATAAATGTGGTTGAGGGTCCATTTGTGATGACATAAAATAAAGTAGGTTGTGCTTTGAAAAACATATTCTCCTGATCAGTTACCAGGCATTATTTTCCCAGAGATATTCTGTACTTCACTGCATGTTGATACATTGCAGTACTTACTAGTCTTGATTGTCATTGGAATAGGTTGCTTAAGTGTACCTTGTAGGATATCAGCTGATCTCCGGTATATTGCAATGCAGTTCCATCAAAGGCATGAACTAAGGGCGTATCCATTCCTCCAGAGAATATGGCTTCAGCCAATAACGTACTGGAGTAGGTTTTTCCAGTCCCCGGGGGTCCGTAAAGTTCCATAGTAATTGGCGAACCGTGCATAATTCTATCATAATTACTTTTGACGGACGTAATCATGGCGTCGATAGCCAAGTTTTGGCCATGAATTTTGTCCTGTAGGATCCGATTGATGAGTGTGTGTTCTGTATTAGATGGGAAAAGAATTAAATGAGTTGCAATTGTTTGTATAAAAAAAGGTATGGAGCACTGCATAAAACGAATGAAATAGGTGGGAATGAACTAGTGACGATTTTTGCAACAATATTGGAATAGGTAAAATAAAGATTACGTGAATAAAGTGTAGCGTTATTGCTGAAAGCATGCAAAGTTTACCATAGCATACACATGTGTCCTACACATGGTGTCTTACCTCCGTGAATGTTGAGAACGAAAGTATCGCAACATTTCATCCATTTGCAAGCGATGATCATGATCGGTAACCATGGTAGAATTTCGGTTTCATTTTCCGTCTCATCTAGGTAGTGATAAGTTTTCAGGAATTCCACAATCAAAATGGGCCACGCTACTGCGACCACGAAGAATATAATTGTAGTTCTGATACTCATTTTTGGCGCAAGGTTCTTTCAGCTTCAAGTTGCCGTAATGCTTTCACGATTTGTGAGAGCGGCTATCAAATTAAAGCTAACGGCTGCACTCGAGCCAATGGTTTGAATTGCGGTGACGTAACTGGGCAATTGTGTTTTGCGCACATAATTGCACCGAAGTGGCGGATGATTTGTAATGACGAACTCGTAGCAGTTGATTCATCATTAAGTCGGTTCCACGAATCTCTGTCGTGCTTCTTGTCAGCTTATCTCTACGCATTATTTCAGTTATTTGCATCATTGCTTATCACCAATCGTTTCGATTATTTCGCACGCCCTCTTCCTTGTTAGTTTTACCCGGTGACGTTGAGGCCGAGGAAGAAACCGTTTTCCTTTGGGAACTTTATGATATTTTTTTCCCGCTGCCTTCCTGAGACCCCTTAGTTAGTAATCAGTAGGTATATCGATGTGTTTTCATTGATCAATCCGTAGCATCACATTTCGAATTCCGCATTCCCCCGTGTTGTATTTTCACCTGAGGACACGTCTACATGCCGTTCTCCTGTCTGCAAATCACGAAGCCCTAAGTGTCCGTTTGATTGTGGGAATGCGAATTGACATTCCTTCAAAGTCGGTCAGCTTTCGAGTAAAATTGTTGGAGTAATGTGGGCTGCGTCTACCAGGATAACCGAACTAACCTTATTTTAGAGGACTGGTTTGCTTGGCATTTGCCAGAGTCATGTCATGTTTCGACAGTATACGGCCCTGAGAGCAGACTACATTTGGTCAACTTAACGTCTACAGATAACTTCAATGATTGAAGTTTGCTGTAGACCAATAATTGACCTAATGTAGACACGATAATAAACTCCTAATGACGGATGCTGTCGACCAAATTGTATACCAAAAATTACCAACCAAAACAAATGTAACATAATATGTTTTCAATATTTCACCATAAGACCCGTTAAAATATTTATAAAAAACGGAAATACTGGTACACCGGCGAACATTATTTCGTAATTATCAGTCCATTACTGCGCTTAAACAATATCATCCGGTAGAAATTCCGCTCATATGGCCAAGTTGGCCGCGCTTGCTTCGGCAGTTTTCTTTTGTTAAATCGTTCCCGCGCATGAAACGAAAGAATACAGTGCATGTGCAGAATATTATTGCAGTGTAGTTGAAATTTATCATCTCAGTGTTATTTTACACACCCTAGTTACATAATATACAGTCTTATATTCTAAAGAATAATTTGGTTCCGGTTCATCCGCTATAGGTACTTGTGTACTGAAGCTGTATCGTAGTGGTAAGTATAATTTGAAATTAAAGGCAATGGAATAATGTCCGCTTAGAAATCCGTTTTTCTTTCTGTAGCATCTGCGTTTTACTGTCTTTACAGATTTTCTCAACCGTAGAATACTTGTTCTCCGAAGGTACCAGTAACGTTACGAAGTTAAAAAATACGTCGTTGAACGAAGGATCCTTGAAGGTTCAACGTGTGTTACTATACTGCTAGCAGATATGACACTGTAGTGGGGTATTCGGACCTTTTTCATGTAATTTATGCCAAGTGAGGTTCCGTTTTGTTTGGTTTGCATTATATTGCCAAATGAATAACCGTGTTTGGCAACAAAATAGTGTGATATCGGTGAACTCTTTCTTTTCGTTTAAAATTTTGGTATTGCATAGACAGTGTCTTCGAAAACGCTGAGGAAGTGCCATTGATTGTGTGTTGAGGTGCTGTTGTGTAAATTTTGTATAATTCATTTGCACTGCTCTTCTGGTAAATAAAGGTATTTATTATTATATTTTTGTTATATGTTGATGGTTTCTAGCGTAATTCCTGTAGAATCGGTTGGATTTGGTGTTTTTCAGGCATTTTTGACGAAGTCATTTTTTTGTAATAGTCAAATAAATTGTTGGTAGATGTGAGCTTTGTACTGTACCACTATAAGTTTCGACTACGCAGCGTAATTATTAGTTTACCCGGTGATGAAGTGTCGTAGAAACGTACGTTACGTAGTTAGTGTATTAAATATTAAACTACGTAGTTAGTAGGTATTTTAATATTCTGTGTGGAAAACCCAAGTTTACTGCCTTGTTACATTTTTGTGTTGATTATCGCACTACCGTGAAAACTCTTTCTCTTAAATCTAGTATGCTGAAAACCTACATTAATGGTTACCAGTAGACCACGAATGGCCGACATTTGCACCTTATTTCGACCACATGTGGACGTAATGTGAACCAAAATAAGACGTTTACATACGGTATGAAACAAAATTTATGGTTTTCTGTGTACCAGATGTAGACGTTAAAATTAGGTCTACATTAGGTTTGCTGCAAACTTTGCGAGGTTACCAGTAGACCACGAATGGCGGACATTTGCACCTTTTTTCGACCACATGTAGACGTAATGTTAACCAACATAAGACGTCTACATCTAGGAATTCAGCAAACCTTATGGTTAGCTGAATACCATATATAGACGTTGAAATTAGGTTTACATTAGGTCTACTGCAAACTTTGTGCTCTCAGGGGGATCATCAGAATATTATACCTTCCAGTTTTTTAAGGGTTCTTGATCTCTTACATAGTCTTTGAAATTTCTCGTTGGGGTGGGATGGTGGTTCCATTAGGAGAAAAACAAATAATCATTATTATGTTCTTAGGCCCCTGCAGTACCAGTCCTTTGAGTAACTGCAAGGGGAGATAATTGATGTGCTGGGGAAGGTAACAGAATGTCCGGCCATGTGATAACAGAGCCGGAGATAGTGCTTCCACATTATATAACTCCAAAAATACAATAAAGTCTCTGAAAATAAGGTTTAACAGAAGTCTAGAAGCTTGATTCCAGAAATTTATTCTATAGTTGAGTTTACTGTAAAAAAGACCATTAAACAGCATAAATACTGCATCTTTGGAGCAGTTTTGGTGTATGATTCATAGAGCATATACTCGGCTTCCCTTGAGTTACAATCTGAAGTAAGGCCAAGCAACCTATTTTAATGTACTGCTGTATAGTTTGGTGGAAGAGAGTCCGTCAGAAAACAGCAGGGAATAACTGAACCATTTCCAAGGAATGGCCTGTATTGGCATTTCAGGAGCAAAGAGAACAACCCCAACTCTGGCACTAGAAACTCTGCTGAACCTCGATCCACTGCATTTCGAAGCAGAGGTGCAAGCAAGGACAGTGGCTTATGGTCTCGAATGTTCGGGACTTTTTATTTTTTATTTATTTATCATTGACCCGAAAACAACACGTGCGGTCGTTACATCGGGTACTTCAACTGATAACAATGACACAAGAACAGACATCCATGCCCCGGGGAGAGAAAAACCTCCCCGTGCGGGAATCGAACCCGCGACCCTGGGATTGACAGGCAAGGGATTTACCCCGCCGCCACCCGGGCCGGCCGGGATTGTGGTGTGGAAAAGGAAATTTCTTTAATCACAGAGAAATTTGGACAGAGCTCAGGATGTCGAGTCCCATCCTCGAGATGGGCAGTGATGGAATGAAAGCCTGGTACAACCAATCACCCTCTACTTAAAAACCTGCTTCTCAAATAGAGAAGGGTGGTCTAGAGGAAAGGGGAGTGCACTTCATTCCGAGGCCGAGGTATGGTATAAGGATGGCTCCAGGAAAACAGGAAGAGCGGTAGCAGGGGTCTACAACTGTAACACAACAAGGCAGGTCACTATCCCCCTGGAAAAATGTGTAACGGTTCTCCAGGCGGAGGTATATTCCCATCTGACGTACGTGTATGCCATTAAGTAGATCGTATGTTCAACTTATCGATGGCATATGCACGGATAGTGAGGCAGTTCTAATGGCGCTGACATCACCATGGTGCAAATCACAGCTTCTTCAAGGGTGTTGTGATTCAGTCAATGATATAGGCAGATGCTGCAAGAGGGAGCTTGAAGGGAAACAATGACATAATCTTAGTGTTTGATTACCCTTGCCTCCATATCAAAAAATGGATCCGATTAAATCCTTTCTGTTTTTCCCTTACAACATTAACCATGTTCATATTAAGGCTTAGGTGGATAAAGGGACTATTTAGTCCTTATAAACCCCACATGAGTACAGTTTATTAGGTATTTAGGTTTATTGATAGGGAAGGGTGGGCTACAGGAAAGGGGAGTGAACTTCATTCTGAGGCCGAGGTATGGTATAAGGATGGCTCCATGAAAACAGGAAGAGCGGTAGCAGGGATCTACAGCTGTAACACAATAAGGAAGCTCTCTATCCTTCTGGAAAAATGTGTAACGGTTCTCCAGGCGGAGGTATATTCCCATCTGACGTATTGAATATTTGTATTCTCTTGTTTTGAATTGTTGACCAATGTTGATAAGCTTTGTATTTTGTTGTTTCATCGTTCATTTCAACCCTATATTATATTTATATGCAGAATCAACGTAAAAAAACAACAGAGAAACTAAATAATCGAAATGTAGAATTTAAGCATTTTTAGGGCGTGGTTATATAATCCAGTGGATGGTGTGATTTGAAAATTCTACCTTGACTGCAGCGCAATCCAATGCCGAATCTCAATATTACGAATTTCTAATTTTTGAAAAATAATACATTCGAACTGCATTTCAGTTATATTCCATGTTGTTTGCCACTCCCATTTGCACCATGTTGTTAAATCTCTCTTTGCACTGTTTCTCGATAGCCGCTGTAAACCCAAACTTATATTTGCCTAGAAACAAACTCTCAATGTATTTGAACTTTAACGAGTTAAATATAAAATCTACTGTTTTTTCTCGTCTTTTTCGTTTTTATAGTTCCTTATTACCTCAATTATTTTCTGAGTGCCCTTCACATACGCATTCTCGCCCACAGACACCCCCTTTTATATACTCAAATTTATATTTTTCAAGCGTCTTATCTATGAAAATTACGCTGCCTTGGATTTGAACCTGTGAACCTCAGTTCCATTTCCCAGTGCTCTTACACAACGTTATCTCAGCGGCAGCCTTCCCCTTACCGAAAACGACCAGTTTCAAAAAATAAAATGAACACCTTTGACTTAAAATGTGGTGTTTTCGTGTCTGAATATAATAAACAAGCTGACCCGGCCACGCGTTGCTGTGGCTTAATCTGGTTAAATGGAAAGCGCACGTTTATAGTATGTTTAATTTCACAATTCTTATGGGTATACAATATTTTTTGTTGTTCCATTGTCTGTGCAGATATAGACATTGTCTGGTTTGCCGACTCTAGAACACGCAACATACACGTAGAACACGCAACACACACGCAACAAAATACACGTATATGTGAGAAGCAATCCGTGTCTAGATCTAAACCGCATAGTTCTAAAGATTGGCCCTGAGCTTTGTTGATGGTGAATGCAAATACCAATCGAATTGGGAATAAAATCACTTAAATTGAAATGGCATATCTGTTGGATACATAGGAATGCGAGGAATGAGGAATCTTCGCCTTTGAAAGTTCCTGTCCATATTTTGGATTCTACGATGTTACTCATTAATTTATTTACTGAAAGCCGCGTGCCATTGCAAAGCTTTGGCTGGTTGATATTTAGCAACATGATAATTGGCACGCCGTTTTCAATTTCAGTATGTGCGGTAGCATCCCTGGCAGATCGAGTAAATTCAAAAATTCCGTTCGATAACCAATTGACTCATCTGCTTCCACAACATCGTCGACGGTCTTGTACATATGTGCCTGCGTCGCTTAGAGTGTTAGACTGAATAATATTGTTTAGTTCGCAGAAGTCTTTGTTCATGGCCGCAAGAATAGCTCGTTCACTTAGCCAATTGTGATCCTTATAATTGATTTGAATATTGGGAAATACTTTTTCAACCATTTCTTCTTTTGACTTTACTAAATTGCAAAAGTTATGAGGCAATGAATTTTTCCTGAGGTCAGATCAACCGGCACATTTCCGTTCCCAATTTTTTGCAATTTATGTGAGTATATCTCAGCTGATCGATTGTTTTGCAGCTGGACACGCATATTTGTATATAATTTTAACGTCTTTACATGTCGTCACAAAGTAGAATATTTCAGGCAAGCATTTATTTCATCCGCTAGTGTCAATTGAGGAATTACAGGTAATGTTTGCCTGAAATGTCGTGCAAGCAATATTAATGCGTTCTCAAATGGTCTCAGGATTCCACGGAAATCTTGCAATGATTGATCCAGAGCTTCAAGCGATGCTTTGTGCACCATTTTGCATCTCAAGCAATAACCTGGCATTTCTGAAATATTTGTCCCATGCCAGATGATTTGAATATGTTGCACGTGACTGTTTCCATGAATTGCAAGTTCAATGGGATGCACATCCCGTCTCCAGTGTTGATATTGTATTCTCGATATTGTACAAACCTTCATGAAGTGAACAAAACAACTTTCCAAAGCTTCATGGAAATTGGATGAATGTTGTGGTAATGCATGAAGTTATCAATATTGTATCGATACAGTATCGATATTGTAATGATACTTTATAAAACTTTGAAAAAAACACCTAAATAATTTCACCTCAATTTTGTAGATCAATAATGTAAGGATGTATCCATTTTTATCGATATTATATCGATACAGTATCGATATTGAATTATCGCTTTTTTAGAAACCTTCGCGGAGCGTACTCAACAACTTTCCAAAGTTTCATGGTGATCCGATGAATGGTGTAGTAATGCATAAAGGATAAACACATTACATACATTCGATACAGTATCGATATTGTAACGATACTTTATTTAAAAAAAACTAAATAATTTAACCTCAATTTTGTATCAATAATGTATCGAATTATCGATACTTTAGCGATATTATATCGATAATGTATCGATATTGAAATATCGATTCCGTAGTCCTCTTTTCGGGAATTTACTCAACAACTTCCCAAAGTTTCATGGCGATCCGATGAATGGTGTAGTAATGCATAAAGGACACACACTCACACACACACATACATTCATTTTTATATATATCTATAGATGTTATCAATACTTCAGAGATTTCTCAAATTTCTCAGCAGGGATGTACGTCTCCAAGTTATTTTCGAATCGGGATCCTTGCCTTGGTTTCGGATCTTTGTCTCGGTTTCGGATCCTTAGTTTCAGATACTAAATTTTGAATTTCATTTCTTTTCTAATCTCAGAGTTTTATTATATGTATACAGACAAACAGGAAAAGTAGTAGTTCCACAAAAACAAGTAATTTTATTGTAGAAAAAAATGTTTTTTCTGTTATGTGTGGATAATATTTCCCAGGAACAAGATTTTCAGATGCAATATATGTTATTACTCCTCACATAAAGTTCACTTTCCTTATAACATACTCATTCAACATTTAAGTTTTTAAACCTGTACAACTATTCCTTAGAGTGCAGCCAAAAGAAACATTATAAGTTCATTTTCATTAATATTTGAATTATTTTCCAAAATATAAGACCCTATTGATGCCATATTGTTTCACGCTCTATTGGCAAAGGTTTGAATGCAACAATAGAAAAAAGTCTTCCGGAGGCATCACATTCCAAGAATAATAAAATATAGAATATTAAATAATAAACAAATTAGAACCTAAAGTTATCTTGATGCAAAATGGGTTTACATTAACTTATTCCATTGTGGGTTGCTGTAGTATAGGTCTGTACCAAATCCTTGAATGCTTTCAAATTGTTTTTTGGAGACAAAAAAAATTCATGCGGTCAGGAAACTCCATCAATGCTGCTGATTCCATTTTTAAGATGAAAAAATTATTGTGGAATATTTCAAGCAGTTAAACTAGTAATTTTTCAATGTCTTATTCATAATAACATTTAGTGATATTTTTTGGGGGGTTTTATACTTAAAAGTAGAGGATGACGAAATGAGATCAACCTTTACTCGTGCAATTAGAAGCAATATGAAAAAATACGTGTTTCGGCTCTTTTTCTTCATTGGCCCGAATTTGTGAGAAAAAGTTGAGTCATGCGAGTAGTCTGCATTCTTCGAACTCTGGTAAGCCGACAATAGCAGGTCTGCAGGTATACTGCCGGTCATGAAGTTTCGTTCTTATAGCCGTTTTAAATTTTTCTTTCGGGCTTCTTCCAAAAATTTTATTATCCTTCATTTTTAACTCTTGTACATGGACACTCTACCAATAAGTGCCTGTGCGTTAAGTCTACCATTCTATGGTTAAATGCCCTGATCGCAAAAGAGCTCCGATTATAGCCTTTATTAGGGGTACAATTCCCTCCAGGGATCATTGTAAAGGGGTGGAGTTGCACCTCTCTCAAGTGTACAGCCAGGGCAAGCCGCATTTTCCGCGATTTCTGCTATAGGACGATTCACATTTAGGTTAAAGCGTTGACAATACGGTCTCTTATGACCATTAATTTCCCATTATTATATCCATAAGGATCATGGGATTACCAAAAGCAGTAAAAAATGAACATCTACCTAAGGAGTGTAAATAAATGTTTCCTGTCGAAAAAAGTGCCTGAAAGACGGTGGTATTGGTTAATAAATATTGTGTCAAATAAATGTCATAGAAATATTCCTCTTTTTCAGCCGTTAAGGTGGCTTCTCCGATTCTAAACTCCATAAGCTGCTTTCAAAAAACCGTTCTTCTTAGCAGCTCAAAAATTATAAGGATGACTTCTTGGATATTTTTCTCTATAAAACTCAGGTTCTCAACAGATTCTATTAGTGCATAGCAATATTGTTACTTAAAAACTATATTTATGAAAGGTAAGTTTAAATAATATTAAGCAAAAGTGGTCGACTATTAGCTTCCATATTTATAGATGTACGTCCTTTTTAGTAGCGTATAAAGGTTGGATAAAAATATCAGCACAAAAGCTATTGAAGAGGAAAGGGAAGTGGAAAAGGATGATATGGGAGCATCAATATTAAGATCGGAATTCGACGCTGCAGTAAGGGACCTTCGGATGAAAAAGGCTTCTGGTATTAACGATGTACCTGCAGAACTAATGCACGAGAGAAGACTGTACTCCTCTTTACAAAACCATCTACGACATGTACTTAACAGGAGACATTCCAAGGGACTTCGAGAAAAACATCACCATTCCTATTCCCAAGAAGAATAGAGAGGAAAAATTAGAAAAATTTAGGACTATAAGCCTGACGACACATGCATCGAAGATACTGATCAGGATCATCTAGAGAAGAATAGAATGAAAAGCAGAGGAGTTACTGGATGAAGATCAATTCGGATTCAGGAAAAGTAAGGCTACAAGGGAAGCAATATTGGCCCTTAGACTGCTCATGGAGAAGAGAATGGAGAAAAACAAGCCGACGTTCATTGCATTTGTGGATTTAGAGAAGGCTTTTGACAACGTGGATTGGGATTCAATGCTTGGAATTCTGAAGGGAATTGGAGTGTCCTACAATGACCGAAGAATTATACTCAGTCTGTATAAAAACCAAGTAGCTGTGATGAGATCTGGACCCAGCTGTGAAGAGGCAAGAATAAGGAAAGGAGTGAAACAAGACTGTGCACTGTCTCCCACAATTTTTTATGTTTACATCGAGAGAGCCATCAATTAAATCACAGAGAAGTCTTCTGGAGAGAATCTCCACAGAGAAACAATCAGCAGGCTACGATTCGCTGATGACATCTCTCATAGCAGAGACAGAGAGGGATCTGAACAAGATTCTAGTAACCATAGAAAGGACAATGGCCATATATCAGCTGAAGATAAATAAGACGAAGACTAAGATATTGGTGTGCAGCAAGAAAGATGAGTCCAAAACCAATGTCAAACTAGGAAAACAAAAACTTGAAGAGGTGAAAGAGTTCTGTTACCTAGGTAGCCGAGTAACCAACGATGGACGAAGTAAGACAGAAATAATAGAATAGCCCAGGCAGAGAGGGCATTCTATCAAAAGAAGAATCTACTTACAGCTGGAAATACAAGCGTAGAAGTAAGGAAACAGTTTATCAGAACATACATCTGTAGCATGTTTCTTTACGGCAGTGAGGCATGGACGATGACAACAGCGGAGAAGAAAAGAGTGGAAGCATTCGAAATGTGGTGCTGCAGAAGAATGCTGAAGATTAAATGGATCGACCGAGTAAGTAACGAGCAAGTCCTACGAAGAGTAGGAGAAAAGAGAAGTCTGCTGAAAACTCTAAAAAGAAGAAGGGACAACTTAATCGGCCATATCTTGAGTCATGATGGCCTGATGAAGACTATCGTAGAGGGAAAAGTGAACGGGAAAATTGGAAAAGGCACGCCTCGTATGAGATACATGGAACAGGTTGTGAAGGATGCAAAAGAGAAGAATTACGTCACAATGAAAAGGTTAGCCGATAGAAGAATCGAGCGGAAAGCTGCGTGAAACCAATCCTAGGATTGTTAACCAATGGCAGAAATTCCACAGAGAAAAAATCATTCGCCTTGACCGGGATCCCGGTCAAGGCGAATGATTTTTTCTCTGTGGAATTTCTGCCATTGTGCATTTTCAGCGGGTAACGCCGTTAAGGTCCTCGCGGCTAGTTCGCGATCCTTCAATTTGTTAACCAATGATGATGAAAACTATAAAGTTATTTTTGGTGAAAAAACAATGACTTTATGATGATTTCAAAGGGAGTTTTTAATGTTAAGAGTTTTGTTACACGCCATTAACCTGCCTCAGGACACTTTCAAGGCCAATAGCTTCAAAACACGCAGGAAAAATATTCTTTGCACGGAACTGTGCTTCCCCAGGAGCAAAGGTGAACATTTGTGAATGGTACATAGGGGATAAAAAGATAGATAATGCAATTTAAATTCATTAATCAGGAGAACTCTGCTGCCGAAAGCGGAAAATCAGTTAAGCATTCGGAAATGAGTCTCTGAGGCCAATACAGAAGGGAAGACCCCTCAGCATGGGCTACTCTCGTAAGAAAGAAAAATGGGTTTTCCAATTTCTCCGAGGCAGGTACATATATTATTAGGGCGTGATCTGCAATAGTTAAAAGAGGGTGCTTAGTTTATTTTAAGTTCCGTTAGAAAGGAACCATAAAATATCGGCACGAAAAATAAGACCATTCAACCTACAGTATCAAAAGAGAGTGACGAGCGGCACTTAGTTGGCCATAAGATTTCTCAGAGAAACCACCTGGTTGTGCAGGTGGTGCGTTTAAAACCGTTCTGTGGTTTTTCTCCTGCCCGTGTTGCAATCATGTCTAAAGAGAATCGAAGGAGAGAATTTGAGAAGTCGTGAGAACCATCTGATTTTAATTGTTTTTCATTGACTCAGTCAGCTATTTATTGCATTCATCGACTTGAATAAATTATTAAGATTTACGAGAGCTGCAAAGAAGCTTCAAAAGGCACAGAGTTCTCACTATTTAATATTTACAGGGTGAAAGACAAATCTCTTGATGCATAAGCTACTCCATTGAAAATAAAAAAACAAGAATGTGAGATCTTTTATTTTCGATAATTATGTAAGATTGGGTGAAAGAAGGAAAGTGTATAAAATGTTCATAATAAGTGTTCCACCTACTTTGACAGCCATCTTGGTTCCTCGAATATGGGATAATATCTAATACGTCAACCTTAATTTTAAAAAAACCACGCTATACTTTCTCATGAGTGACATTAGTTTCGTGACCGTGATCAACGAAGGGGTAGGCGGAGTGTGCTACCTGCAAAAGAGAGGACATAAAACGCTGGCCACGCCGTTATTTATGGGAGCTCAAAAATATCGAAATGTATAAAGGACTATTGTAAGTGACAAGACTAACTGACGAGACTGGGATTAAAGTTTCCCAAACAGTGAAGACGGCAGGATACAGAGATTAACTCCGCGTCAGGCTTTTCTTAGTCGTTTGAGCACTGATATGAGGGCGCACACCTGCCGAGGAGGACGTTTTGCTATAATTCACGCATGCAGAGAAAATAGCTTTGAAGAGGGTGTGCTTCACTCCTTTTTTTGCAAGAAAAACACGACGAAGTTGACGGGGAGTATGAAGAGAGCTATATCGAAAACTGTCTCCTGTAGAACATACAAAAACACTCCGTAATTGTTATGGATAATGCATCCTACCATTCAAGAAAGTACGAGCCATTGCCTACTTTAAAATGCTATCAAATAATGGATAGTGAATTAAAAAAGTAACATTGATGAGAATGCTTATAAAAGACTTGGTACATTAAAATCAAATGCGGGAAATAATCGGAAAAATGATGGTTGATGAAGGTGCTAAAGCTTATAGATTTTCAACACAAAATCGTTTGATGGAAACGAAAAATGAATTTTAGTGAAAAAATTATCTTCTAACCAGAGCCATACACTCATAAATCAAAAATTAAAATAAAATAATAAAAGGTGACGCCCACTCAAGAAGCTGCTTTGTGATCATTTACGTCCTTGACTGCTTTCAGGGGAAAGGAAGGGAATGGAGGGGGGTTGTCGGAAGGTCTGCTCGCGCAGGTCCTGTCGAAACCGCTCCCATTGGCAGAGTCAGCTGTGTTCTCCCCCCATTGCGATAAGGCGAATTAGCTTAGCGGGCCCAGTTGTCATTGGACGAAGTGAATGACGTAAGAGGTCGATGCACGCCCACTTTTACGAAAGGGTTACATACATCAGTTATTCGCCGATTATAATTCGAGCACTAATTGACGGATCTAAAAACGGAAAAAACACAGGTCTTTTTATTTTACAAACTCTATCAGATTCGGTAATAAAACAATATGGTAAACGATCCCATTGTAAACTGAATCCTTTGAAATGATTTGGGTGCAATTAAAATGTTTCGCTGGAATGAATAATTCAACTTTTAAAAAGAAAGACGTTGAAAGACTCATACCGAAAAGCTTCAACACTGAGTCTTCGGAAAAAATTATAATCACCAAATTAGGAAATTAGAAAAGGAAATGCGGAAGGCAGATAATTTGCTGGTTATAACCGAAGAGTTTATTGTTCACCTGACATCTTTCTCATCATCTTCATCGACATCCCCTGCATTAGAAGACTATCCCTAACCACAGCCAAGCAATCGGGATAATAGTAATAGACGTTTTATTGTCATAGAGAAACTGGCCTTTTAGATATACATGCACTTGGTGTACTATGCAGTTTATATGGAGGGAGTTGAAATACTTTCATATTCTTGAGATGGAAGGTATGAAACTGTAACATTATTTTAAAATAAAATGCCCTCATACGGGAAAGAAAACCCGTTTTCTATTCATTATGAAGTTTATGAGAAGGTATTCCTCAAACAAATAATTGTAATTGAACTTGCAGCCTTGCACTCCGCATATATTATTTGCAAACCAATTTCTAATTTAGATGTCGCCTACGGCCTTTCGGAAACTAATTTCTCTTAAATAGCACGCATTGAGTTTTTACGCTGCTGATGTAAATACGCTGTTTTACGGCAGGTTAGTTCGGTTGCGTTGGCTTCTGGTCACCCAGAAGAGGTAATAGCATTGTTAAGAATTCAGCCATTGAATTTAGATGTTTGCTAATATGGCCAATGTTTCATCTTTAATGCTCCGAATTTTATTCTGCAGCGGCTTTAACACAATGTTACACAACACCTATTTTTACCATGACTACTTATTTACCAGCTTGCCTCCATACAAAGACAGCAACAATAGCGTCATGAAATTTTGCCTTCACTTTTGAGGGCATATGAAACTAGTAAACACGTGACTGCATTCAGGAACCGATGATTCAGCAGTATAGATTTCCCCGACCGGCAGAATGGAGGCCGCGGCACTTCTTTGAGCCGCCTAATTACCACAGTGCACACTTGAGGCCCTCCCTCACCCTTCCCGCCCGAGCCCGCGAAGCTACTTCGCCTTATCGCAATGGGGGGGGACACAGCTGATTCTGCCAATAGGACAGTTGCGAGAATATCTGTGCGAGCAGACCTTCCGAGAACCCCCCTCCACTCCCTTCCCTTCCACGAAAAGCAGTCAAGGACGGGAAGAAAATGACGTCAATGTTATCACAGTAGCTATTTCTGTGGGCGTCACCCTATGCTTATTTTAATTTTTGATTTATGAGTGAATGGTTGAGGTTAGAAGATTAATTTTTACACTAAAATTATTTTTTTGTTTCCATCTATCCAGGTATATCCGGACGGGCATGCTCGGCCATACCCTTCCAAGAGAACCCACGCCTTTCCCGTCAGCGGTGGGAAGACCCTATGCGTTTCCCTGGTGTTCATCGTTAATTAGGCATTCGGTCATTTCCGCTTTATTTTCCCCATCTAGGGAAGAAATTAGGAGAGCTGGTGAAGTACAGCGTGATTATCACTTCCTTTTCCTCGTTGAGCGCGTCTTAATGATAGATCCATTGCCCTCCGATAGATTTATATCATTTTTCACTGCTGAGATATCGAGAAAAATTGTTCAATCTCCGGAGCCGGAGTGGAGCAGAGAAATTCGTTCCTCTTACCGGGTGGCAATCTGTCGAAATCCGAGTAATCGGAATCCCAGGAAAGCTCCTGGACGATCCTCACCTCAAATACAGACATTATCCTCCGTTAATATATTTACTAAATTATAAGAGTAGCAATACTTTGAAGTAGCTGTGTTTATAATTTCTGAGAAAATAAATACCCGAGGGTATCTCTATGTGCTTACCTCCTAATAAAATCAACTGATTCAGGCGAGATGTAGTGGAAGTTTGACATATTAGAATCAAATATCGGTGCACTTTTCCACAAGTAATTTATTAATGCGTACGACGCGTTTCGGCTCACAGAGCCATCATCTGGTACAAGACACCAACATACATGTTAACAGCGTATTTATACATAGGAGAAGGGGGGGGGGAAGTAAGAGGCAGAGGGAGGGGGAGGCAAAGGTACGGTTGGGGGAACAGTGAGAGACGGAAAAACCAAGGAAGTATGGAACGGGGGAGGAGGGGTTCTTGAATGAAGGGACGCGTGTCAAAAGAAAGGGATACGAGGCGGCAGTTAGCGAGGCAAGGAGGAGGTGTGTGGGAAGTCCCCGAAAGGGAAACTGGGAAAGGAGTAAGGGTAAACAGCAGGGGTTGGTGAAGGGATTATTGGCGGTAAAATGGTCAAAATAAGGTGGGGGGAGTGGGTGGGTGGACCGGAAAAAGAAAGAGAAAAACCCGAGGAGGTGGAGTCGGTTGGCTATGGGGGGGGGGTGAAGTGGGAATTTGGTCGTTGCTTTTCGGGAAGGGGATGTTCAGGAGAGGAGAGTGGTTGACAAACACTTGATCATTCATAAGTACATTCGAATCTGATTGTAGAATTTCAAGTTGCTCCAAAATGTCTAGCCTGGAGCCCTTACTTTCAAGATGAAGAATTTCTGGATGGAATTGACAAGAGTGAGAAGTCTGCAATAAATGTTTGGCTAGAAGTGACTTGTCATCACAATTTTAATTGGTAAATTCACAATTGGTGTCTTGTACCAGATGATGGCTATGTGAGCCGAAACGCGTCGTACGCATTAATAAATTACTTGTGGAAAAGTGCACCGATATTTGATTCTAATATGCTTACCTCCTGCTCGATTTCCTCAGGATTGTCGACATCCGAATAATCGGAATACGACGAAAGCTGTTGGGCGCTCCTCAGCTGAACTATAGACATTATTCTTACTTAATATGAATACTACATTTTAATAGTGGCGATATAATGAAGCAATTGTGAAGCTAATTTGCAAGAAAATAGTACATCCGGATAGAGAGGAGGAGACTATGTGCTTTCCTCCAGTTTTATGTCCTCTGCGGTATATTTGGGTGAGTCCGCGTTGCCCATGGTGATAGCTGGTGCTGCTAGTGGGTTTTCACTGCCTGAGGAACTAACGACGGGTGAGATCTGTCTCGGTGTCCACTTGGTAGGGCTGGTGGATGAGGGAGATACTCTCTGGAGCGATAAGGTGTGGGTGGGAGAGAAGGATAATGAAAGGACGCGCGTCATTGGGTCTTTCCGATGCCTTTCAGAATTTCTCTAAAAGACTGTCCACAGCCGCGTTAATGGGTAATTACTAACGTTGTAGGGAGCGGTATAGGCGCCACGGTGATAGTCGAGTCGGAGAATAGCCAATTATACCTTAATATTGGGGATGCTTCGGAAGCGGTGAGAAAGTTTCCTATTGTATTTCCGGAATTACGAGCTGTACTTTCGCTGTGTCTCCTGCGGGGAGAGACATTAGTTATAAATTCATTGTTGGTTAGAGACCCTTCACTATGTAGCGCTGGAGTTGGAGTCGAGAGAAAAGCACTTGCCACGAACGGTAAAAATACGCTGATTACCTGTTTATTCTGTCCATGCTCGTTAAATAATACGTGAGTTTAATTATTATTAACGACGCGTTCTCTCGTCGTAGGAGACAATATTGAACAATCCAGACGTGGGTCGGTTGGACACCATTTAATTATGGATCATTAGTGATGGCTATCTTGCTGCAATATGTTGCAGCTTTCAGAGTTGAAGCAATAAGCTTTCAATGAAATGGCAGTGGCGTGAAAATGGTATATGGGAAAGTGGTGATTACCTGTTTATTCCGTATGCGGCCATTAGTCCCTATGTGGCTTTTAACTAACCTTAGCGAGTGCACTAACAAAATTGGCGCGCAAATTGGTAGGAGAATAAACGAGGGTTTATGTTGGACAACGTAATGAAGAGGTTGATTTGAAAGGGAGTGAGAACTCCCTTTTTCAAACCGCTTGAGCGTGAGAAAATTTACCAGAAGCCGTTGCATTCCAACGTCGCCCCTTGAGCTGCCTATATAAAGGGATAGATGACGCAGTGTCAATCCATAAATTGTCCGAAATTTTGCGTCGCCTACTCAGTTCTCTGCCTTCAGCTACCCGTTTGAGGGCAGGACTTCTGCATCTGCGACGAGTTCGTTGATATACCGTGTTTCAGTATCGATATCCTATTCAGAAGGTGAATCAACATATTTTCCAGCACTCTAACTCCTGATTTTGCCATCATTAGTTGCTTTCTCCCAGAGATTCAGAGAATATTAAGCTACGATCTATCGTGGAGGATAATAACTCTAACCTACGCAATCGCACACTCGCAAGCCGCAGAAGCAGCATCGCCATCGAGCAAGGAGCTTCTAAGGGAGTTGGACCTTCGATATTAGTTTCTTCGAGTCGCTCGGGTTCCCCATTCGGACCTCCGGGCGTGGACTACCCGAGAGTCCTACGTCACCACACGAGTAAGGAAGCCGGCTAGATTGGGTGAAAGCCGTGAGTTTTGTTTACCTGAAGATATTAAAGCTTTTCGGGGAGAAGTTAAAATCGAGTAGACACGATGGAAGACATTTTTGCGTGTGTACCGGCAATTGGAATAATTCGCGCTCACCGTGAGGGAGCATATGACACTGTCTCTCTTTTAAATGCCGCATTGAACGGTTTAGTTCATCGCATGACAGAGATGAATGAGAAAGTGGACATGAGCGACTATGTGAGACTGGTGGAGGAAGTTAAAAAGGCTGAAGATGCAGCCGCTTCGGAGGCGCCCCTTCGGGAAATTGGCGATGCTAGTCAAACATTGCCCGATGGGGGGCGGCTTGCTTGTCAAGGTGTCGGCTCCACATTGCCGCTATTAACTGGAGAGCTATTTTCGCAATAGGTGGCAAGTAGCAACTCTAACAATTTAGCGACGGGAGCTTCCTGCGTTGCGACGCGACCGCTTCCTGGATTTGAAGAAGTGAAGTGTACGATTTTTTGTGAATAACTGGTGGTAAATATTCTAGGTTTTCATTACTCTATCAAAGTATATCCATACTACAGATTCCTCGTTGCTGAGCTTAAAGCCACCGAGTGCGTCCACCGGGTTGCGGATGGTGGGTCGACCTCTAGATATAGAGGTTAGCTGCGAGATAAGCGAGTTTACTCGTCGAATAAGCAGTCGTGGACAAAAAGTGACGGCATTCCGAGGGGGTATTTGGTCTATCCCTGGGTAAGGTAAGCCATTAAATAATACAGAACCTGTGATTATGCCGTGACTTGGCGACGGAGGCCGCCAACAATTACGCTTCCCATCACCCGGAGGAGAGGGCAGCAGCTCTTCTTCACATGAGTGAAGGTGGAGACCACAGTCGTCGCTACAGCGACACTCATTTCACTACAGGAATGGTGACATATACTTTAACGACTATAGTACTGCCATGTGGAAGGCAAGGGGAAACCACCACATTATTACACAAGAGTCGCGACGTGATGGAACCCTCTTGAGTAAAAAATTCCGGAAAATATTGTAAAATAGTCCCCATTCGGATCTCCGGGCGTGGACTACCCATGGAACCCTCTCGAGTAAAATATTCCGGAAAATATTGTAAAATAGTCCCCATTCGGACCTCCGGGCGTGGACTACCCGAGAGAGTACATCACTCAAGTGTGATAGACATTTTAGGGTAGGACGGTGGAACGTGCTATCATTCCGACCTGCGGAAGACTGGAGAACTTGATGGTGGAAATGCGGAGAATGGACCTTGATGTATTAGGAATCAGTGAAATGAGATGCCCCGAAGGAGGAGACTTTTGGAGTGGAAGTTATACAATTATTCACACCGGATCCCTGAATGGTAATGCTGGAGTAGGCATAATGCCCAGGAAGAGTGCAGGACTACGTGTGAAGAGCTTCCTGCAGTACAGTGAGAGGATTATAAGGGTTAAAATTGAAACTAAGCCTACAGATACCATTGTGGTGCAAGTTTACATGCCTACGTCGGACTACGAAGATGAAGAAGTGGAAGACGTCTACGAAGATATCACGGAAGTAATAAAACAGGTAAGAGGAGAAGAAAACCTAATTATTTTAGGAGACTAGAACGCTGTCATCAGAGAAGGTCAAGATGGAAAAATAACAGGAAAATATGAATTAGGAAAACGAAATGAAAGAGGAGAAACACTGCTGGAGTTCTGCTGACAACAGAAGGTAGTGGTTGCCAACACATTGTTTAAAAATCACAACCCAAGAAATTACAATGAAGAGAACGTCTCTACGGCTGTATGCCATGCAAAGTTGAAGAATAAAATAAAACGGAACGCAAGATACAATGCCACGAGGGAAAAGAATGGAGAATTTTTGACTGAAAATGAAGACAAAGTGAAGAAAATGAAAGAATATATTGAAGAGTTATGCAACGGGAACAGCATCGAAAGTTATTGAAGAGGAAAGCGAAGTCGAAAAGGATGGTATGGGAGTATCAATATTAAGATCGGAATTCGACGCTGCAGTAAGGGACCTTCGGATGAATAAGGCTTCTGGTATTAACGATGTACCTGCAGAACTAATTAAAAATGCACGAGAGAAGACTGTACTCCTCTTTACAAAACCATCTACTACATGTACTTAACAGGAGACATTCCAAGAGACTTCGAGAAAAACATCATCATTCCTATTCCCAAGAAGAATAGAGAGGAAAAATTAGAAAAATTTAGGACTATAAGCCTGACGATACATGCATCGAAGATACTGATCAGGATCATCTAGAGAAGAATAGAATGAAAAGCAGAGGAGTTACTGGATGAAGATCAATTCGGATTCAGGAAAAGTAAGGCTACAAGGGAACCAATATTGGCCCTTAGACTGCTCATGGAGAAGAGAATGGAGAAAAACAAGCCGACGTTCATTGCATTTGTGGATTTAGAGAAGGCTTTTGACAACGTGGATTGGGATTCAATGCTTGGAATTCTGAAGGGAATTGGAGTGTCCTACAATGACCGAAGAATTATACTCAGTCTGTATAAAAACCAAGTAGCTGTGATGAGATCTGGACCCAGCTGTGAAGAGGCAAGAATAAGGAAAGGAGTGCAACAAGGCTGTGCACTGTCTCCCGTAATTTTTTATGTTAACATCGAGAGAGCCATCAATTAAATCACAGAGAAGTCTTCTGGAGAGAATCTCCACAGAGAAACAATCAGCAGGCTACGATTCGCTGATGACATAGCTCTCATAGCAGAGACAGAGGAGGAGCTGAATAAGATGCTAACAACCATGGAAAGGGCAATGGCCATACATCTGCTGAAGATTAATAAGAAGAAAAGTAAGATATTGGAGTGCAACAAGAGAGAGTAGGCCAAAACCAACGTTACATTAGGAAAACAGAAACTGGAAGGGGTGAAAGAGTTCTGTTACCTGGGAAGCAGAGTAAACAACGATGGACCAAGCAAGAAAGAAATAGTGAGTAGAACAGCCCAGGCAAAGAGGGCATTCTATTAAAAGAAGAATCTACTTACAGCTGGAAATACAAGCTTGGAATTAAGGAAACAATTCATCAAAACGTATATCTGGAGCATGTTTCTTTACGGCAGAGGCGTGGACGATGACAGCAGCGGAGAGGAAAAGGGTGGAAGCATTCGAAATACGGTGCTACGAATGATGAAAATAAAATGGAATGATCGAGTGACAAATGAGGAAGTCCTAAGAAGAGTGGGAGAAAAGAGAAGTCTGCTGAAAACTATAAAAAGAAGACAGGACAACCTAATCGGCCATATCTTAAGACACGATGGCCGTATGAAGACAATCGTCGAAGGAAAATTGAACCGGAAGAATGGAAAAGGCAGGCCTCGTATGAGTTACATAGAACAGGTCGTAAAGGACGTGAAAGAGAGGAGTTACGTCTTGTGAAGAGGTTGGCCGATAGAAGAATCGAGTGGAGGGCTGCGTCAAACCAATCCTAGGATTGCTGACCCATGATGATGATGATGAATCATTAGCCCTCTATCGACGAGTTGGTCAAAGCGATAAATGAAGACCTAGAAAAAATATCACACCAAAATAAGGTTACAATCACGTACTAAGAGCATACAGGTGTTTTATTACAGGCAGGAAACACAGTAGTTTTTACCGTCGAAGATTCTCGCGCAACAGCTAGGATTTGGGCCCGGTGAAGATATTGTAAAGGAGAAAAAATCCGCTCGAAAACCAGAACTTGGTATCGGTTTTCCCTCGCAAATTTACGTGTATTGTGACGTCGTCGAGCCGCAGGTCATAGGTGACACCGTTGCACCTCTTTTGCGTATAGCAAGTACGGTAGCGGAACAAAATACATTCAGGCTTGATATTAGTCACGTTTTCGTCAGGCCTTTCTACTTATCGGTTTTAAAGCGAGAATTTGAAACAGATGAGATAGATTTAAAAACGAATTCGGCCATCCATTGCCATTTCTTTACGGAACATAAGTGGTAGTGCTTAACTTTCGTAAGAGAGAAAATAATGGGGAAGACTAGTAGTTATTGCGATCCTTATATGCGGTACTACCTCAACCAGGTAGGAAACGGAGTGGGTACGGTGTATCGAGGAGTTAGTTATCAGAAAGGGCAAGGCATTGGAAGTTTTCTTGGCGGTCTGTTTCGCTCAGTACTCCCGTTTCTTAAAAGCGGCGCCCGGGCCGTGGGCCGAGAGGCTCTCAAGGCAGGTGTGAATGCTCTGGGAGACATGGCTTCTGATGGCCAACAGTCGATTAAGAGAGTGAAACGGAAGCGGGTTTTAGAGGCTGTAGAGGATCTAGACAGAAAAGCAGGAAACAAAATGCAGAAAATGTCAGATGCTGGATACCCTCTCAGGACGGGCAAGCGAGAGCTTCAGTTGACGGCTAACCGTCGCGCAAGTAAGATGGGTTCTCCAAGTGATTAACGAAAGCGTGAGTCGAAGAATTCCAATAAAAGAAAGAAAAATACAGTTGGGAAAGATATATTTTCGTAACATGTCGTTCTTACATCAACAGTCGTGCGAGTGTGCAAAAACAGAGCTACATTTATTCTTGCTTCCACCGACGCAAACAAGTATTGAAAACGGACAATGGATATATTACAAGCCTGGTGTGGAATCACGGAAGTATCTCTCGCGTTGTCACAATCTTTATCGTTAACCCTTACCTCTAGAGTAGCGCAGGGTTAACAATAACCGTCTATAAAATTCGCTTCACTGATTGTGATAAGCGATTTGAAGTGCTGTGCGAAAAATTAAGAACGGAGATCACGTTCTCTCCGAGATATGTTAAATCAAAAAATAACGATGACGCTAGCGGACGCCTTATGAAAAACCATGATCGAAGCCCTGTTTCCACTTGGACCGATGACGCTCCATTGGAGTTCGTCATTCCAGGGCATGGTGATAAGCGTGTGTATCTCTCGCACACGTTAACTAGCGTAACATGGATGATTGAACGAAGAGCTCAAGCAGCGGATGATATCTCAGTGATTGGCCCCGTTAACCTGTGGTTACATTCTTTATTTTCACAATTTAACATATTTCTGAATCAAAAACTTGTCACACCGCCTAGCCATATATATTCATAAAGAGCTTACATAGAAACACTCCTCACCTACGGACCCGCAGGAAAATCATCTCATCTAACTACTGGTCTATGGTATGATGATGCTCCTGGAATGATGGACGATACACATCACAATTTAGGATCCGTCAAACGTCGAGAGTTCACAAATGACGGACAAGAAGTCTAACCAATGGGCCATCTTCATTGCGATTTATTCGACCAAGAAAAAATCCTTTTAAACGGAGTTGAGTTGCGATTAAAGCTGGTAAGATCTAAGATTGGTTTTTATTTAATGGGATCGCGGGACTACGAAAACGTGGCGGTGAAAATGGTCGATGCAGTTCTGCTAGTATGGAAAGTTGAAATAAGTCCATCGGTGCTCATAGCACACATCCGCGCTTTAGAGAAAGCCACGGCTAAATATCCTATTACACGGGTGGACATAAAAATGTCAACAGTTCTCGGGACGTGCAGAGTAAAACCATTGATCTAAATCTGAAGATTCAGGCGATATGGAGTGGAAGCGAAACGTGATAACACAGAAAAAACACAAGCCAAATCCACAAAAATTTGTGGGTTTGTGGATTTGGCTCGTATTTTTTCTTTCTGTGTTAAAACCATTGATAATATTTTCTTGGGTCAACTTCCGAAACGCGTCACAATTGAGTTCGTCTCCAACGCAACATTCAACGGGGACATTAAGAAGAATCCTTACAATTTTCAAAATTTCAATCTGACCTTCCTATCGCTTTATATGGATGGACTTCAAATTCCCTCGAGGTCACTGCAACCAGATTTCACCGGCTCAGGCTACTTCCTACAGGCATATCACACATTCACCGGCACCGTCATTCACTTCTTGGACAATGGTAATGGTATCCCCAGAGATAAATATAAAGACGGTTTTTTCCTTACAACATTCGATTTTAGACCCTATCTGGAAGCAAATTCGAGCCACTGGAGTCTGCAGAAACACGGTAGACTCCGCTTGGAAGTTAGATTTTAAAACGCGTTGCTAGAAACTATGAACTGTCTAGTTTATGCAGAGTTTAATAACGTTCCCGTAATTGATAGACACCGAAAAGAGGGCGTGGATTATAGTAGTTAGAACCACGGAGGGGAGTCAACGTATGAATAGAGTGGGGGAAGCTAGTCGGTGAAAGGAGAGCAGGCAACAGAAGGCGTTTAACGAGGATATGCCCGCTTCACTCCCACTCGCTGCCGCATCCTCTCGCGACGCAGGTCTCCCCTAATCAGTCTTGTCTCTGCTCTATCTACTACTGGCTGATCATGACTGCAATAGTGGATATTCAAAATTTTGAAGGGAAGGGGGACTTGGTGGTGAAAGAATTATCCATTGTTAGGACGGGATCGTCGGAGGTGAAAACCTGGATATTCAAACCACCATATAATGGGAGGGAAAGGTGCGCCGCGGACCAAAAGCAGGATCATTGGCTTTGCGAAAATCATCACGGGCTACTTTGGGAGGACGGGGATACGGAATACGATGATCTCAAATACGTTCTTCACTTGCACTTATCTACGTGCAAACTAGTATTTTCAAAAGTGTGATTTCTCCAGAGAATATTAAAATATAGAGTAGTGCTCGATATGGAAATTCTCTGATGTCCCTCTCTGAGGAAAATAAAACATATATCCTCTCGAGAAGTCAGCAGCATTTATTGTCATCGGAAAAGAGAGTATGAATTCACGGCAAGTAATTGCCCCAATTTACGGGAATGGTTCCTGAAAAACGGAGAGGATAAATTAATATCTACCAATTTTCGCCTAAAGGCTTACGCTGGGGCCTCGCAATGATTTGAGCTGAAAACCGAAAGTCTCGCAGAAGCCGGATTTTTCTATTCCAGAGTACGCGATGAGGCAGTTTGCTGCATATACGGTCTCGCTCTGGGGTCTTGGGATTCATGGGATATTCCGGAGAAGGAACACATCGATGGAATCCTTACTGCCCACTGGTTAGGATCCCAGGTAGCTTCCAGCCTCCATACATAAATAAAAATGAAATAAGGTGGTATTCATCCTTTGAAAACAGTTGCATTTAACAGATGGACAGTATTCAGTTAGAGAGGTCCCTGAGCAGTCATAAAGAGACCGCTCTATTTTTCGCGCTCGTGTTTGCTGCGGATTAATTGCCGGATAATTGCCGTCACCCCTTCGCTCTAATTGTAAATACCGACCCCGCATGGAAGCAAGGAACGCATTGGATAGCGATATTCATTGATGCTAACGGGCGGGGTCAATATTTTGACAGCTACGGAATACGGCCCTTCATCAAAGATCATATAACCTTTCTTGATAGGGAGTGTTCAACGTGGTGCTATAACAGAAAAAAATCCAAGGGTGGACATCGGCGACTTGCGGAAATTATTCATCCTTGTTCTTATTTTTCCGCTTCTTGGGCTATACGATGCGACATTTTACCATTTTTTTAATTCAGGAACTACCGGAAAAAACGACTTAATCGTCCTTATCATGTACAACATAATTTTTGGGAAGCATTGCAAGTCGTACGTTGTGAATAAGCGTTCGATAAATACGCAAATTGGTAGGGCTAGAACTCTACTGCAATAATCCTCCTCGATGACAGATTCGCGCATACGCCATGCTGTTTCCCCTCCTACCCCCTCTCCAGACTTCCTCTCCTCGACTCACCCCTCCACCGCGCGTGAGGGTATATAGACATGCCCTCCAGAGTAGAGGCACAGTACCGATTCAAATTTCACAGCACATCACCGCCTCCCGAGCAATGGCAGGAAATGCCTTTTCGTACACCTAGGAGACTCACCAGGAGAGGTTCCTCAAAGGGTGGAAGTCGTCTGCCCCGTCCCAACTCCCCACGTCCACCAAGAAGTGGGAAGTTTCGTCCTCCGTCCTATAAACCTTTCATCAGCCCCGATATGTCGGCCGTCGAAGACGGGGCGAGTTCAGCGGAGACGAAATCAACCTATAATCAACGTCCTCAGCGCCTTGGACTTATCGATTTTGCATATCGCTTGCATTAGTGCGATACCAAACGAGTGCCAATCGGCTTCGACATAAAAAACGCTAAAGTTGGTGGTTCCCGTATACAAATGGATTACAGAGACTTTTGTGACTTGTAGAAATGTGTAAGTGTTAAAGCATCGTACTTTTATCACGATACTATGCCCCATGCCATCAGCATTGGAAAATTCGTGCTGAAATTCAAGTCTCTATTCGGAACCAAGTCTGTTGTTCTCGGAGAAATGAATTCATCTCATGATCACGGTGGTGAGTGCCTAGCGAAAACGTCGTGGTATGGATTGCTATACTTTGCCGAATGTGATAGACTCCGATGGGAGGAACGGTGTGATTGGTCTCCGCATGCGCAAGAAATAGTGACGTATACGGACTCAATTTTTAATGCTGCGGAACCTGAGGACGGCGAAATTCGCGAGTGGATTAACTGGGAACAAGTGACATGTGCAAAATGAATTTGGGCGAGATCGCCACCGCGCCACCATCCCTGAATCTTCAAGCGCTTGCAGAAGAGATAGTCTATTCTAAGTACTCGTGAAGGAAAAAATTTTCTCGTGGAGAATATCTCATTCACTCATTCAAATTCTTCGGAAAATTTAAAAGTGTAAATGAAACATATATTTCATTAATTAAATTCAATTAAATGCTAATTTGCTTTCAATTCTGTACTCAACGCCATGCTTTTTAAAAACCACCCAATTCTTCTCTGTACAACAAATATTTAATAAACGTACATGCGAAATTAACGTATTGCATTCCGTGATGTGTTTCTCTACCTTACCGCACCCATCTCCCATATAATTACCACCCTGGCTCCTGAGATTGAATAATTTTTCTCGATATCTCAACAGTGACGAATAATATAAATCTATCGGAGGGCTGAATAAATGGAGCTATCATTAAGACGAACTGAACGAGGAAAAGGTAATGAAACTCACGCCGATCTTCACCAGCTTCACCACCGAACGATGAACACTAGGGAAACGCATAGGGTCTTCCCACCTCTGACGAGAAAGGCGTGGGTTCGCTGGGAAGGGTATGGCCGAGCATGCCCGTCCGGATATACCTGGGTTGCGGGAGACCGTTCTCATCACCCATTCTCTATCCACCCCCCCTCGTTCCATAGCCCCCGCGCCAAGGTTGGCGGAGAACATAACTAGCGAAGCAGCACCCGACAATTGGAGTGCGGTGACTTACCTGCGCCGACTGGATGGAGTTCAACAAGGCGGTGAGCGGAGGGGGTGGGTCGGCTACGGCTGAAAATCTCCCTTCCCCCATATGTTCCATAATCCCGGAAGAGGTCAGTGAAATTCCCCACCCCTAATTAACCACGCCCCATCCCTAATTAACCTCCCTCACCCCCTCGTATCATAGTCCCGCGAATAGTAGTCCCGTCGGTCCTGCCAAGCACGGTAGTGTCGGTTTAGCCCCGCTGCACACTTCCAAAAAAGAATGGCAATTTTAGCATGCCAGCAACAGATTAAGTAAACTGATAAAACCAGAGAATTTAAGGGAGGACTTACCGATGGTGAATTTTCAAAACCGAAGAACGCAGTATGCTGCACAAGTTGGCACAAGTCTTTAAATTTTCCAATAAATATTGCGACGAGAGTACGTGTCTGGCGGGAACGAAAACCAGCTGTGCATACCCGTCATGGCAGCCGCTCAACTAGTTAGCGTTCATTCCAGCACGCATCATAAAATTTTAAGGTTGCTTTGACCCACCAGGTGGGTTGTTCCCCCCAATTTGTTCGTTTCCTCCCATAAATGCCCATAAGTGCCACAAACTTAAGCTTGTGGCACAAATTAACTGAATGGAATGAAACACGTCAAAGAGGGAGAAATTGTATATTTCAATTTTAACATATTTTAAAAATATTATGTTGCAAAACTTAATAGATTTTCACACATTGCAATGCCATGGTACATCATACAATGAATATTTGGTATAAAAAGCTGTGATGCCCACTCCCACAATTTGGATTCCACTTTTGGACTTCACAATTTCTACATTTACATGTTATCATTATGCAATGACGACTTCTCCATCAATCTGGTTGTGTTAAAAGTAGAAGTCATCTGGAGAAAGGGGCGGGACTAAGTTATTCGAGCCAAAAATAACATTGTTTCTACATGACAACCAGTCCGTGGATCATTTAATGCAACTATAAGCATGAAATATATAAACTTGTACAGTTTCCATGCAAATGATTCATGGATACAAATGGTCTTTCTCCTCTTACATAAATAACTAAATCCTCTCTCAATTTCAAAGGGAAAAACTTTTCAACAGAAGGCTGCATCAATCTCTCAAATTTACTCAAGTTTTCATTCCTCTGGTAATCTGTATGAGATACAGTATCAGGGATAATCCTGTACTCCTTAACTGATGCATATGAATATCCAAGTTTTTTGCATATAGTGTCTGCATCAGCCCATGTTGGTGAACAATCAACATGCCAATTCCCACTTGTCTGAAGCATTAATGTACCGGCATTCCTGAAATGCAATAAAAAAGTTCTTTACATCCATAAATAGAAATATATATTCTAAAGGTACCTCAGCTAAATGGAACAACTAAAAACTCATTCGTAGAAATTTGCCTTCTCTACCCTACAAGTGATGTTTAACTGGAATCCAGGTAGATTCTAGCATAAGTAGCTTCAATCCAGCTGTATTAGAAAACCCTGAAAAAGCTATAAAAGTGGAGTTTTCCAAACTTAATATACATAATAATTCTTTTCAGAACTTCATTTACTTTTCATTATTCATTGTACAAGTAATTTATCGCTGCACCCAGAGTAGCAACAGAAGAGAACGAGCTATTTCATGAGTCATTTATAAGAACATTAGAGACTAATGATCATTTACTGCAACTACTCGTCTGTGGTATGGATTATGTCCAGTGACCAAGAATTTTTAAATGGGCTTTGTCGTTTCAATAACAAGATCCCTTATCTGCACAGGGAAGGAATGGTGTTCATCTATGTATCCCAGGTAAAAAATCCAGCTAAAATACTTAGCAGACTCCTGCCAGATGTAGCATGAACAATCTTGAACTTAATAGAATCCAGCAAGAACCATGAAATTTAGGATGAATAAATTAATGTTTGCTCCTGCTATACACAAATAGATGTTTTAAGATGTAGGATTTAGCAGGATGTATAACTATTTGCATCAATCACAGGTTATATTCTTTTCCATCTGCATACAGTAGGATCTTGCCGATTCCAAATCTAATTCTCATAAATCATCCATTACTCTTTGGCTAAGTAGCAATCAATGTGTCCATCAATGATTGAAGTTGAGCGAATAAAATATAAACAAAGCCAAAAATTTTAATTTGAATAATAATCCAATTTATAGCATCACAAGGAATGAAATGGAAGTGATCTAGAGCTAGGAAAGGGCTGCTGGGAAATGCATGAATTCAAGCCTGTTTCCATACTAATAGGCACTTCAGACCGGGGGGAAATGTATAAGGATGGGAATGGAAGGGCGTTATTGGGCCGTTGGGATTTTTAAGACTGGGAAATGGACTTAAGGGCATGTCATACCATAAAGAAAACAAGTCCATTTCCAGGCAAGAAAGAGAACAGAAGCCTATCTCTTTTATTTTTACAGACATCACATGAATAAAATGGTAGGAGTCACTCACTCACTCAGTGATTCAACCTGAAGGTTGGGTTCACAGGTGAACTTAGTGCTCACCCCTAACAAAGCCACGGGCATGTGAATTTTACACATTCAGGGTAGGGGGGCCAGTTCCTCTCCCTGGGCCACCTTGCAACCCGAGGATTTTTTTCGTTTGGGGGAATCCAAAGGCTTCACCCAGATTTGAACCCGGGACCCTTCAATCAAACATTCTTCAATCAATAGCCAAGCACTCTACCCACTAGGCCACCATGCTCCCTAATGGTAGGAATATAGATTATAATTAGGGATGGGTCGGTTCGGTTCTTCGGTTCTCGGTTCCACCGGTTCTTGAGCTTAGAACCGGAACCGAGGCCAAAAATAATCGGTACCGAAATAATTGGCGCGAAAACCAGTTTGAAACCTACTCACACTCCGAAAGTGGAGGCTTCATATTAAAACCTGGTGAAATAGTGTACTTAGATGCTTCAAAGTCGCGAATTATTCTAATTCACTCTCTGAAAATGATTATTGATTACCTTATCTTACCATTGAGCAATGCAAAGTAAGTGGTAAATTAAGAACCGGAACCGAGAACCGGACCCGAGAACCGAAGTTAAGAACCGAACCGAAACCGGAACCGAAAAAAAGTGGAACCGACCCATCCCTAATTATAATATAGGACCAGGACCACATCAGAAACTCATTTCAGGGTACTGTCTGTCATCACAATGTTGCAAGTAATTAGATTCTCATCATTTACTACTGAGAATAAAAAGAATAAATACTGCATAATATACAACATAACTGCCCTACTTTGAAATTTTCAATGATTGTCTCAGTCAAACCTCATTTGAAGTCCGTAAGTTGTTGTCAAGAACTTGAAGTGCTAAACACTATACTTTTCACTTCCTTGACAATCACTGAAACATTCAGTTTGGGCTAACTTCAGTTCTCATAAAACTCAAATTCATTCTTTTATTTACTGTATGAATACGGAAAATAAATTCTATGGTAAAAAAGTGCATGTCTTTAAACAATCAAGTTTTAATTATGAATGATGAAACCCCAAATCCGATCAACCACACTAAAGGTTACAAAGCTCTTTTTTTTAATAGAACACTACCATTAACCATAAATATCAACTTTGGTGCCCACGAACAACTGTACCCCGAATATCCATTTTATATATAGTTCCCCGTGTGCGGAAAGGTATATGGTATTGATGCAATCACAAGAAAAAAGCGACTGTCGTTCAAATGACAGCAAACTTCTATTTTTTAAATGAAGCAATTTCAACAATTGTAAATTAAAACTTTGGTAAAAACGAATACCTTTTACCAAGAATATTCATTTCAAAGTTTGCAGTACATGGAAAGGAATTGAATGTATTCATACGATCTTGTGGTATAACAATTAATTAGTGTTTTAAAATAGTTGTTGGAATGGGTGTGTAAAGAAAGTTACCAAGAATTGTCTTAGGGAAAGATTAATGTCATTAAAACAATACTGGGATTATGGCCACAACCTAAAGTAACGAGGAAAAACAAATTCTGGACCACATGCATATGGCTAGAGAGAGAAAAAGGCATCTGCTCAAAAGTTCCCATTAAAAAATATGATTGGGTAACCAATCAGCACCCACCTAACTTTCAGATAATCTGGTTGGCTGCTTGGTTTATCTATGTTTCAAATCGACTTTTCTGATTCTTTAAGCCCTGAAGACAATAAGTAAGTCAGTCAGGGAAATATTAGAGGAAATGAAGATTATAGTGCAGCTAAAGATTTGCTATCTTTTTTTCAACTGGTCACGGGGTTTTCGATCCATTCACGCCCTTATCATTCCAATTGTGCCACAGTTGCAAAAATGAAAATGTTATTTTTTACCAAAATTAAAATAAATATGGAAGAGACAAGCATATGTACACCACTAGACTTCACTTGAATGAAAGGAGATTAAGTGGATGGTCCTTCATGAGGACGGGAGTGAAAATAATGACAGCTAAATAAGAGCTCTATGTCAGTTAACATTTAGCAAGAAACAAACTAAGCAAAAAAGAATGACAAAACTGTTTTTTTGGATCCTGTTATGGTCTTTTTATTCAAGTATAAGATGTAGGTGTCTTTTTATTGCATCACTACGACAAGAAAAAAAGTTGGTAATTTTTCGGACCCGAGACTAGATTTGCGATAATTAAAACTTCTTCCCAGCATAGTAAAATTAATTCAATTTTCTAATTCTACACTGCATCCACAGATGATATAATTTTACAACATTGAAAGGGAATGGAGGAAATAAGGAGGTTTCAAAAGTTCAAAAGCCACTTCAATGAACTTACCTTTTCTCATGAACGTTCAACAAGGCAATACAGCGTTCCTCGTCCTCTCCCTCTGGGCAGTCAGATTCTCCATCACACAAGAAATCCTTTGGAATACAATGATGTGACCTACACATTCACACAATGCATAAAAAATCATTATATTCACACATCTTAGAGCGCTAGTATAATATTACAGGCAGTCCCAGAGTTACGCAATTAATGTTTGTGTCCGAATGCTTGCTGCGATGCTATCACAGAACTTTTACATCGACTTTCAACGAGAGTAGAGGTTGCCAAGATTTGACAGCAGATCCAACATCAGACAGACTTTTATTGATGGCTAATAACCAGTTGAAAACATCTGGTCAATTTGGTTTCGTGCATCCCTTAAAACCCGAGCAAAGCGACCTTTCCTCCATACACTCATGTATGACAGTTAACATTTTTTGCGCTCATGTAGGAAAATATCCATATCAATTGGATCTTTTTGGACAAGGTTATACACTTACATCAGAAAGGATAAGCCCAATATGAAGCTTGCGTAACTTGTGGCCTGCCTGTAGTTAAATAAGACACTTGTTCAAAAGCACCATCTAGTGTATCATTTAGGGCCCCCCTCCTTATATTCATGGTCAAAGCATCTCTTACCGCATGCATGCAGGGAGGGGAGTGAAAAGAATGCATAAAATCCCAACTGGTGTCTTTTGGGAAGGATACATGGTCCCTAGAAAGATTCCACACTTTCTCAATATTCTAACAATTTCATCAATATAGAGTCTGTGAAGGTTAGCGGCAATGCATACAGCTGAAAAACGACAAATTTGAAGCATTAGAGACCATTTCACTCAAACAATATAAGTGTCGTGGTATTTCTAGCCCCAGCACACGGAGCCGGACCCTGGAGATGCAGGAAAGTTTCCCCGGACTGTTTTTTGCTGTACTATAACAGCTAAAATGATTCTAACATGCTAAATACAAGTAACCTCAAATTATAATGTATGAAGGACTCAATAATGTCAACTGCATTTTCTAAAATAATGTAAAATACACCCACTTGATTTTAGGAAATTCTGTTTGAACGTATCATATGAAGTATTTTTTTGTCAAAACATAAAAAATATTTATTTTTACTCCCCTGTTTTCTGCAGAAAACCTCAAACGACTTGATGGCGAAAGGTAAAATAAATGGACGGCGATGTAGTTTGCTGACAGACACGGGTTCTCATACAATGTATGGGTGATAACTAGGGCTTTAGTAGATTACCATTCAGGATTAGGGGAATAATGGGTAAGTGTTAGAAATATCAGAGAGAAAGTGGCAGAGATCGGTCTAGGATATTTTGTGTCAACATAAAATGTGGGCGGTCGACAAGCTAGTTGAGGGGAACCTAGGGATGGATTTCCTAAACCGACAACAGGGAATCACAGATGTGAGCGCAGGTATGTTAAGAATAGGGAGAAATACTGTCTTCCTTATGGAGGACTACTAATTGACGGATCAAAAAACTGAAAAATACAGGTCGTTTTCTTTTACAAACCATCAGATTTGGCAATAAAAAAATATGGTAAACGACCCCATTGGCAGACTGTGAAAAATAACCAAACTTTGTGACACCATAAAACATCGGCATACTAGCCTCGATGTTGTATTCCCGGTTGCATCTGGCAGGAGCAGGCTACGCCGTGCATTCAAAAAATTGATTTATTTTCAGCATCGCAAACGGTCGCAAAATTTCTCAACGGATTCTAACTCAGGACACTTTGTAGAATCTCGCGATATAACTAACGTTTTGTAGCTCGATGTAGCTTTCAACTATTTTCCTGCATGTAGAGAAAATATTGACTGAAAATAGGGTCCAACATTTTGTTTTATATCTATGGAAAATATTCCCACACCACATCCAGAGCACCCCTTGGTGGTGCCCTCATCACCTCTGGTGCGCCCTGAGGATGAGTCCGGCTCCTACGGCATTGCTTGTGGACAACAGGTGGTACCCCGTCACCACAGTACACCACCCACCGCGCCCCCAGCAGCATCGCTGCATCCTGGTATGTCTAGCGACCGATTATGTTCTGCACTGCAAGTCCATTTTATCACGATTCCCCATTCCCTTCAAGGAAAATTTTTGGTTTCCCATAACTCCTGGAGTTGTTTCCTACTTTTGTGTGTGGGGGTGGGGGGAGATGTCGCATATGTCCGAACCCCAGTATATCATTATTTGAATCACTCCAGCTCAGCCCTCATGTGCCTCCTGGCCGTGAACCGGAGAGTCTTGGCTCCCCCACCTCATCACCCTTGTCTTGTAGTGCCTCGCAGAATGCACTATGGACAGAGCCGGTACTTGAGCATGACATGACATTTCGCCTTGGGCTCATGAAACCTGTGTGGAATCACGGATGCATCTTTTGCATAATGGCAATCTTTATCGTTAACGCTTACCCCTATGGTAGCGCAGGGATAACAAAAACTCTATAAAATTCGCTCCACTGATTGTGAAAAACAATTTGAAGTGCTGTGCAAAAAATGAAGAATGGAGATCACGTTCTCTCTGACATAAGTTAAATCAAAAAATAACGATAACACTGGTGCACGCCTTATGAAGATCAATGATCAAGTCCCAGGACTTGGCTTGCTTGCATAGCTAACATAAATAAAGTGAAATAAAGGATTACAAACATATTGTGCCGTCAGTCAATAACGCAGAGACAAAACTTCCAATGTCACCAACTACAAAAGAAACTTTTTCAGCTTATCTCATTCTTCAATGGTTTGATTAAAAATTTCCTTATGCTACCCACATCATGTGAAGTTTCTGAAAAAGGAACAATATCAAGGCAAAGATGTTTAAGTTCATGAACATCACTCATAATATGTGCAGTTATGCTCTAATAACTGTCGTTTGCAGTGGAACTCCACAACTGCAGTGATTGGCATGCTATTGGTAAAGTTCAAAAGAGTATTGCTTCCTCATACAAGTAAGGAATTATTGAATTGGATAGATGCTTTCTAGGCAGAATAGTATACAGAGACTCAAGATAAGCAATTAGAGCATGAGATTCATTGCTCTCAACAATAATGAATGGCTGATTGTCCACACATCAACTGTACAGTAAATTTGACCCCAGCAGCTCCCAGGTTTAAACTTCCGGTAGCAGTAGAAAGCTTCTTTTAACATTTGCTGTTTAATATCACATTTTAATTTCAGAGCTAATATTAGCTGCCTAAAGAATGTAGTTTCGCTGTATGGGAAATCTGAAGGGCTAACGTAATTGCTGGATGCAGAAGCAAATGGAGAACTTGGACAAGGGTTGTCAACATCCTCAGCACTAAGTTCTTCACTGGCATCAATTAGTGGGCTTATAACATTGTTCTTCACTTGCCACTGCCTTTCAATGAGACCAAAACAACATGTTTCTCAATGGCTGTAGTAATACGCTTTCCACCCCTTGAAATACGCAACCCACAATGCACACATTTTACATTTTTGTCTTTCTTAACTGACAATAAACTTTTTCCAAACCTCTGACACAACAATGCCAATTTCCTCTGAATTTTTATCTCAGATGTAACCACAACTCATCCCAAGTTCTTGATTCTCTGCGATACTACACCCGCTACACTATCACTAACTCAAGGTGCAGCTACTAACATGGCCATTTCAATTGTTTACCATATTTCAGATAAATTTTCAAAATAAATCCACTAAATAAGCAAAATTATGTTTCTTTCTCTAAGATAATATGCATTAATTAAGTTTCAGATTCTCTAGCTGTAAAAATAATTTTCTGTAATATTTGAAAATATCGTACGTTGGTAACCTGTATTGACGGGGGTAAGGAGTAAGGGACTCCAGGGTGGGACAAGGGCAGACCATGCCTATGGACCACCAAGACCGTCATGCGTGGTGAAGAGCCACATCCTCCACGAGGTGCCCCTGGTATCGCTGAACATGACGGATCTAGACCTGGCGGTCGATAAACAGCTCCCATCACCACGGTGCGTCTCTGTGCCTAGGGTGACCGCAGCTGCGGGGCGGAGGGTAAGAAGTCGCTAACAGAGAGACTCCGGATACTGGGCGACCTCCGGTTTTATTTAGCCTTACCCATGCATGCGGGGCTCTGTGTGGGTGGACCCTTTATTTCCCTAGCTACTCGTGGGACCAAACATGGATACCAACTCAAAAATAACCAAGGAGGGAGCTATGGAGGGTGCTGAAAGGCACACTCTCAAAATGGACTCTTGTAGTCTCACTTCCCTTGTGGAGGAAGCAATACTGTTGGAGAGCCCCTGCGGGGCTGTCAATGAGGACGCGGCCTCCACTACCTCATCCCTACCTGTGGGGGAAGCGATACTGCTGGTGAGCCCCTGCGGGGCTCCCAGTGAGGACGCAGCCCCCACTACCCCATCCCTATCTATGGAGGAAGCGATACTGTCGGTGAGCCCCTGTGGGGCTCCCGATGAGGACGCAGCCTCCATTGTTCCATCCTTACCCACCCACCTGGAGGAGATGGGCAACCTTTCTGACTCCTCGGAGTTGACCATCAAAGAGGCACCGGGTCGGGGCTCCCCCCCCAAAGGGGCAGACTCTGACTCGGGGGCCTCCATTAACACCCTAGGGAGCGTTTCTCAAAGAATGGAGAGGCTCACTACGGGAGGAAAGCGGACTGGTGCCGCCAGGAGGAGGAAGAGGAAAAAGCCGGGAGCGGGGGGACGTGGTGAGAGTCTGTCGGACCCTCCTGCTCATGGGGGAACTGCTGGTGTGACTGCTGGCGGGGCCCCAGCACTCCCCCACCTCTGTAAAGAGGAGGCGTACCCCAGGGGGTACGCCTACAAATAAGATTCAGGACGCCAAGAGGGCAAAGACTGGTTCTCGGCCCTCATATGCAGAGGCGTCCAAGAATCTTAAGAAAATGGCCATCATCCCAATAGGGTATCCTCAGGTGATGATGATAGAGGAATGGCAAGAGGAGATAGAGAGGAGACTGGAAGGACTCTGGGACGAGGTCCCAGAAGACCAGGACCTCCCTGTCTTTCGGGGGACCAGGTTTGCAAACGGGGCGTTGGAGATTAGCTGTGACAACGACCGTTCGGTAACCTGGTTGGTTGAAGCGGCAAAGAGGATGGGACCGGTTGAGGGGACCATCTTCCAAGCTGTGGATGCCGATAATCTCATCAGGAGGAGGAGAGTGATGATCTGGGTGCCGGGGCGTAGTAAACCGGACACCAAGACCCTCCTGGGAAGGTTACAAAGGGTCAATCCGGGGCTGCAAACAGCCCTATGGAGACCTTATGAAAGGTGCGACACCCCTCGGGGAACTCGGTTTGTCCTGGGGGTGGATGAAGCATCCATCAAGTGCTTGACAGCGCCAAACTTCAAGGGAACCATCGGCCTACAGCAGGTAGAGGTGACACTTTTGGGTAGGGATGGGGCTGAGGAGAAGCCCCATACTTCTGCGGACGGGAAGGTCCAACATCCCCCCAAGGAAAAGGTGCTGGGGGAGGAAGATGGTGCTGGGAGGGCCTAAGCATGGCGGGCATCGACATGCTTCAGGCCAACCTGCAGCACAGCAGGGCTGCCTCGGGGGTCCTGCAAAGGATCCTGTCGAAAGGTGAGGTTAAGATAGCTCTGATTCAAGAGCCCTGGGCTTTCCAAGGCAGAGTCAGAGGACTAAGTATGACTGTGGGTAAAGTATTTTACTGCACCACTGTTGATAGACCTAGAGCTTGTATCTATGTGAATGGGATAAATGCAACACATTTATCAGAATTTACTACGAGGGATCAGGCAGCAGTTCTGCTGACCCTTGGGGAAGGTGAGAATAGGAAGAGAGTGGTTGTCTGCTCCTCTTATCTGCCATATGATTCACCGGCTCATCCACCATCGAATGAGATGGAAAGGCTGGTGAGTCACTGCAAGACCAACAAGTGGGACCTGATTATCGGTTGTGATGCTAACTCGCACCACATTGTGTGGGGGAGTGGGAGCACCAACGGTAGAGGAGAGTCCTTGTTGGAGTACCTTATGTCTACGGAGTTACAAATACTCCATAAAGGATCACAACCTACCTTTGCAAACAGCATTAGGCAGGAGGTGATAGATATTACACTGTGCACCAGTTCTCTGCTGCACAGGATTGATGGGTGGAGAGTGTCAGGGGAGATAACTTTGTCCGACCACAGACACATACTCTTCACTCTTTTAGAATCCAATTACAGGGAAATAACATAGAAACCCCAGGAATACCAACTGGGGACTATATAGAGAGAGGCTGGGAGCTGCCCTAGAGGGGGCACCTCAGTACAAGTTTAGAAACGTGGATGAGGTGGAGGCTGCTGTGGAGCATCTACAGAGTAGCATCATCACATCCTACGAAAACAGCTGCCCCCTAAGGACCAGGAAGGAAGGGTGTAAATTGCCCTGGTGGGGAGCAGAATTAGACGGTCTCCGTAGAGAGACTAGGAAACTCTTTAATAAAGCAAAGAGGACAAGAATGCCTCGGGATTGGGAAAACTTTAAGGTTGCCCAACGGAGGTACAAAGCAGCAATCAAGCGCTGTAAAAGGGACTCATGGAGGGGCTTCTGTGAGAGCGTAGAGACTGTTCCACAGATGGCGAGACTTCATAAGATCCTATCAAAAGACTCGGAAGCAGGGGTGCGTTCCATTAAGGGAGGGACCATTAAGAGATCACCCCCTACACCTGTATCAACATGCCTACCAGAAAGGAAAATCCATGGAGACGGCGCTACACAATCTTGTTAGCAGGATTGAGGGGGTGCTGGAACATGGAATGTACGGACTGGGGGCATTTCTTGATGTCGAGGGAGCATTTAATAACACGTCCTTCGATCAAATCTGCATTGCTGCAGGAAGACATGGCATCCATGCTCACATTGTGAGCTGGATTAGACACATGTTGGAACAGAGAACTGTCTAAGTAGTCTTGAGAGACAGTTCAATGAAGGTGGCAGTGACTCGAGGCTGCCCTCAGGGAGGAGTGTTATCTCCACTCCTCTGGAATATGGTAGTCGACAGTCTTATCTTAAAATTGAATAGGACTGGCGCATACACTCAGGGGTACGCAGATGATGTAGTTATACTCATCACTGGAAAATACCTTGATACTGTCTCCGGACTTATGCAGAAAGCCCTGGATAAGGTAATGGGGTGGTGTGCAGAAACAGGGCTGACTGTAAATCCGGAGAAAACCAAGCTTGTATTGTTTACCAATAAAAGGAAAATGGAGGGCTTTAGACCTCCCTCCTTGCAGGGAAAGGTTTTACATCCCTCACCATCGGTCAAGTATCTTGGAGTTATTCTGGACTCCAAGCTTAACTGGGGAGAGCATTTGGAGACCAAGGCAAAGAAAGCTTGTGCCTCTTTATGGATGTGCAGGAGGACCCTTGGTAAAACATGGGGACTTCAACCAAAAGCCACTAGATGGATTTAAACGGCAGTCATTAAACCTAGTTTCCTGTACTGCTCTATAGTGTGGTGGAAGAGAGTCCGGCTCAAAACTGCTGAGAATAAACTGAACCACCTTCAGCGAATGGCCTGCATGGGCATTACGGGGGCTATGAGAACAACCCCAACTCTAGCTCTGGAAACGCTGCTGAACCTCCCTCCACTTCATGTGGAAGCTGAGGTACAGGCAAGGACAGCAGCCTATCGTGTCAAATGTATGGGACAGTGGTATGACAAAGGAAGTTCCTATGGTCATAGACAGGTTTGGACGGAGCTCATGAAGTCGAGTCCCATCCTCGGGATGGGCAGTGATGGAATGATAGCCAGATTCAATCAAACACCCCCCTACTTCAAAACCCACTTCCCGGATAGGGAACAGTGGGCTAGAGGAAAGGGGAAAGAACTTCACTCTGGGGCCGAGGTATGGTATACGGACGGCTCTAGGAAAGAAGGAAGAGCGGGAGCGGGCATCTACAATTGTAGTACACCAAGAAAGCTCTCAATCCCTTTGGGAAAATATGCTACGGTGTTCCAGGCGGAGGTATATGCACTTCTGACCTGCGCGTATGCTATTAAGGAGATCGGGATGTTTAACAGACCGATACACATATGCACGGACAGTCAGGCAGCTCTAAAGGCGCTGACATCGCCATGGTGCAAATCACAGCTGCTGCAGGAGTGTCGTGAGGCACTCAATAATATAGCAAGATGCGGCAAGGTGGAACTTTTCTGGGTGCCTGGTCATGCAGGCATATCCGGAAATGAGATGGCTGATGAGCTGGCAAGGGCCGGTTCCAGCCGAGATCCGGTTGGTCCAGAGCCAATCATACCTATTGCTTCGTCGGTAGGGATGGCGGAAATTAGAATGTGGGGGCTAGCCCGACATTCTGAGATCTGGCGAGTGGCACCAGGCCTTAGACAGGCCAAACTGCATATTGGAGAGCCTAGACCTGGGCCTGCCAGAAGACTCCTGTCATTAAACAGGGGTCAACTACGGACGGTAGTGGGTCTCCTCACGGGGCACTACCAGGTGATGAGGCACCTGCACCTCCTGGGAATCGCAGATTCCCCCAGATGCAGGTGGTGCGAAGAAGGGGACGAAACCACATCCCACATACTATGCGAGTGCCCTGCGGTGATGAGGACTCGAAACAGGTACCTGGGTTCCCCATTTTTGGAACCCAGGGAGGTAAGGGAAATCCCCATCGGGGACTTGCTGGCCTTTAGCAAGGCGATTGGCCTCTATGGGTGACTTCTCCAAAAGGGTGGTTGGCACAATGGACCAATGGGTCTAAGTGCCTCAGGGCCTCCATTGTGAGGAACTCCACCACTATTTCAATCTATCTATCTAACCTGTATTGACACCCAATAACTTTGAGGCACTATATTTGGGAGAGGATGGCCAAGTAATCCGGTCATTTTTTATTTGCAGAGTGCTTTTTACCAGAACTCACGCTGCCTGGATGCCATTTCTCGTTGGCGATTCAATAAGGTTGCATTGCAGCATATATGAGGTTGTTGCAATTTTGTTATTCTGTGACATAGTTCAGGTAAGTACACCAAAAATTTTACTTGAATCACAAGCGCAAGTATTGCTGTATCAATGAAAGTCTTAGTGAGCTTTATAGTTTTTCTTATTTAAGCTATGTAAAATACTGTACTACTGGTGTGACATGTTACTCCATAGTAATTTGCTGTTTTGTGGAGTAATACAAGATAAAATTGATTACTTTTCATTGATCATGATGTCGGAAGCCTAAAAGCATTATTTTCAATGCAATATGCATGATAAAGTAATCAGATGGCATAGTTAGGACATAAGTAATACACGACCACTGTGACTCACCCTGTTTTTTTTCCTTTTGCTAACTATTGATAAAATGGATAAGTTGTCTGGAGTTGTTTGGTCGTTTAAGAGAAACACCAATTTTCACCAACGTTTCGCCTCTTTATTGCGGCTTCATCAGGGCTATTTGATGCACAATGTAAGTTTCTACATTTTCATTAATTTTTTACAGACTTAGATCAGAATTTAAAGAGAGGAAAAAAAATTATTACAGAGCAATCTTGTTACATACCTTTCGGTGACAATTTTTTTTATAAACAACAACAACAATGTTACGCTTCTTGGTTACATAAATTCATCACAAACTAGCCCTGATGAAGCTGCAATAAAGAGGCAAAACGTTGGCGAAAATTGGTGTTTCTCTTAAACAACCAAACAACTCCAGACAACTTATCCATTTCTACATAAATAAAGTGGTCGATAACATACTTCACTATTGATAAATATACTATACCTTCATTTTGACTGTACATACCAGTGTAACCATTTAAATTTTCTTAAAAACCTGAATCAGTTATTTTTCAAATACTTTGGACAAGATCACACCAACGTAAGTGTAGCACACAATGTGAGTCCAAGGTTGCATTTTTCTGTGGGGGTGCATGCTTAAATCTGGGTACTTGTAATGAATTTGGAAACCTTAAGAATTTATTTCATTCTTATTTATTTGTGAGGATATAACTTTTATCTGTCACTTATCAGGGTGGCTACTGATAACATACTTTCAAATTCCCTGACTTTTCCATGATGGCTTTACCAATTTCCCTGACCAATCGCCAAAAGGTCTCCTACTATCGGAATATTTAATTTCTGCTAAATTAAATTTTCGTCAAAACACAGCAAATGTTAAAAGCTGAAATCAATACATTAAAAGCTATAAGAATGAAAAAATATACTAAACCCTCACAAGTTAAGCCCTCACACAAATTGTACACACTTTTGATACAGTTCTCGCGGTCGCGTATCCGTGTTTCGTATTTCCGTGGCAGTGTAGTTTCCTTCGGTAAAATTACAAGGTGACAGTGTCTAATTTTCAAGTAAGAGGTGGCGTGTCGTGGTAGTTCTGGGAAGTTGAAGATTACTGGAAATGCATCGAAGTGAAAGTTAATGGCGAATTTAATGGCGGACTCCGGCACAGGTATCACTAAGCTGTGCGAAAAATACAAACCAAAGCCAAGTTGTTGGACTGGATCAGAATCGGATGGCACGAGAGGCCTTTATAGGCTAATAATATTTTGATTAATGTGGTCATAACCCCTCGATTGTAAGAGGGAACCAAAAATGTAAAAATATTTGTATGAAAAAACAAAACGAAAGCGTGCCACTGCGAGCGAAAACAGGAGGCAATTAGCAACGGCAGTATCATATTTAGGAATATAATATTTGAGGTGGTTTGTAACCAGACTAAATTGTTTAAAGAAGGAGCTAAAGGAGCCATTCAATAATTACGTCGAGCATGAAAGGTGGGGAGGGGAGGAGGACTCTTCTTATGGTCTTGCGAAGTGGGGTATGGAAATCGAAGATGATCTTACGTAAGATTTTGTTTACACGTGTGATCGTACTTGTATTACCGTTTTAATAATCATCATCTGGTATTTTTAGAACTGCAAGCACGCATTTAATACAAGCTAGTGTGCTCAAACTGAGTCTCGACCCGAGTCTTGGAAGTTAATAAAAAAATGAGAGGTAAAATCTTCCGAACAACATAGCCTCGGATTCCTTGTGATGAGCGGAATACATGGTGATCATGAATTTTAACACTACTAGGCAAATATCGCATTAAGGATATACAAAAAGGATACATTGTACGACTGATTCACAACTAAATCACTAAGATTCACTACTGAATGTTCCACGAATTGACGGGGCTTATTCTATGCACTTCGGCGACGGACATTAGTTTTAGTTGGTGAAATATTTCAGTGAAATAAAGGGGGGGAAAGACTGCCCGGTAAACGTAATGGTAGAAAAATAGCAAAAAATTCCTATCCCAGTTTCTCCCTGACCGTTATGGGAATTCCCTGACTTTTCCAGATTTCCAAAATTCCCTGATAATTCCAGGTTTTCCCGGTTTTCCCTGACAATCGCCACCCTGCTTATGCTTTCCCTTTTCATTGCACAACATTTTTCCTCTCCAACATCAAGGCCTTGGATTGTGTATTCAGTATTATGGTGATTGTTACAGATATAAATCAATTGAAATGAAATGGCTAACTGTATTCACCTCAACAGGATTCATACCAACTTTTCATTTTCAATTTCCCTGACTTTTCTCTGATTTCCAGGCCCAATTTCTGAAATTTCCCTGACTTTATGTCAATGACAAAGCAGTCGTATATAGGGATTTTATGGGAAAATGCAGCATGGTATATTATGAATTAAAATTTATTTATTCCAGGAAAGTAACCCATTCCAGTCAAAATTCAAAAACAAAACAACAGATGAGCAGACCAAGCAGCCAGATCCTGAGCCCGAGCAAACCGCCAAGTCAGTGCTACCCCATGCCACCCAGCCAAAACGAGAAGCTGATGGTAAAAAAATGTGCACCTCGCTGTTCGAACGCAGCAACGGTCAGTGTGTTCAACCACGGGTTTTACCTTTATGTAGTGCCTCTGGAGTTTTTCTCTGACCAGAATCTAATTTCCCTGACATTTCCATGACTTCCCTGATCGGTATGAACCCTGCTCAACTGTAACCTGTCCATGCCAAAAAATTTATTGAGTACTTGTCTCAGGTGCTACTAAAACCAGAGCAGAGGTTACCTCGTATAAAATGCAACAGATATACCTCTCATAGGTGTTAAATCAACAGTTAACCTTCAATTGGCATGTTTTATGACCTCCTCACCTCTGCACTCAAGCCTCACATCAATCAGACCTAAACCCGTTGAGTTGCTGCCCATTTGCTGATGTACTTTCAACGGTAACCCAAGGTCAATCGTTAGTTCTGTGCTGAGTTGAGTTCTGGGAAGCCAGCAAACACTAGAAGGAGGGGTAGGCTCCTTATACAATCTAAGGAATTGGTACAGTGACACTTATTCCATTATGAATGTGTAAATAAATACTTCAGTAATTGGTTTAGGATTTTTAGGCCCCAATGACTGAGTTTATATTATTATTTAACTATTGTTGTGCAGCTAAGGGTGAGGTGGAAGGGAAGGCCATACCACCACATTATTATCCCAAATAGCTACGACTAACAGCTCTTTTCCTTACAATATGGCACGAAAGAAAAAACTGAACCATACACTCACCTGTCACACTTATAATATCTTTCTGGACATCCACAAAGTTGAAATGATTCATCGGACTTGTCTTCACAGTTTCTAATGCCATTGCACAATTGTGATGGATTTGATACATTTAAGAAAGCAGTACATATTGACTTGCTTGGAGTAGAAATCCACATTGGCTCATCTGTACCATCCCCACACTCATCATTGCCATTACTGAAGAGATTTTTGTCAATGCATTTTCCATTCCGACACCTCAGCTCAGTTGATCCGCAAACTGATCAGATGTAAAAAAAAGAGGCACTTGAAGAAATTTTTAAGATAACACAGGACTATATCTAACAACATTTAATACCAATACATTCGATAGGAGCCAATTAACCATACAGTTCTCCACGGCAGATGATGCAGTCGCCATTAAAGCAAATTCTAAGTTCTATACACAGGGGAAAAGTATACACCCATGAAAAATTTAATAACGATATTCTTTGTGGGACCAATTGGGTGGTTGAAAAAGTTTTCCCTAATCCATTGGATGTGGTCGGATGCTCTCTTCTGAGTGGGAGATGTGAGTGAAGAAAAGATGGGGAAATCAAAGATGGTAAGGAAAAGAAGAGGTAGAAGGGTTAACAGATAACTTTATAGTAGGACAAAAATGGAATTAGTCATTAATATCATTCAAGAGTTATCATATCGAATTATATGTGGGCATCCATTGATTTAGTTTGTGGATGTGTCTAAGGATACACTAAAGCTGCGGACATCCATGCCTTGTGTTAGTGGAACTAATAATGCTTGCTGAATATCCACTTCATTGTAGGTGGATATCCACTAAAATGAGAACATCCACTACTTGTATTTGCGGATATGCCTAAGTATCCACTAAAAATGTGGATATCCACAACTAAGTTAGTGGATATGTCTCAGAATCCACTTACAACGGGGGCATTTACTCGGAACCAAAATCGCAATTTTTTGTACGAAATTGTTAGATGGAAACGAAAAAAGAATTTTAGTGAAAAAATTAATCTTCAAACCACAACCATTCACTCATAAATCGAAAATTAAATTAAGCAAAAGGTGGCACCCAACGAAAAAGCTGCTGTGATAACATTGGCGTCATTTTCCTCCCGTCCTTGACTGCTCTTATGGGAAGGGAAGGGAGTGGAGGGGGATTCTCGGAAGGTCTGCTCGCACAGATTGTCGCAATCGCTCCCATTGGGAGAGCCAGCTGTGTACCCCCCTTTGCGATAAGGCGAAGTAGCTTTGCAGGCTTAGTTGTGATTGGACAAAGTCGATATACGTCATAGGTTGCACCACACCCACTTTTCCGAAAGGGATAAAAAAATCAGTTTTTTGCCACTTATAACTCGAGAAATAATTGACCGATCAAAAACGGAAAAATATGGGTCTTTTTATTTTATAAACTCTATCATATTCGGCAATAAAAAAAATATGGTTTACGACCCCATTGTGGACATACACATATTGTGTTAGTGAATCCACTAAGCTCAGTGGACTTTTACCCATGGGTATAGTTCTTGTAGTACATGGGTTGTCTGTTGTAGTACATGTTAAGTTTCTTCTTAATTTTTATTTGTGTCTGGGCATACCTCACTTCTATGCAATTCAGGTTTCTGAGAATAGGTATTTATACCATTTTGTTCATCGGGAAGAACCTTCTTTAGGCAGGACATAGTATGAACAGCTTTCATACTTGGTTTCATGCAACAGTTTTTGGGTTAAACAGCTGAGTAGGTTGCTACAACATTTTGGCTCATACTTTGGGTTAAATACTTGTAAAATTTTGCACTTTACCCATTGCAAACAATAGTGGATGTTGCTATGTTTATTTGTCTTAAATATGTGATCTTCTAAAATTTTAGAGGACACCGACATCACCACTATTTGTGGATTCAAATAAATTTAGTGGATCCACTAAAATTTTACTGGATTCACAAATCGCCACTAATAGTGGATTGTTACCCATGGGTATTCTTAATAAAAATATTCAACTCTGAATGCAGGTCAATTAGAGAAAAAGTGGGATATAGTCATAACAAAGCATTACCACTGAAAAATATTTCCACAACTTAAGGAAAGTTATTAACTTATTAATAAATTAAAATTCATGTGGATATTTGCTTCTAATTTCTTTGAAAACAATATAAAATTATTGTATTGTCAGTTCCTTTACTCAAGCTTCTTTTAAATGATGGAAAAATAAATAGTAAATAATGTCTTTGTCAAAGCTTTTCATTCCTCAAATACTATCTAATTTGTAAAAAAAATCTTCACAAAATTTCCACGGCATTGACTATACGCTGCACCAATCTCTTCATAAGTTAAAGAAGATGTTTATTTATTGGAAACTAAAAGTTGGAAGTTTAAAATTCAATCAATTCTAGTATTTCTAGTGATTCATGAGACTAAAATTGTATGTGTATATTATTATACTCACCACATTTTACTGGGCCCAGAAATTTTTCACAATATCCTAAACCTTGGTTACAGTAATTAGGCTCATCTTCTCCATTTCTACATTCCTGAACACCATTGCAATGTTTCTCATTTCCCAGGCACTGACCAAGATAGCATCGAACTCCATTGCAAAATGGTGAATTGGTTTGGGGTGTGCCTGAAGAACCATTGAAAGCAGCATGAAACTATCAATAACATTGATAAAATATGACTTTTCACAAGAATTTGATCGAATTTATATCAAATACAGGACACACAATAACATCAACGGCAAACTAGCATAGAAATTTATTTTTTCACCGTTAACTTTATGTAGTAATTATACAAATTAATAAACTGAATAAATAATTTAAAATCAAATGCATAATTGTAAATTGTAATAAATCTGCAGTACCATCCTGTGGCATGGACAGGAAAGAATGTACATACATTCCATGTCCTGTTTTTGTTTCTTCACTTTTTTATTAATGTGCAAAAATACTTAAAAGTCATTTTAAAATCCAACTGCATCATGTGCATACTCCATAGGTTATAGACTTTTGATCAAGACCATAAAAAATAGGAAATTTACCCTAATAGGGAAATAATAAAGTTGTGTGAACGACAGTGAAAGCAAGGGTGGAAGGGGCAATACAATGACATGGAAAAATTTCCAAGAGGCAGAAATAGGTGCACTGTACTCAAAAGTCAATACCATCCACCAATAAGGTAGGGGAAGCAATACCATCACTCACTCAGTGATTCAACCCGAAGGGTGGTTTTGATAGGTGAGGGTAGAGCTCAACCCATACTAAGCCAATGGCTTGTGAAATTCACACATTCAGGGTAGAGGGGCCTTTCCCTGGGTCACCTGCAGTTTCCTACGAAGTTCTGACATGCAGAAAATCGAGTCGCAAGGATTTTAGATGGGGGTGTCCAGAAAGGCTCTTGCCCGGGATTTGAACCCAGGACTCAGGATCTGACCCAGTAGCTCAGTGCTCTACCCACTAGGCCACCACGACCCCAATACCATCTTTTAAGGATAAATCAGGGAAATCCAAAGAGATCCAGATCCAAATTTGGATGATAATGGTATAGATCTTAGAATTCTTCTTATATTGAAAGGTTGATTCAGGCCCAGTGAAAGTAATAAGTGATGAAGGAGTTAATAGAACTTAATGACAGAACATAGAAGATGCAAATGATGATTAAGTAAGGCCAAGAATATTAGATTGTGAGTTTAAGAAAGCATTACGTTGGTGTTCTTTAAGATACTTAGGTGACATTACGGGCAGATTGGCCAAAATATTTCCTAAAGAAATTTATAATATCTCGTATAGGACCCCGGCTACACTTAAAACCTTATTTGTTAAGTGCAAAGATCCAGTGGATCTCCAAAGAGAGAAGTGGTGTGTATGCTCTACGGTGTGGTGATTGTGATGGAATGTATGTGGGTCAAATGGCCAGGAATTTTAACATTAGAAGTAAAGAACATTTGAATGCTTTTAAACATAACAATGACGAAAAGAGCAACTTCGCGAAGCATCTTTTAGACTGTGACCATCGGAGTGATTTTACTGTTGACACTTTACATAGTTCGAATAACAGACGGGAGTTGAATTCTCTCGAGCAACTTGAGATTTCAAAAGCAGTGAATGACCCAAAGGTTTCGGTTATAAATGAATATTTATACCCGGCCTCCTTGCCTATCCTCGACACAGTCACTGCCTACGCTCCCTCCCCCATTCTACCCAAGGTCTACCACTAGCCCTGCAAATCACCGCTTATCTCTCCACCCTCCACCACAATACACTCAGAGTCTACCTCCTAATTACCTCCCACCCTCTTCTCATCAACAACCCCCCCCTCCAGTCCAGTTGGTGGTATATATACAGGGGTCTCACCCTGGGACTTCACCTGATGATGGTGCTTAGCACCAAAACCCGGATCGTGAGTTTACAATGTTATTGTGGTTTGTTAAAGATTGTAATAAATCTATTATTCTGATGTCTGCAAGGATTAAAATGTGATTGCCCTGATCTTGTACATGGAAGTGGTATAGATCTTAGAATTCTTCTTATAGGCATAATGGTATAGATCTTAGAATCTTAAAGAACAGGAGGTCACAGAGGAGGTCAAATGAATTCTTAATAAGATCAATTTGGTTTTACAAAAGGTATAGCAATCCAAGATGTGACAGCATGTATGAAAAAGTTTAGGGAAAGAAATATTTAGTAAAATCAGGATGTTTCAGCTTGTGTTGTAGAGAATGAGAAGGTGTTTGACAGTGTAAATTAGGAGATACTAATGGAAGCACGAAAAAATCTAGGAGCTGACTGGATCATTGGGTACAAATACATTAGGCTGAGTGCTCAGGCAAGGATAGCAGATGGAGAGTCTGGATAAGCAAGAATACATTGGGGAGTTACGCTATGACAGGTGGAACAACCTTTTTACTTGGGGAGCATGATAGATGAAGGTGGGCATGGAAGCAACCATCTAAAGATAAGGATTACTTTTGCTAAGTAGACGTTTATTAACAGGAGAGAACTAATTATGATAACCTTGAGCAGGGATGCAAAGAGAAGATTAGTTAAGAGCTTCAAGTGGAGCATGGCTTTAAATGCATCTGAGTCAGGGACTCTTGGAAGAGATAGTGAGAAAAAAATTGGAAGTTTTAGAATTGTGGATGCGGAGGAGAATATGGAGAATGTGGTGTGATAGGCAAAAAGATATGCAAATAGGGAGGAAAGAAGGTTTCTGGCAGAGAGAAGGCAGCATAGGTGGGTGGAACAGGTTCTTGGGAATGATGGTTAGAGATGGGCAACTCGGTAAATTACCGTGGTAATTTTCGTAAATTACCAACACCCCTGAAAATTACCGTAATAAACGGTAATTTTCAGAAAAGTTCTTATTCAGAAAATTTCTTTCTCACAAAGAAACCATTGGAATAGATGATATTATAAATTAAGAAGCTAAAAGGATTTTGTTTACATTGTGTCCATGATTAATTCAGAGTAAAATAACAAATTTACATTGTGCAGAGGTATGTCTTTGGAACGAGAATTTCTCATGGTGTGACAAAAGAGAGGCAAATTGGGTGTTGCTGCCAACTTTTTTATAATTTTTTTAATGAGTTATAATAGATAAACGTCGTGATGTGTTTGATATAAGGATCGGAATTTATATCTCAATGCTATTTGATTTCGTTTTGAATCCTCTGATAAGGCAGCTCAAAACTTAAAATTACCGGATAATTACGGTAATTTTTGAAAATTACCATAATTTACCACGGTAATTTACCTCAATTGAAAATTACGGTAATTTACCCATCTCTAATGATGGTGTGCTCAAGGTTATTGAAAGTTGCTTGCTTGGTCAGTGAAGACAAATAAAAGGTATTGTAAAGCTTGTGAAGAGATGTAGTAAATATGCTGATTTGAACAGAGAAATACCATAGAGGTAGAGTGGCTGGATGAATGAAATGCAAAAGTTGCGTAGCGGTACTTCCATCAAAACCACTCATAATTGGTAGAAAACTATCAATCAATTAATGCATCAACCATCATTTTTAGCTTACGTACCAACAAATTCCTTCTCTTTAATCTCATCTTTAATTATGCTGGTAATATAAGGTACACTGGTGTAAATCAACAATTTGTTGAAGGCACAAGGGCCATACTCTTCATAAAATACGGCCATCGGTAACCATCCATAATTTGTGTCACATACCACAGCACCAGACCATGGTTTTGATTTTTTTTCACTTGCCTAAAGAAAAAAGGTCTTTAGATTGTCACAAATAATTCCACACACAAGACACCCAGTAAAATGATTATTCTCACATACTGATTGAAAACCAAATGCCATAAATCTGAACAGTTATTTGCTTGAATATAAATTCTCCAAGGCAAGAATAATACGATCAATGTAAATCGAGAGAGCTCACCAACATTATTGGGAAGATTTACCTCACAAGCATCACTAGCATTTCCTTCAAAGCATACCTTTCCCATTTCAAGGCAATCATAAACAACTTTTAGAAAAATCACTTGGTTAACACCATAAGCATCAGGGCCAACAGCCACACAAGTTGACTTTAACGTAGGATGAAAACTTGAAAGAGATAATACAATTATTATCAATCACTTATCGAATCAAGAGATAGCATCCAGTAAGGATCCCAGCATGGAAAATAATAAATTACCTACCCAAAGAAGGGGAGACTTATAGGGTGCACATAATATGTCACATGAACTGGTTTATCTAAATGTAGCAATGCAGCATCAGTATTTGATATGAGATGAACCAAGTCAACACGGCGAATCTGTTCAAATGGGCCGGCCACACCTAAATCACGCCTCACACCCATCAGCACAGTAACCATGTGGGCACTAACACTGTCAAGAAAAAAAACAATAACACTGTACTGAGCTATGGTCTAAAATCAAGGAAAAAATACTGTAAGAATAAGTGACCCTTTTAGGTGAACCAATGGATCAATATATACATCTAACCACAAGTGCTCTATTTATGCACCTTTCAATATCATGCCATAAAGTTTCATTTTCAACAAAGATTAAGGGCTCTGTGAACAATTAACTGACATCAAATTGAAAGACCGTGAACTGGCCGCGAGAACCTTAACAGCATTACCCACTGAAATTGCACAATAGCAGAAATTCCACAGAGAAAAAATCATTTGCCTTGACCAGAATTTGAGCCTGGATTCCCTGATTTCCGACCAGGTGCTTTAACCAGTTAAGCTACCGAGGCGTCATATTTTCCTGTGGAATATTAGCCACCTCTACGACATAGACTACTTTGTGGCATAACATGTCTAGCAGTTCGAAAACATCTAGTTCCTTTAAGGCTTCTAATATTCCACAGGGAAATATGATGCCTCAGTAGCTTAACTGGTCAAAGCACCTGGCCGGAATCAGGAGATCCAGGTTCAAATCCCAGTCAATGCAAATTATTTTTTTCTCAGTGGAATTTTTGCTAACTAAAATCATTATACAGAAGCTAGTCGTTCAGATAACTTCTCAGAATCACTGGATTCTCTAATGTGGTGATCCAGGAACAGTTATAGTTTTCTCAGAGAGCCAAAAGAATGGCTGCGCCATGATCCTGGTGAAAATAGAGTAAGCACAAGAGCGTGAAAACAATTCCCACATGTGCTCACACTTCTCACCTTTTTTACACTTTCAGTTGGCAATATTGATGACAAAAGGTTGTTAGATCTGGGCATCAGGCATCGGCAGGCAGATACGCTTTCAGTGACAAAAGAAATCGACAAGGAGCTACTTTTGGAATGTGTCAGAAGAGAGTAAAAGTTTAGTGAGTGATGCTGATGGAGTGATATAAGAGTTTGACAACTGAAGATAGGAAAGAATGAGATTTGGAGCAGGAACCCTAGGATACCTTTTCATGGGAGGATAAGCTCGAGTGGGATATGATGAGGGAGGAATATGTCAATGGCTCTGGACCTTAAGGTGAAGCTGCATAATTTTACGGAATTTTAGATGCCTTTGAACTTTTACTTAAAAGGCAATAAGTAAAACTGCCAAAGTGACTAATTGTTATGTTGTATGAATATATCAACTCAGCTGGGAATTCTCTTTCATAAATATTAAGAATTTACTCTTCGAAAATCAATTAAATTTATGCATGCTAGGGGATGTTCAAGTTGATAGGACTATGTCAAAAGCTCACTTTTGCTCATATTTTTCTGCAAAAATAATTCTGTCCAAACTTTGGTTTAGATGAAAATTTACAGTACATTGCTATGAACTTCTTTATAATTTTTTTATTTCACAAAAAATGAAGACACTTGGAGATATCATGAACCAGCAAAGGAGAAAAAAATAATTCCAGCCTTTTCAAGTTCAATAATGCATTCAAACAATACAATTTCCCTCTTAGGGATATTTCAACTGATGAATCACAAATATTATGGAAAGGCAGTTTGTCTTTCAAGCAGTACTTTTTTATCAAAACTGTCAAAAATCGGCACTAAAATATTCGAGAAATATGATGAAAAAAACTAAAACTGTTATAAATTCAGTTAACTTCCACTCCCTGTATTTTGTGGAAGAATATTTTTCCCATGATGTTTCTCATCTTGCCTTTTGATATGTCCTGAGTGTTGTTCATGTTTGCCTTCTATAACTTGCGGGAATCAATTGATCCTTTAGGCATTTACAATACCTAACAGATAAACATTATTATTATTGGTTACTTTTCAGTAACTTCCACATCCAAGTCTCCAGCTAGCATCGGGTTTCATTGCCATCATAACGGCAGGAGAGACTATAGGGGTTGTCCCTATGGGTAACCACTTCTCCCACCACCGGTTAGGCGGCTACTCTAAATTCAGGTCATGCGCATTAAGCAGGCAGAGGGACCTGAGAAGGACAGCCTTCTGCATCATTCCTGAAAGTGCATCCAGTTGCACCCTGCATGCTAGGATGCTCTTGATGTTGACTATCAGTAAGCGCTACCACCACCGAGCACATCCACAATGAGGATTACCAGTTTCACAGAGTAGCCCGCGTACATTTGCCAGAGTTTGCACGGCAGAACTTGATATTTGGTCCTTTTTTTATGAATGGAGACAATCGCCAAGGGACTAATGAATGGGAAGAGTGGAAAAGGAAGACCTCACATGAAATATATAGCACTAGTTGTTAAGAATGCAAAAAGGGAAGAATTATCTAAACTTGAAGAGGTTGACAATTGCAGGATTGAGTGGAGAGCTTCATCAAACCAAACTTAGGATTGTTGACCAATGATGATGCTATGGAGAGACATCAGAATCACGTGGAAAGGAAATGACCATTAACTTACAGCATAAATTTTACACACAGCAACACCAGTTCTGGGTAAGCCCTAAATCACCAATTCCACCAACCTTAAGGTTGAAGGCTGTGGTTGTTTAATGAGAGCTACAACATGAGATAATAACACTCGACTTAGAATTGGGCTGCAAGCTGTTCCAATATTTTGCAAATTTCAACATTTTTTGCAATCAAGGAGGTTGGAAAGTACAGGGGGAGCAGGCATTGGCAAGTAAAACAGAAGAAAAGAAAGAAAGTGAAGTACATACCTACATGGATCAAATAAATAAAGATTTTGGAAATAAGTACAGCGATGTAACTAAACTAACAACATTTGAGAAGAATAAAGGGCAGCAGTAAACCAATATTTGGATTAAAAACAAAAAATCACTTATCATTCACAAAAAAACTTTCAAAATTGTGTTTGCTAAAGAAACCTTGGTTTGATTAATAATTAATTAATAATATACTCACTCAGTATCAATGCACTTGATGGAAGTTATCATCCAACTTTCGTGGACTAATGTGGCACCACATTTATAATATCCTTCCAGGTGAATATATCCATGCCATGGCCAATCTAACAGGAAACCTCGAGTAATGGAAGGCACCAAAGGTATTTTCAAACTGTTGGCACAGCGTATCTGAATGCCATACCCATTGTGACTCTGCAGCTGACTCCTGCCACCCTCATCCTCAACACTCGATGGAAGAAGAAGTGTGTGCGATGTGCTATAAACAGGTCCCAATTCCACATGTGCAGAATCTTTGGCTTTATTCACTTGGAGTGTTCCGTTTTTAAGAGATATAACTCGGAACCATTCATAACCACTGTAACAAGAATATATATCATTAGACAATTAGACAGAATTGGAAGGAAAGAAGATTAATTTATTGCGTTTTCAGATAAAGGTACTGTTAATATCTCAGACAGGTAACAAGTAAATAGCTTTTAATTACAATGGTGACAAACCATAGCTGTATCAGTGATTGCATTAAAAATGATGAAAATGCTGATAATAATTGTGACTATGTTGATGGGATTAGAACTAAATGGAAACTCATATTTGAATAATAACAAACAACCTAAGTAATTTTTCAAATATTTTTATTCAATTTCAATGATAAGTCATCATTACCAGGCAAAAACTTTTCTGACACTGTCAATAGGCACATACTTACTCACTATAAGAAGGGAGAGGGAATGTGGGTTATGCAGGTGATGGAGGTTAAAAGGTGCAAGGTGTGAGAGAGAAAGTATTGCCGACGAGGACAACTGCTCAACTGTGGACTTGGTCCCATGAGAAGGTGAATCATTTTCATAAATTTTGCAAGAAAGCACAACCCTTTTTTCTTTCTCAAACAGATCATCACTAACTGCCAATCCTGTATCAATAATGAAACAAAACTTGGCACTTTTAGGAAATTTTCATCTTTCAAACAACATGCTGTGTGATTGTTTCACAAGCAGAGGAGGGAAACAATATACTGCAATAAACATGGCAATGTTCCACTCTGCAGTGTAGTGGGGTGTGATATACTCATGCTGAGCTTCTTGGAGTATGGGCAGCGGGCAGCAAAGGAGGATGACAATCATATATTTGGTCATTAAACAAAATTTGTTCTTACATGCAAGTTCATGCCTGTTCACCCTATGTGTTTTGCTTGACATTATTAGCAAGATAGGGCATACACTCCACTTCTGTCCATAGGCTTTTATTTGTCCTTAGAATTGCAGAGAGCCATCCCCATAGAGGTTTTAAAATGAATATTGAAAATTTTCTTTTGGTAACACTTTCAAAAAGTTGTGAGTTAACTTCCCCATAAAAGATAACTTACACCAATGTTTGGGTACATCAGGCAAGGAAGGTAACAAGAAAGAGGAGAAAGTAATTTCCTGTCTTTCGCATATTCTGTCTATAGTAATGATAAAATCAAAGTTTCATCAGAGCTATTATTTTCAGCTACACGTACAACGGTAGAGAATTCAACAATAAAATTATTATGTGACACGGGTACATTAACTAGGCAATACAGCATTGCATGAAAAGCAGAAAGTTAATGAGAGCAGTGGTGACACAAGTCTACTGGGATTACTGCATCTATATAAGTTTGTTTCCAAAAAATTGAAAGGTCACGTTTGTTTTCAAATATGGCAATCATCAAATGTAAAAAAATTGATTTTCTTCTTCCCGACTTCCACAGTGAAATGAATTTTTTAGTGAAGTGATCCAATTGTGGTTTGCTATCCAACCAAAGGAATAAAATATCGTCAATGTAACGATGTCAATAAAGTATATTTTTCAAAAGAGCTTACTTTCAAACAGAGTTATCCAAAGGATCCATGAAAATATCAGCTGAAATAGGGAAAGAGAGGACCCCATGGTGAAGCCGTGGTGCTGGTTGTAAAATGTTCCATTAAAGAGGAAATAATTCTGCTTAACACACTAAAGAAAGAGACCTAAAAATCTTGAACCTCACAACAATTAGCATTAGAGTTCCTCATAAGTTCTACAGCTAAATCCACCACCTCAGTAGCTAAACACTATTAAATTAATTGGTTATATCAAAGGATATTAATTTAGTATGGGGTGGTGGATAAGCATTCACAAGTTTATTCACTAACTCTGCTGAATTTTTCACTGTATCACATCCCCCTAAACCATGTTAGAGGTTGTATTCTTTTAAACTTCCTCCGTCAACCTATCCGGCCCACAACATCCAATTCTACTTCCTCCCTCCCCTATTTTCCTCCTCTATCTTCCTCCCCTCCCTCAATAGGGACACACACATATGCAGGCGCATCGCTGGTGTGAGAGCTTGAAAATGACAGTGACCTGTTTAAACCTTGGTCGGTGGTAGTGAGGGATAGTGTGGACAATACTAAAAGTTTTTTTTTTGTTTTTCAATTTGTAATAAAATTTCTTTTGTACATACTGTCACTCATTAAAATGTTATTAAACTTGTTAGTGGTGTCTTATAGATCCAAATTTAATATTATTTCCTTAAGCATATAGCCCATGAATTGAATGGTTCCTTGGGGCCTTTCAATTAAAATGAATTCGGTAAACACAGTCCTTTTTCTGAATGTATAGTTCGTGTTTTACAGGGGTTACCTGCATTCACATCAAGTTAGATGGTTGGAATTGATAAAGCAACAGCAATGTGATTGTAGCCTGATATTTCTAAACGCCAAATATTACTACCTCTGCTCAAGGTGATTGCTTTTCCCACGAAATGTAATTTCCAGTCTTCTAATACTTGTGCATTAATTTGACTACTTAAAATTTCTGAATTTATTTCATTTGTCTTTATGTCCTTCTTCACAAAAAAACTGCATAATCTAGGAAGTGGTACCGATAAGTTTCAGTCAACAGAAAACATACTACCTAAATAGTTTCCTCGGGCATTAATAAAGAGCAGGCCCAACAACACTTGCTGCAAAGCACAATACCACAGGGACCACTAGCTATAATTCCATTAATAAAGCATACCTGAATCCTAAAGAAAAGCACACATCCGCAGCTAATCCAGCACTTATGTCTTCTTTGGTATCTGAATAATACAGCATCCATTTTCCATTATCCATTATACTAAATATTCCTTCATTTCTGTAAGATGGATTCCCCAGAATGTCCAGATTCACTGTATCTCCATTTGTTAATGCAACTTAAAGAAATAAAAAAATTACAAATCATCAAATCATTGAAAAAATTAAGAAAGACTAAAAAATATTCTAAAAATACTTACAGCAATAATCTTCATCTTCACCATCAGGACAATCTATAATCCTATTACATACTTTATTTCTTGGTATACAAAATGAACTTCGGTGGCAATGAAATTCTTCACCATGGCAAAATTCTGGTTGAAAAGAATAAAATATACAAGCATTTAAATAGACAGCATTGATGAACAATGTTTTGACCACCTCAGATTACAAGTGGGATCTAATGGTACACGGGAACTGTCACAAAACACGTTAATCTACCATAAACATTGCCTCAAGCACTTTTATTCAAAATGACATTATCCCCATAAATCATAACAGACTACAAAAAATATACAAAAAGGAAAAATTTACAAAAATATACAAAAACCAAAACAAAGTTAAATCATCACATATTTTAAATATTCTATGCTTTACCTTTATTAATCCATCAACAGAAAAGTTTCGAGTTTTCCCCGGATAATGTATACAATTGGTACAAAGGCTTTCACTGGGTATGGATGATGAAGGCTGCATGGCTTTTGGGTTTCCACCAAGCATGCTGTCATTTCTTGACTAGATCATCTCTCTTGATTGTGTAGGCTGTTATCCTTTGTTGTCAAGAGATAATTTATGCGGTGGAAACCCTGAAGCCATGCAACGTTCAACATATGCAATTTGAGTTTTTTTTTCACTCTCGTTTTCAATGAATAGTTTCTCCACTACCCAGTCTTGCCCTTATATTTAAGTTCATTTCTCTTTTGTGGCGTGTCTTTTCAAGTCTTAAAAACATGATGTACCCTTCATGCCTTCATGCTTTGCAATCATAAACCATGTAATTGTGTCTAAAATGTATAGAATTTGAAGCAAATTAATTTAATGACTCCCCGTTTTCCAATACGACATGAAAGTAGCTCAATATATAGAATTTTGCTTGAACACTTTCCGGACCTCCCGAATACTTATATCTTTCCTCCAGGGCCAACCAAAATTTAAAAAAAATTGAGACTCTCAAGAGAAAAAAACAAGGCCAATCCATCCACTAAGATGGCTGAGATAAATCTAAGGCCCACTGCATTTTTTAGCACTTTCCTGGCTCACCACATGTGCTGGGATACTGTTAGATTCTGAACACCTGAGCATCCTCGTATGCATCCTCGGTCCTGAATGTGTTAATGGACTCATCATTTGAAAAGACCACAGAGGAAAGATCATATAGTTTGGAAGAAACAAGCAAATAATTGTAACTGTATGATCATGGAAAGAAACAAAATCATCCCTTATGCTCATGGAAGAATTCTAAATAAATAATTTTCATTGTTCACAAACTGCAGCTGCCCATTCACTAGTATGTACATAAATCTTTTCTACTTGCTCCGTACATCTTATCCTCTTCACTTTTTTCTATTTAAAGTTTCTAGGTCTCTTTTCTCCCACTCTTCTTCTTTTATAATAAATAATTATAATATAATACAGGGCTCACTGTTCAGTAAGGGCTCACTGATTGGTAGGGGCTCACTGATCGGTAAGGGCTCACGGATCAATAAAATCAAGTGAATCCCAGGGTTCAGGGCAGAAGAGGATGCACTTGCAGGAGCAACACAGAAGGCTATCTTTCTCGGGTCCCTCCACCTTCATGCATACAACCTGAATATAATGTAGCCACCAATTTGAAGGTGGCAGACGTGGCTGCTCGCAGCCGCAACCCCTCTTGAGTCTCTGACCATTATGATGGCAATGAAACCAGATGCTAGCCGGAGACTCTGAGGTGGAAGTTACTAAAATGTAACTCTAATAATAATATGTTTATTTAGCCAGCTGAAAATATACATGGAGTATTCCTTACCGCATCAATAATGCAATTGTATACGACATGTCAAGGATGATTCACAAAAAGTAGAGTTACTGTATATTTTCAACACGTTGTGTAGTGAAGTCATTTATATTGTAAAATTATTCATCATTTAGGTACTTCAAATCTTTCTTTTGAACGTGAAGGTTTGCATGAGAATAATTCTCATGCAAACCCTCATCATTAGTGGATCTTAAGTTTCTAGATATTGTCCTTAAAACCATGGACATAGGTCTGATTTCCTCAAAATTCAATCTATTTCATATTCATTGGTCATATATAGGGACCCTGAATTTTTGCAAATGGCTCTTTCCGTGAATTTTTTTAAAGAGCATAAAAGTGGTAATTTTTATGTTTGAAGCCTTAATAAGTTAAAATTTGCCATTTTATCACTAGCAAAATTCACCGAAATTTTGTGAATAGCTTTTTATTCACAACATGCAGTAGTATTTGGCTGTTAGTGCGATATTTTGCACAAAATTTCACATTTTTTTAAACCTATCATACGATATTTTGTGAAAAAAACATGAAATGCTTTATAAGTTTTATTTTGATATGTATGTAAATATGCGTAATGAAAGCCGTCCCATTTGGTGAAAATATGTTTGAAAACTCATGGTGTGAAATAAATACATAATTATTATTTACATGACCATGCCACTATCCACAGTCTGATGATGGGCGTTACCATGATATCTGCATGTCTCTCCCTAGATCTCATTTATGGTGGTGGGGTTGGGGTGCATCGTTTTTGTTGCACTGCCGAAAGGACTTGCATAGTATTTATCCCAAAAGATTATTCAGAAAAGTTGCCATTAAAGTAACTGCCCTTGTGAAAGATGATTTCAGTAAGTCCGCACATAACACTAATGGGACCAATAACTACGCTGGACAAGAGTATCTTAACCCACCAGTGCACGAGTTGGATCTGTGGGACCCATGTACAAGTATTTCTTTGAATTGTCGACAGACAGCAGGAGACTTGTCTGCGTGACATTTAGCACCTTCCTAATCATGCCTGCTCAGTTGACCTGCAGATTGTCAAGGAGGTGGCTGAGTTCATTTGTATTCTGTGAATGTTATTTTTGTCTCCTGGGTCTCACAGACCCAACCCATGTACTCAGGTAAGTTTTTATCTACCCCAGTCATTTTGATTTTATGTGCTTATATTAATTTTCAATGTTACAAAAAATATTTCTGGAGTGAAGGAAGTTCCACAGGCCGAATATAGTGAATTAGATAAGAGGGCAGTGTGCATACTGCAAAGACAGAAAGCCCAGTTACTTGTGCTGCCAATGCAAAAAGTGCTTGTGTTTGGAGCATTCTTCATTTTTTTGCATTGACTGCAAAGACAAAATGTGAATATGCGAAGAGATGTGCTGAGATCAAGGACATGTCTGGACAGTTTTCTTTTGGTATATGCTTATTTGTATGCCTTTGCATATTCTTCTATATAATGATTGGAGATAATGATATAGATTCAATAATATTAGTTGTTTGATTTAATTTTTTGATAATAATGCAGCCATTATGTAACAAAATGCCACTGACATGAGTAGTTTAAAATACATAAGGTTGATCAAATCAAATTTTATTTTATTTTTGTATAGTATTTATATTTTTAAAAAATCTGTCTATGAGACCCAACCGGTGCACTTATGGAAGAAAATCCAACCTGAACACTGGCGGGTTAAATGTCTTCACTCTTGGGTAAAAAGACTTTGTCAAATGGACGTAATAATTTCATTCAATGATCACTCCACCTAAGCTGTGACTGATGGGTCACAATTACTCCTCAGATAGACAGAAAGAGTTATTTAAGGATAAAGTATCGAATTCACTGAATGATGTTGAGTATATGTTGCCGACTTTATGATGACTCTGGCGCGATGGCATTCCCGCCACAGCAAACTTATTTGGTGCCCATGGTGGAGGGTCCGTGGCTGGAGAGGTGACGGCATCGTGGGGTGGTAAAAGTACAAGATAGGGACACACATTTCCGTATGATTCGGCGCATTATTTTTCCGGAAAGGAATTTTAGAAAAATTACCCGAGTCAAGGCAAGCACTCTCATTTTGAATAAGCCGCAGCGGGGAGGTACCAACAAAAGACAAGTCTGGGCAGGCATATATTTCTGATTCTCAGTATCTCTGGATTAATTAGTGTCACCACATGTTTATAGTTCAATCGGAGCTACTGCTGATTAGAAAAATTATCTCTGTAGACCATAATGCTGAAAATTGTCAGCATATTTGATCGCCAAAAGGAGTTTGAAATTGATACATATAGGTTTATATACATTTGATGCAACAAGATTTATATATATTTGACGCAATTTTGAATACGCAGAAAAGCAGTAGGTACCACGGAAATTGAACATAGGCAACCCACACAACACCATCCTTGGGCTATGTGGCTATTTAGTCACCTTAGTTATGGCCTGTATTTTACATATATCTCTGTGTATATATGCGTATTTTGTTAACTATCAATGAAGATTAGATAGAATAAGTAAGATAAATCAATTTATGTCTCTAATTTAATTGTTTGTTTAAATTGGGAAATACGTAAATATTTTTTTCACTGCATGGGGGATGAAATTTGTGATTTTTGTACCGCTGGAACTATGATTTTTATGCCGCTTTCCCTCGAGTTTATTTACCAATTTTCAGGGTCCCTATTCATATATAACAGTTCCAGTCTAGCCTTTTCTACAGCTTCCATAACAAAGAATTCACCACATGTCAATATTTGTGAAATGCTACCTTACTTTCAAGCATGTATTTCCGGCTACAAGTAGAACCTTCTTTAGGATGAATGTCCCCTAGGTCTGGACTAGTCTACTATTTCCTTCATGCTTCCACATCACTGGTTAATCTGCTTCCCAGAGTGCAATACTCAACATTTTGTTTCCCAAATATTCACCAAAGCCTCTGCTCTTTTACTGTGATTAACTTTGATTTCTTCCCATTGACCTTCAGGTAATATCCCTACAATACCTTTTCTGTTACAGCCAGAGTTTATCTTCATTCAGCCACTTTCTAACTCTGCCATGACCACTATGTCATTGGCAAAAGGCAGAATGTAAATTTTCTCTTACTCATCCCTGATTCTCTTCCCTTGACATACATATTTTATTCCTTTCTCAACTGAGAAATTAAGAAGTAATAATACATTGCAAAACTTGGTTTACTCCTCCTTTTATTCCAGCTTCTTCCCTTTTTTTGATTTTATCACAGCCACCTTGTGTTTATATTAATTATGGATAATTCTTCAATCACAATGTGGCACCAAAATTTTCATTAGGATTCAAAGCATATAATTGCAGTCAATGTCATTCAATGCAGTTTCAACAATGGATATCGATGACGTCTCCATTTTAGTAGCCTAAGATTGAAAACTGAAACCCTCTGACTATTGCTTTTTCTGAATAAAAACTAATATTCACCCAAAAACTTCTCAGCTTTTCACTCTAACCTTTTACAGATGGTCCTTGTCAATATCTTCAAGTATGTATCATTGGGGTAATGGCTTGGAAGTTTTTGAATTTCACTGCTTTCTCCTTTTTGAGTTTGTGAAAATGACGTCTTTTTGGTAGTCATCTGTTATCTCTCAAGTTCAGCACCTGTAACAGACGGTTTGGTACAGTTACTTTAATGTTTTCTGCAAAACATTTTTGAGGAGCTCAGCACAAACTTTATCAATTCCAGCAGCCTTCTTAACCGACAGATTCCTAACCAATGCATCAAATTATGATCTCCTTAACAAGGCTTCTCTATCTTCATTTTTCACTTCATTTTACTGATCTGTCACCTTTGCACTGACAATATTTCCATTGCATAAATTAGGGAGTCAGTAAGCACTACAGCCTTCCAAGTATAAATGCTCAAAATATCATTTGCAAGAGAAATGATTAGATGTCTACTTCCAGAAATTTCGGGAGGAAGAAGAGAAAGATTTTTAACCTCCCTTGGATAACTATACTTACTTCAATAAAACAAAGATGCTTACTTTAAACATCTGAGCTAGTATTTCATCTATATTAAACATGCTCCACATATGAAAAATCATTTGAAAAATAATTAATATATTTCCAGAGCACTGGGACCAAATATAAAAATAGCAAGAATCTTCATAAGATGCAGTGTAGTATTCAACCAACATCAACTGATAATGTAGCCATCCTCTGTGGCAAATAATTTTTTAATGAAAACGGGATCCCTTTGATGAACTTTGAAACATTATGGTCTTACGGGCTTTATAAAAATTCTATAAAATTAGGTATAACTGATAAGATTTATTACTATTATTAATAGTTTCAGCCTCCTGAGGTCTACATTAACTTAACTCTATTCGCTCTATTTCTTTCCTGTCTTATCTCTTCCTCCAATATCCTTAATCCAGTATCCAATGATCCAACATCCAGAAAAAACAGCACATTTTTTATGCTGGACCATCAATAATGCAATAGTACACTCATATGCTTTTTCAATGGAATCCTCAAAGCACAAATTATTCATTTTGATGTCAGGTCTGCAATCCAATTTCTTTCAGAATCCTCAGCATCAGCTCCAATCCACATTGTCAAATACCTTCTCCAAATCTACCAGTACAACAAACGTTGTTAGATTCTTCTCTATTTTCTTCACCATAAGGGCCTGAGGGCAAAATCGCTTCTCTTGTGCCCACTTTTTTCTGAACCCAAAATTGGTCCTCATCCAGGAACTCCTCACCTTTTCGTTCTCTTCTTCTATAGAAAATTCATGTCAATATCTTTGAGGCATGTGTCATCAGGTTTATAGTCCTAAAATGTTCCCAGTTCTTGGCTCTTTTGTTTTTGGGAAGAGGGGCTGTAGTTCTTCTCAAAGTCCATGGCTATCTCTCCTGTAGAGTACATGCCACAGATGATTTTGTACAGCTAGGTAGTCTTCTTTCCCACATTTTGAATTAGTTTGGCAGGAATATCATATAATCCAGAAGCCCTATTTATCTAGGTCCTTTACATCTGCATCAAATTCCAATCTTAAGATTGGGGCTCCCAAATCATCCTTATCGACTTCATTTTCCTCTCTGATTATTTTCCCTCTAAGATGGCATCCATTGTACCACTTTTCCAAAAATTCCTTCAATCACTTCACTTTATCTTCATGTTCAATTAAAAGTCCTCCTTTAGTCCATACTGGCATTCCATCATGCATGCCTTCTTTCTCAACATCCTGTAGGAAACTTCCATATTTCCTTGTGCAAGGTTGTTTTGTACATTTTTGCATAGATTATTCATCAATATCTCTCCTGTTTTTTGCACTTTATGGTTTGCCTCATTCCTAAATTCTTTTGTAGCAATGCTGCCCTTCTTCAGTTTCCACATTTTTTCTCTCTTCAACCAATTCTAAGAGTTTTTCTGTTTTCCATGGCTTCTTCTTGACAAACTCTTCTCTTCCCAGAACTTCTTTTACCACTTCCTGTAGCCTTTTTTTGATGTCCCCCTATCCCTCTCCAACTTCCCTTCATTGTTTTCTTCAGTTCCTTGATTTTTTATTTGCATTTCATTTTCACTAGGTTGTGTCACTGTCGGTATCTGCTTCTGGGTAGCTTTTGTAGTCCTTCCAGGTTCCTGAATCTCTGTTTAACTAAGATGTAGTCGATATGGTACCTTTTTCGGCCTTCTGACATTTTCCAGGCCCATCATCTCTGGTGGTGGTTTCCAAATGAAGTGTTTGCCACCACCAACTAGAGTATTGTGCAGTATTCTAGAAATTTTTGAGGTATTCTACCACAGAGGAATCCTATGATTTAATTAACGAACCCGATAGTGCATTTTATGAGCCTATGCATTAGAATAAGCACATTTCTGTGAACAGTAATTGTATTCTAGGGTATAAAAATAGGTGAGAATTCCAAAACTTTGAAATTTTTTCCTAAGAGTTAAGAGCTGATAATAGATACAAGTATTGGAGGGTACATGGGGGAGATATTGTACATGGTATTGCAGTAATACATTTGTAGAGCACATGAATTTCAAAACTCAGATATATAATAAAATATTTTTCCTGCAACTACGGGCTATTGAATACATTAATTTTATAAGCCTTAATAAAGGAGCAGAAAGTGTAAATACATCATGTTCTGTCAGGTCTTGGATTAATATAATGTAGTTCATCAACAGGCCAAATACAGTGGACCCTTGATAGCATGGTTTTGTAGGAACCCATAGTTCTGTACGTGGTAATGAGGAAAATGTACCAAACAGGTACGTAGGCCTTCTCGGGCAAGTTGAAGAAGGGCGTGTTTGGTTGCATAACTTCTAGGGGACCAATATGCTTGCCGTCAAGTTCATTCATTCCATAGATCGCTGCTGTTCATTTATTGTAACAAAGTTTCATTTGCAATTGTTACGCCTCTCAAGAAAATACGTGCGATACCATGGAAGACCTTCCATGGCGTTACCTTACGTTGATGCACACTCAATAATTAACTATGACGATAATGGCCAAAGAGCACATTTTGTACCTGCTGACAAGGAAAACATGCTATCAAGGAATGTCCTAATGAGAGTTCATTGTATCGCATAATTATCAAAAATATTCAAGACCTCAAATATCAAATTCTTTCAGCATAAGTATTCGAAGTCTTGCATATTGAATACTTTCTAGTATTCGAGTATTCCCGGGTAGTATTTGCACATCACTACTCTGCAGACATATCAGTTAGAAAAAAGCAATGAATCTGTATGAATCCAACAGAACAATTTAACATAGAAGAATGTAGCAATGGCAGCGTATCATTGCAAAAGGTCATATCTCACTAAATGCCAGTCCTACCTGCATACTGAGTCAGTTTTTGACATTAAATTTCTATAAAAAAGGAATTCCGCCAATATTCCTTCCTTTAGTAGGACTAAGACACTAAATGTATCTTTGAATGGAATATAATCAGGTAATAATGAAAAATAAGAATGATAATACGCTAATTTCTAAGATAAATTATTCCTAGAAATGCAAACTTTACAGAGTTCTATGTTCATTTAAGAAATAATTGACAGTTCTTATTAAAAATAAAAGAGAAATCTCAACTGCAGGCAGTTTAATCTGCGAACTACTCACCACATTTAATTTCATCTGATAAGTCGGCACAATCAAGTACTCCATCACAAATAGCACCTTCATTGTGAGATGCTAGCAAATAATCTTTGCAAGGGCAATTCCATTCATCAGAGCCATCATCACAGTCTTTGATCCGATCACACCATCTGGATCCCGGAATCTTCTGATAAAATCTAAATTAAAAATTATGTTCCAAAACAAATGTCAGAAAATTATTGTGACAAAATTGCACAGAAAAACATTAAAAATTGCCTGGAAATATATAATAGGAAGAAAAATTTTTATTCGTCCTTAGGGTTATAAATGATATGATAAGTCCCATCACATATTATAGACATGTTCTTTATACATGGAATGTCACAAAAAATATTGCAAGGTCCAAATTTAGTCCGATTTGAGGCCTTGTCATGTGTTTCAAGGGGTTGCCCCCGGTGTGTAGGGTATATAGTCCTCATCAGCCCATTTAATGAGGTTCATTGGTTGCTAAATATCAACAGTGAAGAGATAGAGTCAAGTGAAGGCTGTCGAACTAGTGATACAATGAGAGAGGCAGTTAGTCACTCAAAGAGCTTTGGTCGGGGTGGTTTTAGATGGTGACTTTCCTACTCCTGTCCTTCAGTTCCTAATCCCTGACCTTTCCCCTTATGATTCTCAGAGATGATACTTTGTGTGTACTAGTGGCACAGTTATACTGAGGGAATTATGGAAAAACCCAAATAACTTCACACCACCCTTCTCTCCGATTCCAAGTGTGATCAGAAGCTCCTTCTAACCCCTCATCGTCCTCTAACCTTTGAATCACTCCCTTTTCTTTCAGTAAATCTAGGCATTTAAAAAATTTTGACACACTGGTGAAAACATTCAATAGCGATAATTTACTGAATGAGTTTTTACTTTGTCTTTCACAGAGCTTTGAATCCATCCACCAGTTATGCAACTGGGATGACAATCATGCCAAAATCATCTCTTAAAACATAAATGGTGAACCATTCAAACATTTGATAGTGTAAATAAAGGGAAGACGTTACATTGCAGAGATATAGAAATTATTAGGACTTGAAAAAAGTTGTTAATCTATGGGAAAACGTAAATTGTGGGGATGTAAAAGCAATATTTTACTGTATATACCTATTTTTTCTATACATTATTGTAAAAATGTTCCATGAAATCTGAAAATACAATTTTACAATGCAAGCATTTGAATATACTATTCACTTTTGGGAAAAACTTCTGATATTGCACTCGGAGGACATTCTGAACATAAAAACTGGTTGATACCTAATAGAGTTTTATATTTTTTCTTACAAAAGTATGTTTGATGGAAAATGTTACGTTTAATAACAAAACATATTTAGTATCAAATAAAAAATGTCATTATACATTCAAAATAATACGACTTTCATGTCATAAATTTAAATTTAATATGATCAATAATTAGTTGAAAAAGTAATAAAAACTCTAGCCTAAATTATAAATGGTAAATGGACATAAAATTACACCTTGTGTGTTGATAGTTTTCACAAAGTAGATAAAAAAAAATTAGTAGAGGTGTAGTTGGTGCGTACAGGTACCTGGTTGCTGGCACCCTATAGCAACTATCTGTACAACTTAAATGCACTACCGAAAACAGAAATCAACCGTTAATAATTCCATATGGCAGAAACTGCTGCATGCAGCTTCAACTCGGATTTGTTCGGAAAAAAATATGCAATCACCATGGCAACCAGCCTTGGTGAAGTCACACTTTACCAGTCATGTTTCGTATAGGTATCGCCGGTATCAGTATTGACTTTAGGCAATCGATTTGCGATACTGATACAATCCACAAGAATCGGTGATATTGAGAATAGGTATTGAGAATCGACACATCCCTAATTTCTAGGTATGGCAGTTAATGGTAGTACTATTTGTCATCTTGTCTCCTATGTCAACATATCCCATAAGACGATCTGTCATCATCCACAATAGCTGGGCGAACAACATTCCCATGTTCATAACAAAACTTTCCTTCTATCTGTGGATGGGGAATACCGGTCAGCATACAAATCTTCCTTTTGCCTTCCCATACTACTGCCATCAAGTCATCCCGGGTCCTAGTACATTACAAGATTTCAATTTTAGAAATTTGTGGTAAATGCATTCATACCTAAATGGTTGTCTCACAATAATGCAATCTGTACAAGTCATACACAATCTGGATTCATTTGTTTATGATTTTAGGTAATCAAAAATGGTAGGAGAGGAAAAGAGTTGTACCTGCATAATTTATGGACAACTTCTTCAATTTGCCTTGTCAATTTTCAATGTGGTATGAATTTTTGTAACACTTTACATCAAATTATGTCTGTCTAACTAAATATACCATCATATCATTGGTAAAACCAGTTGAATCAGAAAGATTATAATTTTTTATGCCTGATCGTTAGTATTCTTTGGGAATATACTGCTTAAACACTCCCCAGGCCTCAATCATTTGCATTGAGTCTACATTTTATCGCACCACCTTCATAATCTTCCTCACTCAAAATCATCGCACCACCTACCTTTATCAGGGGTTAGATGGAAGAAGGGACTTTTTAGTCTCAGTCTCGCCCCAATAAATACTCTATTACAGTAGAAACTCGAAAATACGAACTTCGAAATTACGAAATTTTGATTTTACGAAGCAAAATCTTCGGTCCCGATCAAAAGGGTATCTAAGTGTATGTAACTGTTCGCGATATTACGAAATAACGAAGTTTTAAAATTACGAACCTCGGATCTTGGTCCCGACGTGAAAAAGTTACTCGTTTATACGAATAGTGATGGATCACAGTAACGTTTTCCGGCGCTCCTTGTCAGAGTTAAACATCTAATTAATCATCGTCGCCGAATACATTGTGCACTGAATGTATTACCTGAACGATATCTCATTTTTCAATGCTACAGTAGTAAAGGTGTGGTTTCGCTGGGGCATCCCGCGGCCGCGTGCGGCGTCCGCGTCCAGCAGCCGGAAGTCACTGCCTTACTCATCCAATCTATATCAAACGGGTTCGGTTTCACTGATACATCTCGGCCGTCGTGTTCGACGGCTGATTCCCGACGTCTGCATCTCGACTGTTTCGAGAGCAGTCGAGACGCAGACGCCTAGTCGGGCAGTCCCAATTTTCGGTGATTTTTCTGCTCTCCTCTCTCCGCATTTTATATTTCGCGTCCTTTCCAGGTCTTTTTTGTAAAACTACTTGCAACATTGGTCGTCCTTTTCTTCGTCTTCCAACAAAACCAAATCGTCACCATCCATTTAAGCGTAAAATCAACTCACTCTCAGTAAACACAAACCGATAATAAATTTGTAATTAAACTAAATACACATTCTCCCACATCGCCCAGCCGCGGAAACAGGATGTAGACGCCTGAATGAAACCACCCGGCCACGTCGTCTAGCCGCGACGTCCAGACGCGACAGTTGGACGTGGCCGCTGGACGCCCCAGTGATACCAAACCTTAAGGACGACTTTGAATCGTAGGCATCGTAGCTCATAAAATATGGAACCAATCGGACAAAAAATGCGTTTTGCTTTGTTACCACGAGTCCACAGAGTTGCCAACGAGTAAAAAAATGTAAAGTAGTCGTGTAGGTACGAATATACTCGCCGGCGAGAGACTAATTGCTACAACCAGCATTTTCCTCTCATGATCCCTGGCATTTTTTGTTACCAGTTTTCCCAAACATAAATCCATGATGAATATTCCTGGTATAGAAATCGTTTGCTGCGCGTTTGCAATAACTATGACATGTATCGGAGATGGTGCTATGTTGTTCGAGCGGTAGATTCAGTCGTGAATATAACCCAAGGAAGCTTTTTTTCTCACTATTTCAGACTGATTACACTCAACCTTGCTCGACGGCATAATTATTCCGGCTGGCAATAGTTATCATCGAAGGACTCATGTTTAATTTACCGTCCTCATTGAGCGTTTTGATGTAGTCATCGAGCAAGGTTCTTCATACGCATTTCCCTTCCCTTCTTCCACCGCCAACAGCAAAGAAAATCAGAGAAAGTATGAGTTCGCATGGTTCATAGGGCCACTTAGTTTAACGCACATTAATTCTAAAGGAAGACTAGTTCTGGGCGCATGCATAATCAATGGGAAAAAACGCTCAAGCACCCATATATATATATTTATATCGGAAAATGGTGTACCCTCCTCCCCTTTCACTTCAACATAGCGATCGAAGAAATATCCTAAAAGAGAGATGCGTTCCTGCAGATCGATAAAGAAACTTTTAAGTGTTTTGTAGCGTTATTCTTATTAGAGATATAAACAAGAAGAGGATAAGTGGAACCATCCTATGAGATGCCGAAAGTCACGAGAAGGAGCAGAAAGCCTCGTCAGCATCCTAGCCCAATTGGAGGCGCTTTCATCTCTTCCTTGTGCTATCGGACGACACCCCCCCCGGAGGACATCGGGGGTGGGAGTTAGTTGGTACCTAGCCAGTGCGGAAGCAAGAAACGAATTGGCCAGGATCTTTGGGTAGGGGCGTTGAGGAAAGGAGTTCCAAGTGTTTTAACGGTCATGGACATGGAACCATCACAACCAAAGAGAAAGAGAAGGGGAACATCGTTGGAGGAGAAGGTGAAAATGATTCAAGAAGTTGAATCAAATAAGTAAAAGTGCTTTTTCTCTCTCACTTGCGGCTAACCTATCCCTCCCACACTGGCTATATTTCCCCTTCAATTGACCCTCCGTGTCCCCCCTTCCCGCTCTATGAGTGGGCACGAGCCATCCCCCTCACACCCAAGCCCCCCGCGCCCGCCCTCCGGGATATCAGAACCCTTCGAGTGCCCCGCCGTCCCACCCCCTCAACGCTAGGCTAGCATGAGATGCCCCACGGTGACCTTGCAGGCCCCCCATACCAGCTCGAAGTTCCCTCCCCAATCTCAAGGAATCTGTGCACGCCGATGGGTCTAACTCAGCGTAAATATTGTTTGGCGGGCATATCTTGATTCATGGTAAAAGCTCCACTCGCCAGAGTCATGTCTTCCCTCTCCGCCGACGCAGCAAATTGAGGTAAGGGAGGAGGAACATAAGATGCGACTATTCGGCGTAAAGCTGATGATTCATTCGAGGTTTATTCTTCGCGCGCAGCCCTTGGCCTTGAATCCCAGGTGGGTCACCCTCACAACAGACGTAAGATACTACGAGACCATGGGCCTCGGAGCTGTTTTTGTGAGCGGGCGAATGGAGTAACCCCCACCCACAGCGAGGGGGAAAGGAGGGAAAGAAGGCAGCTTCCAGCTTCATGCGTGGCCTGACCTGGAGCTGCAATGCTTGGACGCATGTCTCCTTGCTTGATCGTAAGCGAAGGAAAAACGATTAGCAAAAATATCCCACATTTCAATTCAATAGTGAATGTTTAAAAGAATTCTGAGATATAATGAATGAAGAGCAGGCAGGCAGACCTAATCTGAATAGAACCACAACTGAAGCTTTCATGTAGTAGAGTGAAAAACGAAAATTATTGATTTGTCATGTTAGCATCGTTAGTAGCCGATGAAGTGTAAAAGGAACTATCAACCTTCACCGTTGAAGTGCGTGGCTTGTACACCCTACTTCTGAAAGGAGGTACGCAGCTGGACTCTTCTATAAGCTCTTCTTTCAGCTCTATCATCTCGGAAATAACCACGCACAAATAAGCTGAATCCAAGGAAGAAAAACGATTGTTATTTCGGGAAATTAATGGGCTTATCATTATTTATACGAAACACATAACGTGTATCCATCGCATAGCATCCGCGAGAGAATCTTATTTTCACTATCTTAGCTTAACGTAGGTAGATACATATATTATGCCCGACGCGGAGAAAGGACCATCTTCTAACGAAATTTTATTCCTCTAATTTCAATATCTGGTGCCAATGATCGCGCAAGTCACACACTTCCTTATTGTATGCATCAATCAGTATTACTGATGAATAAACATCGCTCACGCTTCAGTTAAAGAGTTCTCCAGTTAAGAAATAATATAGAAAAATGCGCTATGAAGCTTCATAGGCTTATTCCAAAGTGCACAAAAATTTTGCAAAGACGCTTCATTGCCTAATCATGCATTGGAAAAAACGAACGGCAAGTTAGTTGTCGCGATGTAAATTTCCGCGGGGCTTAGATGGGAGTTTAATTCTTCCGAGTTGCGGGATTTCCGCCGTGAAAAGATGGAACGATGTGGTGGAAATCCCGAAAATCGGAAGAATCAACCTCCGACAAATAAGTTGCGTTAAACTGTTTGCACCTTGTGGGCATGAACACACATTTAAGTATACTTTTATGAATTGCAACTTCGCAAATCATGCAAGTACGTCACGAGAGTTCATCTTAATTTAAGGAAACGAAAAAGAGCTTCATCGCGATGTTTTTGAAAGATACTCGTTGATACGAAATTTGATATTACGAAGTGCCGATTTTTCCGGTCCCGTCGACTTCGTAATTTCGAGTTTTTACTGTATTATCTATCTATTACAGCCCTCCTTCCATTTCCCTCCCTCAATCCTGCTCTCCTTAACCATTCATCTCGGATTCCCGAGACACAATAAGATACATAGTGAGACATAGGAACCCACTGAACCCCGATAGCACCAGACCTTCATCTCCCCCCCAACTGCCCTCCGATCCGTTGAGCACACCACTGGGCAGTGTATCTGTAAGAAGCCTTGAAGATTGGTGGAGCTCAAAAATTAGTGATGCAAGTCTATGCTTTCTTCTTTCTGTGTGTTCCCATCCTGCTACTTTCTGTCCAGATGACACGTACATAAATTGAATGATGATAAATTGAAGGCTCAGTGGAGCAATGCAAATACACAGGAAACAACACACAAAAAGTTTAAAGGGTACTCATCAGTATTCTCCATGACAAGGACTCAAATCGAAATGGTTCTCTATACATGTGAATGTCCTTTTTGTACGTTTTCAATGTTTAATCTTTGTGTCTTACTTTCTGTGCATGTGTACACACACATTCAAACATGAAAACAGGCTCAAAGGCAAATACATATACATTAAGAATTGGATAACCTAAATGAATGGATATCACATAAATTGATAAACACAAAGGAGGTGGTGATAATGGAATGAAGCCAGATAAAAATCAGGAAAAAGTTCGACTGCTTCAAATGTCAAATTTCAAAACAAGAGGCCAAAAAACAAGCATTGCAGATCTTAAAAATACGATAAAAATTATGAAAATATTAATCATTGAAAGATTAATTAGTAGGCTTTCATTCTAAATTAAAATCTTAAAGATCTTAAGGAGTTTAATTTACAAGCAATCAACAATAAAGCCTGAGGCCGTATATTAGCCGCTAGGGAATAAAAGAGTGAAAAATATCTCCATGAGAAATAAGGTATTACTCTAATGTGACTGTTAGCTATGAATTACATAAATGCTCACCTGGTACAGATGAAATCAGGATAGCTCTCTGTGAAGTCACTGTGCAAAGAAGTAAAACTTTTTGCAGCATGCATTTCATCAGTATGGTCATTGTGCACATGGGTAGTATCAGGTAACTCATGTCCTGACTGAGGGATTTCATCAGTAAGGTCATTATGAACATGCGTAGTATCAGGTATCTCATGTCCTGACTGAGGGAGGAGATCGTGATCCAAAATATCTTTTCCTTCCGCCTCCAGTGTTGGAGTGGAAGATGACTCTGAGATATCAACCATGCTGCTTACTGTAGACACACTCCATGTACTTGATTTGTTCAGCTCCAGTGAATTTTCTTGAACTTTAAGTGGATGTTCTTGGCTATCTGAGTTGCTGACAATACTCTCTAATACAGTTGGCTGCACTGGTACCTCTGTTGTGGCCTGGTGAGCAGTTTGCACATCTATCGACACCATTTCACTCTCAGGACTTTGGACTGTTGAGGGTGATTCTGAAGTTTTTGGGGTGCCCTCCAAATTAGTGTCCGAGGGGTCTTCAGTCTCATTGGGTGAAAAACTTGGAACATCATCTTGTGACACAGCACTTTCTTGGGTTGCCGATTCCAAGTTTTCAACCAAATCAGTGATTGCCATTGATAATTCTGTGGTCTGAGGGATATCTTCATTTATATCTTGGTCCCCTCTTATAAGCTGGGCAGATGAATTTTTGGTAGAAATGTTAGAATCAACTTCAACAGAAATGTTAGCTATATTTTTCATTGATCCCTCTGCAGTGTTAACATTCACATCTGTAGAGTTTCCATCTTTTTCATTACCAACAAGCTCATGTTCAGTTATATTTCCTGGTTCTTGCATATGACTGCTTGAGTCAGGGGGAAAGAATCCAGTTTTATTTTCTGGTTTCAGATTGGTGAAATTCAATGACTTATCCATATTTTCCATAACCTCATCATTTGTTTCCACATGTAATGAGGTCAAAGAAACATTTTGATGATTTTCATTCTCAGTTACATTTCCTAGAAATTTATTCAGTGAGGAAGTTGAATTTGTTTTGGGGCTCATATCATCTTTTGAGGAATTACTCGTGGAGTTGTTAAGACTTCCCAGGCTCACCACAGCTAGTTCAGGCTCTGTTTCATTCCCTCCATTACTTCGCAGAAGGCTCCCTATGGCTTCCAGGGGATTTTTTATAAATGACAATGTGGGGGAGTTAGGGGCCACTGCTTGCGTAGGCAACAATTCACAGCCAACCTCATCTTCAGCTCCTAGGCAATCCACAACTCCATCACACACTCTCTTCTCTGGAACACACTGACCAGCACCAAGGGAGCATTCAACGCCAGGACATTTCAGTTTTGGTGCGTTCTTTGCAGTCCCAACTGGAAAACCTGAAGTGAGAGTTTTTCTATCAAACAAAACAAAATTAAATAAAGATAGAGTGAAGATTTTGGTTGTGACATTCTGTTTTTTAGGTTTCCTTTTGTTTTGGGTAGTATCCCTTGACAACAGTTTCGCCAAAACTCCAGCAAGCTTCTTCAGGTCTGAAGTTATGATGTAACTTTTGTTCACCTTATATAGGCCTCTCATCCAGTGGGGCGTGCTGTTATTAGTTGTTGACTTTCTTGGATTCTTAGAAGTGGGTTTTCATGAAAGAAAGTCATCCAACCAATCACAGCACACCCAACTAGATGGGGGCCTATTATAAGACATAGGTTGTCATTACTTCAGACCCAAAGAAGACCACTGGAATGCTGGTGAAATTGTCATCAAGGGACACTAATAAAGGCAAGAGGAAACCCAAAAACCAACAATCAAACTAAACAAAGTTTTAGATTAGGTTTTAAACAGTGATGTGCAACAGTATATACATAGCAAGTATTGCAGTGGCATTCCAATGCCTTTCTCAACTTTACATGCTTACCTTTATTTTAATTAAGTTTATTCACTTGCGCCTTTATGAGTAGTGTCCTGATACCTTTTTCATCACAATAGCATAAAACATGGAAATTTACCTATCATAAAAATCTATTCTTCTCATAAAACAGAAGTGATGAAAGAGAGGAAGCATTTAATAATGACCTGGGGTAACCCATTACAGGACATGAACAATTTACAAATTTTACATTCCGCTCAAATAATTGCGAAACACATATTAAGTAAAATATGAAGAATTAAATAAATTTAACACAATAACCAAATAGGCACAATTTTATTGCTGAATTTTTAGATAAGAATAAAGTTTAATTTTAAATGAATGGACAGATGAGGATTAGATTTGAATGAGTAACAAGTTCCAAAACTTAGAAGCAGTGAAATGGAATGAGTTAAGGCAGAGGTTGGTATGGGCTTGGGGTTTTTGAAGGCAGCCAGCACCAGATTGGGTTTATGGGGAGCAAATATTAGTCCTGGGGGTAAATAAATTACATAGGTAGGCGGAACTAGAGATGGGTAAATTACCGTAATTTTCAATTGAGGTAAATTACCATGGCAAATTACAGTAATTTTCGAAAATTACCGTAATTTTCCGGTAATTTCAAGTTTTGAGCTGCAAATCCTTATCAGAGGACTCCAAACGAAATCAAATACCATAGAGATATAAATGCCGACACTTATATCAAACATATCACGACATTTATGTATTAAAACTCATTAAAAAAATTAAAACGAAGTTGGCAGCAACACGCAATTTGCCTCTCTTTTGTCACACTATGAGAAATTTTCGTTTCAAAGACATACCTATGCACAATGTGCATTTGTTATTTTACTCTGAATTAATTGGAATTAATCATGGACACAATGTAAACAAAATCGTTTTAGCTTCTTAATTTATAATATCACCCATTCCAATGGTTTCTTCGTGAGGAAGAAATTTTCTGAAAAAGAGCTTTTCTTTCAAGGAGAAAATTACCGCGGTCATTTCTGAAAATTACCGCAGTCATTTCTGAAAATTACAGTTTATTACGGTAATTTTCAGGGGTGTTGGTAATTTACGAAAAATACAACGGTAAGTTACGAAAATTACCGTGGTAATTTACCAAGTTGCCCATCTCTAGTCGGAACCCCGATTGCGGAAGAGGGAGAAAAGAAATGACGCCAGAAGTATTTACTCCAGGAATCTAGATCCTACCCCTCAAGATCAACAAAATATTTAGGCATGATCATCTCTGTGGAGATCAAATAAATATGTAACACAGCAGTTAAGTAATCACTGATGCTTATCAAGAACATCATTTAAATCACTATAAATTAACGTACTATAATCCAAGATTGGAAACATAAGAGAAGATACAAGCATACCTCCGGTAGAAACAGAAAGATTTTTCTTTTGCAGTTTGAGTATAGACTGCGTCTTATTTTCCTTGTCTCGCAATTCCAGGACATGCTGATCCCATGTCAAATTAGATGAAAGAGTGAGGTAGCAAGCAGTCTTTTTGATCTGGCCAATGGTCATACTGACACACATAGACGGGAGGCAATCACAATTGATAGGTACTGTTTCAAAGTTGTGTTACTAAAAATAACTGCTTGTTTTTTAATTAGATTTAACCAGAGGAATTTAATTTCAGCCAGTTCACTAATAGTACAAATATTGGCATTAATTGCATTGATAAATATGGAAGGCCATCTAGAGAGTATAGATGTGAGAATACCACTAATTTCTAAGGAAGGTGGGAGAAAAGAGGTCTTTTGAAAACCTTTATACGACAGGACAACTATAATCTGCCATATCTTGAGACTCTTATGTCTCAGCATGCACGTGCATGGTTGAACTTTGTCTCTTTATGAATTGTTTCTCATAATGCATCTTTTCTAGAGATGTGCCAATACTACCTGCAAATACTCGAATACCTTGAATGCTACAAAGCATTTGATACTCAAAATCTCGAATAATTATGCTAAAAGATAAAGTGTGAATATGTTGAATATCATGCCAAACAGCTTTGGGTGCCCATACAGTACTATAATTGGCATGTGGATGAACTACATCGTATGCGTCACGAGAAGACTAATTAGAGTCCGCTGATGGGTTTCATCATGTAATTTATGGTATAAATACAAGTTTCAACCAATAAAATCACCGCGAAACTATTATTTTTTAACTATAAATAAGGGATCGAAACTAGTCACCACTAGTCACAGTTCAAAATATAAGAACATTCTTAAACATCGTCGAAGGTTGCCACTCAATACTAGCTTCACTTTTACTTTTACATATTCATCATTAATTTATAAGAGGTCACTCAATGTGTCTCTTCTTTTAAATTGCACTTTTGCAAAGAGCTAATGAATTTCATGTAAAGTTACTGAGAACTCATGCCTCAACTCAGCTATCTGAGCTATTTATCGTCAAGACCCCAGAGTTTGAGAAGCTATATCTTACAAAAGAGTCAAATTTTAATGCAATATAATATAGCTTATAGCATGTTCATTTCTACATTTAATTATACAAATGCATTTTGATGGTCTCCTAAGAGAAACTTTTACTAAATTTTAATCAGAAGAATATTTTTTGGGACAAATCTGATGACTAGGAATTGCATGCTCATTCTGTTAGCTGTAGTAATATTAAATTGAAATTTGAGCAAAATAGAGCCAATGAAATTTTGAACAATTTAATGGAAATTTTATTTGAAAATTAACACAAGTTGTCACGAAATTTGTAAAACTCCACTGTGAAAACAGTGACTTGAGTGAAACTGGAGTGGAACCTTTGCGGGTGAAATGTTGTCAAGATTAAGATTATAGAGATCTTGAAAAATAATAATTACCAGCATTAACCAGTATTAATCGGTTAATGCCGGAACCCAGTTTTAACCAGTATCAACCAGTAAGTGTGCAAAATAAACATTTTATATTCCAAATAATTACATATACATAACATGCAATTTAATGTCACTGACAGTAAATACAACCACGGGTCAATGAAGTGAGTGCATATAATATTTTTAATACCTTTGTTAATAATATACTTCCGCCATTCACCCAAAACACCCACAATATTGGTTAAACTAGAGTTGAATCCTTAGGAATTGGCTGTTGAATGATTATTTAAATATCTTTGGTAGTAATGAGAGTATGATATAGCAAGAGGTTTTTTGCTCCCAAGCGCTCTTATTAAAAAGAAGCTCTACTGTACTACCAAAACTGGCTAGAAAGTACCTCTCAGCACCAATGTCAACACTGGACTCGGAAAGACTGTTCAGCACAGCCGACATTATTTGTGATAAAATGAGAAGCTTGATCCAGAATGTGTTAAAATGCTCATTTTTTTAAATTAAAAATTTAAAGCAATAAAATGAATTATGTTTGTAGTTGGAGAGTTTATTTCAGTTGTATGTGTAAAACTAATATAAGAATTCAAAATAAAATATATAAGATTAAGGAGAAAATAAAGAGGCTTAGAATAAAGAGGCTTAGAATAAAGAGGCTTAGAATAAAGAGGCTTAGAATAAAGAGGCTTACTTGTAATTCAAGGAAATGTCAATGTTTAGATTTTAGACAAAATTTAGGAATAAAGGTTTGGATACAAAATGAGATTTGTGATTTGAGGAAGAATTTAATTACAAGAAAAACTGAATTCAACCCATCTTAGTTAACACTAAGGGATTTTATTCTTCTCAAGTTTAATAACCAAGTCCCTCTTCAGTGAAAAGAATGGCAGAAGTGGAAACATCAGAGTAGTCTCATGAAAAGTCAGTAGTCTCATGAAAAGATGAAACCTTTCTGACTTGCTGAACATTTGGGGAAGGCACATCCTGACAAAGCAGAAAAGAATTTATCATTTTTCCAATAACTTTATGACCAAAGTTCATACCATCCAACAATGTCAAACATGTTATTTTTAGAGATGGGCAACTCGGTAAATTACCGTGATAATTTTCGTAAATTACAGAGGTATTTTTCGTAAATTACCGAGGTATTTTTCGTAAATTACCAACCCCTGAAAATTACCATTATAAACGGTAATTTTCAGAAAAGTTCTTTTTCAGAAAACTTCTTCCTTGCGAAGAATTCATTGGAATGGGTGATATTATAAAGTAAGAAGCTAAAACGATATTGTTTACATTGTGCTCGTGATTTATTCAGAGTAAAATAACAAATGCACATTGCACAGAGGGATGTCTTTGGAACGAAAATTTCTCATGGCGTGTCAAAAGAGAGGCATATTGCGTGTTGCTGCCAACTTTGTTATAATTTTTTTAAGGAGTTATAATAGATAAACGTCATGATATGTTTGATATAAGCATCGGAATTTATATCTCAATGCTACTTTATTTCCTTTTGAGTCCTGTGATAAGGATTTGCAGCTCAAAACTTAAAATTACCGGAAAATTACGGTAATTAACCTCATTTGAAAATTACGGTAATTTACCCATCTCTAGTTATGTTATGCTTCACAACATGTCACTGGACTTTTGCACCCCAACGACTTGTTTCTCCTGTAAATGGTTTGATCAGTTTGCTGAAGGCAAAATGTCCCGTGGTTTGTTGGAATTGATGAAATTCAAATGCAGATCCACCATCAAAATGCATACCAATTTGCTGCCTTATCCATGTCAAGTACTGGCTAACTCGAGTATATGCTCCTGGCTCATTTGGTCTCGCACACCCCTCACCATGGCTAATTACTCCAGCAACATACCACTTTCTTCCATCTTTAGGAAACCTGAAAATATAGATCATCATATCATAGCTTTCATTTTAAGTAGCAATGGCATTCAATCATTCAATAAAAATGCAGATCACTCTCTCTTCTCTATTTAAAATAAAAATGCTCTCATTGTTCTCCATTAATTACCTCATACAAAGGCAAAACAGATACATGCAAAAATGTCAGGTATGTCACTGGAACCTAATCTTCCAGTTATCTCAAATTCCAAAAGGAAATTCACAAATATTGACTATCTGGGTTACATGAGTCATTTTAATACACAAGATATATAGAAATATTGAGTCACAAACCTACACATGGGGCTTCTGATGAAGGGGGGAATGAAAGCTAAGGTTCCATCTACAGTCAAGCCCACTTATATCAAACCCGTTTATTACGAATTTCTGGTTGTAACGAAGTGAAGGCTATTCTCCATCAAAGAGAGAGACTGAAAAACTGGTCCACATATAAAGAAGTTTCGTTATTATGAAGTAAATATTCAGCCCCTTCAACTTCATTCCAAACGGGCTTGACTGTATAATCTGGATTGCCTCACTAAATTACCACACACAACAATTAGTAATTCTGCTTCTTTGATTAGGTTTGAAGCAATTCATGTACAAACCCACAGCATATGGCTCATACTGACACACCCAGACCCTTCTCTTTTGATGATTAGCACAAACTGCACATTTTTCCCCCCATTATGGCAATCCCCCTCAGAAATTGTCAGTCAGTGAGCCGTGGCACTAAGTTGTCTCCTTTCTAAATCTAACAACCTGGTACATATTGCCCATGTGAAGGTGCATACAGCATCATCAACTGAAATTGCCACCAATGGGTGCGTTTACTCGGAAACGAAATCGCAATTTTGTACACGAAATTGTTAGATGGAAACGAAAAAAGAAATTTAGTGAAAAAATTAATCTTCTAACCACAACCATTCACTCATAAATCAAAAATTAAAATAAGCAAAAGGTGATGCCCACCGAAAATGCTGCTGTGATAACATTGACGTCATTTTCCTCCCGTCCTTGAATGCTTTTAGGGGAGGGGAAGGGAGTGGAGGGGGATTCTCGGAAGGTCTACTCGCACAGATTCTGTCGCAATCGCTCTCATTGGCCGAGTCAGCTGTGTCCCTCTTATTGCAATAAGGCATTTTCCTCCCATCCTTGACTGCTTTTAGGGTAGGGGAAGGGAGTGGAGGGGGATTCTCGGAAGGTCTGCTCGCACAGATGCTGTGGCAATCACTCTCATTGGCCCAGTCAGCTGTGTCCCTCTCATTGCAATAAGGCATTTTCCTCCCATCCTTGACTGCTTTTAGGGGAGGGGAAGGGAGTGGAGGGGGATTCTCGGAAGATCTGCTCGCACAGATGCTGTCGCAATTGCTCCCATTGGCCGAGTCAGCTGTGTCCCCCCCATTGCAATAAGGCAAAGTAGCTTCGCGGGCTCAGTTGTGATTGGATGAAGTCGATATTCGTCAGAGGTTGCACCACCCACTTTTCCGAAAGGGCTAAAAACATCATTTTTTGCCGCTTATAACTTGGGAAATAATTAACGGATCAATAAGCGGAAAAATGTTGGTCTTTTTACTTTACAAACTATCAGATTCCGCAATAAAAAAAATATGGTAAATGACCCCATTGTGGACCCACTAATAGCAGATTTTCACCCATGGGATTAACTAACTTTTACAAATAAGGAAAATTTAAAGTGATGTTATGACTAGTGATGCTATTAATTGTTAGTATAAAGAGTTAGTATAATAGTTTAAATATACAATTCACAGAGAAAATTACTATTCTTAATTTTTAATTACGGTGAGCAATGAGCATGCATTTCCTCTCTCATTCTCATTACCAGTTGACAATATAAGTATTTCAATGCATGAAACATACTATCATTTTCATTTTTACTAACAGCCACATGTTCATATCCAAAGAGCCACATATGGCATAGTTTGCCGACCCCTGCTATAGGAGCCAAAATCACCTCTGCATTACTTTCCTAAAATTACTATTTATGATTACATTCGTACCAGTGAGCAGCCGTACGTAAACAGACTCTCAAGCCTCAAATATTTAAACTAACAGGTGACTCGCAGACACATGCTCAGAAAGGTAGGTAGACAGGTAAAATCAGGCAGGTCTGTAGCATTAAGGTGAAGATCAGTCAGAGCAATCTTATCTTATCACAAATATACAAAGCAAATATAATATTTTCCGATGAGAAGAATGTTAATTTTTGATTTTACTATTCCAATTTTTCATGCTGAAATGAAGGAACTAATTTAGTTGATGCAAGGAAAAAAAGTATAAAAGCAAGGTTGAATCAGTAATTGCATCTACAAAAAATGATAGACATCTTTGAGCTAAAACGATCTTATACTATTGAAAAACAAACGTATCAGACAGTTTAAACTGGAACGTCACCCTCAAGCGAAACCTCCCCTCCTCATTACTCTATCCCTTATTGGTCAACCTTCCCCCCCCTTTATGTACACCCGTCCACAATAAAAAGTTACCACCTCGGAGGCCGAATTTTTCAAAGTCCCGAGTTGAAGGAGATTTGACAACAGCGCAGCCCTGTCCCTTTAAATGCACCGAGCAGCACCAGCAAGACCGAGGTACGGTCCTCCTTCCCTTGCCATGGTTTGTGGTGAGACCCTTCCTCAATGACCTGGAGAGAGATTTTTGTGTTGGAGAGGGAGGGCCGCAAGGGTGTCTTGTAACAATTAGTCGGCCCCAAGGAGTGAGGCCTCCCAAAAAAAGCCTTCTTTTAGATTGCTGCTCAGAGTTACTCCCTTGAAGATGGGTCGCTTAGGTTTCCGCGACTACGGCTCTTGAGAGAGTGACTACCCAAATGTAAATGCAGCTCAAAGCATGAGTTGTCATTAACACCGTCGATATTTCTTAGTCTATGTCATTTCCAAAACGTTCCAAAATACTCAGTTTTTGACTTTATTTCGTCGTACGAAATAATTTGATCTTATAACATGAATAACATAGATGATTATTGTTATCAGCATTTATATATCTGTTAATGATCGGTGTTATTTTTAAATTATCGGTGAATTTTATTTGACTGCGCGATGAGCTCGAAAACTGCGCTTGTATATTAAATGGCAAAAATACTTACGCTAAAACTGACACATACAGATTTCAACAAGAAAAGAGAAGACTTAATGGACAGCTTTACATAATATAAGTGTTAAGTTCCAAGCTTAATTGCGTAATAAATGAGGAAAAATTATCGCGGATATATTTAGAATTTATTTCAAATTACACACAATCCTCGCACTGTTTCCAGGGTAACTTGGTGGAATTTTTCCATAATGGAGAAGAGAAAAAATAACGATGCAATTCATATCATAGTATATGCTATTTCAAAAATAAAAAAAACTCACTTAATAAATAAAAGTATTAAGGAGATTATTAGGAACAGATTGAGCGTCTCTTAGATGCATTGGTCAAAACTCTAGGTGTTTTCCTATTCAAAGGTCCCTATTCAAAACCCAGCAGGCCGTATTTGAGTACTGCGTGTACTGGAGTACTACTACCTCTACTCAAAGGTTATAACGTTTTCTCATATTGTTAAACGGAAATGTGTATTAAGGACAGGACGGGTAATTTTACAATGTGACCAGAACACATTCAACGTAATTTGAAGGAATACATGGAATTACTGAACCACTGTGAAAAAAGGCCTAGAAGATTTTTATGGACTCGCCCGTGGGATATGCGAGGAGAATATATTGTCGGAGGATTTTGTAGAAACTGTATTGACATCTAAAACGGAAAAGAGTAACAAGGGAATGCGAAGGCAACTGAATCTCTCAAGCTGCTAAGCTTATGCTTAAAATCATCAACTGAGGTATGGAAAAGAGAGCAATAAATGAATGAAGCCACCTTTTCCGCGATATCTGCTAGAGGACGAGTCAACCAAGCCTGTCATTTATACCCCTCTGTGACGAAACGTCTCTTCAACCAACGTAATTCTCCTTCGGACTTCAATGTTGGCAGAATACTCTTTTTCCATGCTAACCGGGATACTAAATTACTCCCCCTGCTCTATGATCTAACCCCTCTCTTCTAAATTTAAATCACCCTTCATGCATGCAAAATTTCATTACTTGAGTCTTCTTATGATTTAAGTCCTTGGGTGACTAGTTGACCAGGGCTTGATCACCCGCAAACCTTATCAACTTTCCCCTACCTATACACCTGTATCGAACCCCCCCACCATTCCCTCCGAATATGAATTAAAAAGTGCCGGTGACTACGCACAGCCTTACGCAACCCCTCTCTCTAATACCACCTCATCTAATTCCCCGTCCGCTTCTCTCACCAGCACTTTCTCCGTAATGCATGAACTTTGGCTCAGTCTTCTGTTCTTCCAATTTATTCCTGTTTTACGCAATAGTCCATTTACCCTTTCCACTTCACTCTGTCGAAAATATTTTTGAAATTAACAATACACGCAGATATATTCTGATTATATTCTAATCCTTTCCACTCATTCCAGTGATGTTGATTGAAAAACTGCTTTTCGTTGACAAAATGTAAATTACCTGCTGAAAAAATTTCTCCTTCCCCTCTCTCCCTCTCCAAGAAAACTACATGCCCAGATATGGGCGATAAGTGACCACGGACCACTTCGCTGAGGCCCTATCCTTAAATAATGCAGAGACAGGAAATGGGTCTGGATGCGAAGATTTTTTCACCTAAAGAATCATCCCTGACACGTTTTATGTCACCTACCACTCCATCCACGACACCGCGTGTCTTCTTCCTACCGGTTCAAGTCTCTTTCAGGGCCCAAGCACAATGGGTATTTAAGGAGCAGGTAAAGCATGGCGGGTTTTTCCTCTCTTAGGACTGACAAAGGTGGACAGGGATTTTTGCAGTGGGGGGGGGTGGACCGCAAGGGTGTCCTGCGACAATCGGCTGCGAGGAGTGAGGCCTCCCGAAACGCAGCCTTCTTTTCAATTGCTGCTCCGAGGGCCTCCCTCGAAGATGATCGCATAGGTTTCGCGACTGCTGAGAGAGTGATGACCCAAATATGATTGCAGCTCGAAGCAAGAGTTGCCATTAACACCGTCGATATGTCTTAGTCAAAAGCATTCTCAAAATATTCCCAAATACTCCGTTTTTGCCTTTATTTCGTCGTAGGATATAATGAGATCATAAAATATTACATATAAGAGCTTGAAAAATGCGCTTGTATAGTAAATGGTAAAAACAATAATGCTACAACTGTTATAGGCAGATTTTGATAACAATAGATAAGATGTATTGAACGTCTTTACGGCATATAAGTATTAAGTTCCAAGCTTAATTGGGTAATAAATTAGGAAAAATTATCGCGGATATATTTAGAATTTCTTTCAAATTACACACAATCCTCGCACTCTCGCATACTCGCCTGGTTATTTCTTAGAATGAATACTCGGCAATTCATATCGCAGTATATGCTACTTGAAATATAAAAAAATGACAGGATGTGTAATTCTGCAATGTGACCAGAACAAATTCAACGTAATTATAGGGAATAATTGGACTGAGTAGACTGAACTACTGTGCAGAGAGGTCGGAGGATTTTTATGGGCTCGCTTGTAGGATATGCAAGGAGAATATACTTACTGTCGGAATATTCAAAAAAACTGTATTGCCATCTAAAACGAAAATGAGAGTAACAAGGGAATGCGAAAACTGCTGAATCTCTCATGCTGCTATGTTGGTGCTTAGAATCATCAATCGATGTATGGAAAAGAGAGCAATGAATTTCTAGGTGAGGATCAATTCATATTTTCCAAGGGACTTAAACACGTGATGTGATTGCAGTGATGAGAATCATCATTATCATTAGTTTTGGTTCCACTCTTCAGCCCCTCATACCCCCCATCATTTTATCCAAGCTACCCGTTCTTCGCCTCACTCTACCCCGTTTAACCAATATCCTTCACTCAATCACATATTTTAATTCACCCTCGCCCTTTTTATCTTCCCTATTCATCAATCAAAATTCTTTCCACTCTTACCATTTCTAATACTTCATCATTTGTCCTCCTTTTGACCCACTTTAATTTCTCCATCCTTCTACATACTCACATCTTAAAAGCTCTGAGTATATTTCCATCTTCGTTCCATGAAGCCTATGTTTAAGCGTCATATAGTGCCACGCTCCATATCAAACTCTTCACTAGTATTTTCGTTACTTCCCTGCTTAACGCCCCTGTCAACAGTTCACGTCTACGACTAAAAGCTTATCTTGCAAATACAATTTTCATTCTGTCATCAATGCTGCTATACCCCTTTTTCTCCAATACAATATTTAGATAGTGGAAGGTGGAAATATCAAGAAATGGAGAGCCTGCCCAAATTCAAACCTTGCTTGGAACATAACAGCACATTTGTAGATCTGTGGTTCATTTCCCCGGATGAGTTTTTTTGTTGTGATCTGGCTTGATTCTATTTTCACCGCCAGCTTACTGTTCGGGGTTGTGGGTATCATAAAACATGTCAGGAATGTTTCCGATGGTGAAAAAATATACCGACCGATTTCTGAACGTATCGGAATTATTTCCGAAAGTAGGGTATCGGCTAAGGGCTCAAAGGCTTCTCTGATTATGCCGTTCTATGCAACTCTCTTTTAGAGAGAATTATGTAGTGAGGCTGGAAAAACTTAGAGACTTCTCCTTTATAAGAAGCTCGGCCCACATAAGCCGATAGCTATTGATTATCATAAATTAATGGCTTTTGAATAAAATTCCACGAGTTCAAGCGTTACAGAAATACTGAAGATCATATTAGCAGCTGATCTAATTTCATTTATACGTAATACATGAGCAGTTGAAGCAGTGACCAATTGAAAAAAACTACGAAAGAATAAAACTAAGGCTTTCTGTTTACACCTTCCTAAGACTTTCTTCACACCTACGCTCTGCGACATGAACGTTGGATGAATCTGAGTTAATTGGTGACTTAGTGATCAATAAATGTAGGCGTTTTGAAGTGTTAAGTTTAGAGGACATAAAATTTCAACCAGAACATTGCATATTTTACGGTCTTATAATACCCGTGGAAGCGCAACGACCATTTAGCACGTTAATCATTACCCTCGGAAAATCATCCAGTTGTCATAGGACTCCAAAGTTGTCTCGGAATAAATGATAGGTATTTTCGAAAGAGGTTATAAAGAGAGTGTCATTTTCTATCATGTTTCTACTAGAAATGTGGTGAAAAGTGATTGGAACTCATCTCGTGCCCCTTCTCCCGTTCTGTGGCCACGGGTACCTATGTGTCTCGGGCGACTCGTCTTCTAGCAAATATCATGGTCGTGGGTCAAGGCGGCCTGCTGTTCACTTGAGAAAGGGCGAAAAGGGAATTGTTCTCGAAGGAAGGGTACCCCCAATAAATGGCGAGAGCAGCGAGAGCTCTGGGCATTTAAACTCTGCGCCAAGGGACAGTGTTGTCAAATCTCCTTCAACTCGGGACTTGGAAAAATTCAGCCTCCGAGGTGGTAACTTTTTATTGTGGATGGGTGTACATAGATATAAAAATACCTTTGGATGTTGTAACTGAGAGTAGACCTCATAATGATGGTTTTGTCATTGAAAAATGTGTTGTCTACAAGTTTACATTAAAAATAAGTGAACAACACAACGTGTTTTTTTATTTAATACAGCACTTGCTTTGAATATTATACCAATTCCAAATGAACCTCACACAGGTGATAATATTAGAGATGTTAATCCAAGTTCTAAAAGAATGGAATATTATTGAAAAAAAATGTAGCTGCATAGATAATGTACCTAAAATTGTGAGTGCCATCAAGAAATCCAAGTTCAAACATAATTCATGCCTTGCACATACTTTAAAGCATGTGAGCCCTCTATTGCATAACAGGCTTCCTCAATAGGTTAAGAGCTAGCAAAAACAACATGTCTTTTTATAAAGAAACTTTGCAACTTCCAACCGGACCATTCATTTTACTCTTTGAATAAATTTCTTAACCTATAATATCAAATTGTATCTTTTCTTATCTCTTGATGATCACATACTTGTATGCCTAATCGACATACAAATAAATATATTCTTACTCTTACTAAAAGTACCTGCACAACAGGGGCCCTCCACTGTCTCCTTGGCAGGCGTCCTTGCCTCCTTCAGGAATGCCGGCACAGATTTCATCCCCTTCTCGATCCTCCCGATGAGGGCATGCAGCAACTATGGGCACCACTACTTCATGCATATTATCGGCTGGAAATAAAACATAATATGTTATTTAACATTAACATTATTTAAGTGAAGAATATTACAATACTGAGAATAATGATTGATACTGAATAGCTATTGACAGTAGAGATAGGTAAATTACCGTAATTTTTAATTGAGGTAAATTACTGTGGTAAATTACCGTAATTTTCTAAAATTACCGTAACTTTCCGGTAATTTTAAGTTTTGAGCTGCAAATACTTATCAGAGGACTCAAAACGAAATCAAATAGCATTGAGATATAAATTCCGACGCTTATATCAAACATATCACGACATTTATCTATTATAACTCATTAAAAAAAATAAAACGAATTTGGCAGCAACACGGAATTTGCCTCTCTTTTGTCACACTATGAGACTTTTTCGTTCCAAAGACATACCTCTGCGCAATGTGCATTTGTTATTTTACTTTGAATTAATTGGAATTAATCCTAGACACAATGTAAACAGAATCGTTTCAGCTTCTTAATTTATAATATCACCCATTCCAATGGTTTCTTCGTGAGGAAGAAATGTTCTGAAAAAGAACTTTTCTGAAAATTACCGTTTATTACGGTAATTTTCAGGGGTCTTAGTAATTTACGAAAAATACCACAGTAATTTAAGAAAATTACCACCGTAATTTACCGAATTGCCCATCTCTAATGGACAGTAACATTGACAACAAATATTAAGTTAACTGTGACAACCTACCGGTGGGCACATACATGTACGGAGTAAATGGCAGTCAGTTTTTGTGGGGAAAACCCTTTTACCGTTTGCCAACCGACCAGGGGCCCCTACGGAATTCCTTCATTTTATAACTATGCTTCGTGGTGTTTGGCCTTTTTTTTAAGCAGTTTCTGGTGAAGAAGAGAACGAAATGTGACGAGAAGACCCCACAAAGTGTTTTGAGTGGGTGAACGCAGAAGAAATCAACATCAGTGAGTATATTTTTCCTGCATTCCATCCTGTTGCAACTTTTATTGACTGTCACTAATATTTTATTGAAACTAATGTTAACATTTGATTTTTTTTATTGCCTCCAATGCCACAAGGATGGAGAGTAGCATGATTCTTCGGCAAGCTAGCCAGTCCTAAGAATAAAAAAGTGGACCAATGTCACTATATTGTGCATGAATTTGTTTAAAAATAAATGATATTAATATTCAATAGTTAACATTGTCATTGTTTTACAAAATACTGTATTTTTTATAGCGCAAAGTTGCCATGTACGCAGTACACGATGCACCCACTCATGTGACAGAAAATAGCACGCCTGACGGAAGGTTAACAAGTGAAAAATACACTGCATAGTGCTGCCCTCTCTACCACCATATAACAGAGAAAACAAAGCAGTTCGGTTTTATCTGGTGAAAAAGTAAGACGTGTTCTCATTGTCCATGCAATCCTAGTTATTATTATTAATACTCAGAATAGTTATTACTTATTACTCAGAATAGAGTATTACTCAGAAGGTTGTGGTAATTGGGACATCAGTTCAACAGGTTATGGGCCCAGGTATGAGGAAAGGCAATTCTGCTAAGTGACTAAGAAAATAGTGATCTCATAATCTATGAGGCAAAGTGAGGCGAAGTGTGGCAAAGGACACAAAATGACAGACAGCATCAGGGTCATTCACGAGGCTTCTATAAATTCAAGCATTGGAAGGCTCACAAAGAATTACAATGGGTGGAAGGCCAGGGTTAAGAGCAAATTACTGTCAGTGAAGAGCTAATAAATGACATTGCCAATTAGGAAAAGGTGAAAGAAGCCTGGGTGATGCTGGTGGAAATTTGTCTAGAAAACACTGACATTGGAGCAGCCAGAAACTCAGGGTGCTGGCTTTGACAGTGAAGACCAACAAAATTTCTATACAAGAGTACTAACACAATGGGGTCGTTTACCATATTTTTTTATCGCCGAATATGATAGAGTTTGTAAAATAAAAAGACCCCTATTTTTCCGTTTTTTGATCCGTCAATTATTTCTCGAGTTATAAGCGATGAAAAACTGATGTTCTTAACTCTTTCGGAAAAGTGGGTGTGGTGCAACCTCTGACGTATATCGACTTCATCCAATCACAACTGAGCCCGCGAAGCTACTTCGCCTTATCACAAAGGGGGGGACGCAGCTGTATCTCCCAGTGGGAGCGATTACGACAGGATCTGTGCGAGCAGACCTTCCGAGAATCCACCTCCACTCCCTCCGCTTCCCTAAGAGCAGTCAAGGACAGGAGGAAAATGACGTCAATATTATCACAGCAGCTTTTTCGGTGGGCATCACCTTTTGCTTATTTTAATTTTTGATTTATGAGTGAATGGTTGTAGTTAGAAGATAAATTTTTTCACTAAAATTCTTTTTTCGTTTCCATCTAACAATTTCATGCAAAAAATTGCGATTTCGGTTCCAAGTAAATACCCCCATTGTGAATGTGAATAAGCAGCTAAAGAAGAACAAATTACACCTCACTAACAAGCAACTCGCAGATGTCTCACTGGACTTCTGAGAGAGTATGAAATTACAGTCAAAATGCTACTGGGACAACCTGAAAAAATGACCATGGCGACTGTTAAAAAGTTCCAGATCGTGGAGGAGGATCAGTTGAAGAGCACAGAGAAGCCAGAACATCAGGCTCTGAGAGTTATCCAGAGTAAGAGGCAGTTCGACAGACATAAGGGGTGCAATAATAAGAGTACAAATCAAGAATAAAGGGAGAAAGACCAGCGGTGACTAAGAAATTTTGGATCTATTCATGTGGCAGGCCTAATCCAAGGAACTGCCCCAAAGCCCAAATGAAGGAAAAACAGAGACAAAGAAAGAGAAGAAGGCCACAGCCTCAGCTATAATGAGAGAACATGTTGCCCTGTTCTCCAGAAGGGAAATACCAAACGACAGTGTGGACCCTCAACAGTGAAGTCTCAGATCATTTGACAATGCAGGGGGACTTATTTCATGATTTAGAGAAGTCGGTTGGAATAGAGAGAGAAGGAGATGGTAAGTAAGATGGTGGAAATTTGTCTAGAAAACACGGACATTGGAGCAGCCAGAAACTCAGGGTGCTGGCTTTGACACAACCTCTCAGGATCCAAGGCACTTAAAAGAACACAACACACATGTCTGATATGCGGAGGCTAGGACTCTCTCAGAAGTATTGTATGGGCCAGAATTGGAAGACAACCTGATATCCCATGGTCTAATTGGAGAGAATGGCATAAAGGTAGAGAGACACTGTGGTAAATTCAATTTTTTCAACGTGAGAAGGCAGTATTTCAAGCCCATCCAGTTTCTCACATGTATTATATCATAACTGTGAATGGAGTTGCAGTAGATGAGATAAGAAAGAGTTCAGAGCCGGCCCAAGTTGTGGCGAGGTAAAGTTCTCGTCTGCTAATCCAAGGGTCGTGGGTTCGAGTCCTGACTGGGTGGATTTTTCTCCACCCAAGGCATGGTTGTTTTTCAAGCTCTGTTGGTTCAGCCTCTGAGAAATCTGATGACAGGCCTATGCCTATTGGGATCCCGGGGGTATATGGACCAACAGAATAGTCCGGATGCAAAAAAAAACTACAAGGAAGGCCACAACACCTCCGCCACTTGGCACATGAAAGAATGGTAAGTCATCACCAGTAGGGATGTTATGTCCAGGGAGCATATCTTCCCTTTCTGATCTCAGGTTAATGTTGTCAAGTTTAATCTTTCCATAAAATTACAATTTACTAGAACTTTGACATTAGTTTGTGGTTAATTCAAAACTGATGGGAAAGGGAAGGAAAGAGCTGACTGTCCACAGAGGAGCCAGACCACCACTTGAAAAGTGGTCATATTTTGGGCCATTTGAATGACAAGGATTTTCCTGGAGTGTAAAAGGTCAGCTTGCAGCCACTTCCTAGAACCACAGGGATTTTTATGCAAAGGGAGGAAGGTTATTTGTGAAAATAGATCATCTCATACCTCTGTCCATTTTGCAGTTGCACAAACACACAGCATGATATTTTGTAAAATATGAAAACATAGCTGGTTGAGGAGAATTAAATTAATAAAAAACATTAACACTTTCAAGAAACTACACGCACATTTTTTTCCAGTTATGTATGCACTTATGTCTACATAAGTAAAACAAAAAATTATGTAAAATACATATGCTTGCATGAACAAGTTGTTGGACTGTTATAATTCAAATAAACTGTCACTTGACTTACTCTGATAACCTTTTCTGATGCTAGGAAATTAATGAAATTAAGTTAAACATGACCTCTCAAAAAAAACCAACAGGGAATCTATTTGAAGAAAGATCTGGTGCTTTCCTGGCGTATCTGCTGCATGAAGGTTTTTCGGGTCCTCCACCGGGTTAATTCGTCCATGTCCGCCGACGTTTCGATTCCCGACTCGGCAATCGTCTTCAGGGCTTCTGAATGGGATTCAGGGATTCAGAAGCCCTGAATACGATTGCCGAGTCAGGAATCGAAACGTCGGCGGACATGGACGAATTAACCCGGTGGAGGACCCAAGAAACCTTCACTCAGGGAATCTATTTGACCAAAACTATTTCATAAGACATAAATAATGAATATACTTACGGTCCTGCCCACTCTCGGCAGTAGCACCCCATCCCACTGCAGTGCACAGAGTCCCAGGGGTAGGATTGACACTCTCAAATGGCAGACATATAGTTCGGACCCACCGGTTAATGAAAAATGGCTTTTTCACATGAATCAAAGCCACATCATTATGCATTTTAACTCGATTATAAAGTTCATGAACCACCATGTGATCAGCCGCGCGTGTCTGTTCCATGGGTGAAAATGAAAAGCGCCTCAGCAATCCAGCCAGGATTTCATAGTAGTGATTTTGATACCTAGAAAATAAGAGCACATCAAATATAAACTTAAAATCGTTTCATCATTTACAACTGTACACAAATAACTGTACTTCTAAGTTACATATATACCTTGCCTCACTCTCACACACCAACAATCCACACTTCACCATTTTACCTGAATTATATGTTCCGAACCTCAATCTTCCTCTCCACAGTATTACTCCTTCATTGAGAGAGAGCACACACATCTGGATGAATAGACTGATTTTAAAATTTCAGGAAAAATATGATAGCTAAGCTCTAATTTCACATAGGTAATCTACCTGTCGAGTTATTTGACTGTGTCTATTTTGGCTGATTTTATCCCAGAAATGCTTCACAGAGAGAAAAAGGGGACCATAATGGACATTTGGGAACAATTGTTCATCCTATTGGCCATTGATATGAAAGAAAACATCACTAATGACCACTTTTTTCCCTTCTATTCCCCACTCCTTGACCTCCCGCAGTTAATCCAAAAATATCCCTCCCAGCACCTGAAGTCCGTCACCCGCTCATCCCCCTCCCCTTCCTCCCCACAGACCCACGCTCCGCTCAAAATTCCCAAACCTCCCCTCACCCCTGCCTTCAACTCTCTCCCCCACCCTTCTAACCCAGGAATAGGATAATATTCTCCCTCCACCCCCACCCTCCTAACATGACTATATATTCTGGCATGTTTAACTTCTATGTTAATCCTGATGATGCCACAGTGCAGTGAAACATGTTGACTCCTTTGAAATAAATTTTTTATGTGGAATAGTGCAAAGTATCATTAATTCATGTCATACAGCAGGGTTATAATATAAGTTAAAATGTACTGAGGGAAATGTCCCAGGAAAACTGGAGAAGCCCATATTATAAGCAAAGATATTTCGAATCCACACAAAATTTTATGTATTCATGCACATTTTTAAGCTAAAAGCACCATGCAATTCATCCCAAGAGATGATAATTCTGTCTAATGTGGTGAGGAAGGTACACAACACTAACATAACCAAAAATCAAATACATACTATGCATTCCTGGCAAGGGGAACACATGAGACTAAAGAATAAAAGAGCCTGTGAGCATCGAGGGCAACTGGCCCTTTTCTACCCAGGAGGCTTATGATTATTTAATTAACAAGCTTTAAAATCTGACGCAGAACCTTTGGGCCTCTCCACTTGCTTTTTTACAGTTAGAGATAATGGAAAGATGCATCGTGAGAAACAGAACATTAAGAGATAGATAGATTCATTATCCCCTTGAGGCAAATATGTATACATTAGGCAATCAGAAAATCCAAGAATAGCTAAGGGCATACCATTCTATGATTCATCATCATTAGTCAACACAATCCTAAGACTGGTTTGACACAGCCCTTCACTTGATTCTCCAATTAGTTAACATCCACATATTTGCATAAGATATTTCTTTAATATCCTCGCATCCACGCATCCACACACACACATATTCACACATCCACAAACAAAATTGTGACCAAGCAGCAACTCCAGGCATTTGACTAAAATATCCATGACAAAATGGGCTCACCACATGGTTATGTGCTTACTTAGTCAAGCAGTGGGCAGCTGTCATGACCCATTCCTCCGTGATCAGCACCCCTCCACAGTGAAATATGCCATCTTTGTAAATAGAAACCAGCCAAGGCCATGCTCCAGGACTACTTGGCTTCCCTCCAACAACTCTCTCTGAACCCGAGCGCCCTTTTCTCTTCACTACTCCTTTATCATCGTGTGCTCCTCCTTGGCTTGAAAGCGGAACTTCTACAGGGAGATGCAATGATTTCGGTTTCCTTCTAGAAGAGTCCACGGCATCATCTTTCCTAAAGCTGGGAAGGTTGACCATCTGTGTTCCACAAGGTGCAACAGGACAAGTGATGTAAGCAACCAGACCTTTAGGACAGTTTGAGGACACTTGAGCACCACCACTTGGGAGAAGTTGTAAAAATGGCCCCGCATAATCACCCGGGGCCTTTTCATCCACAAGAATTTCTTCAGGCCTGTAGGAAAAGAATTTATTACTTCAACAACTAGCATGGTAATCCTAAAATAGAATCAAATAAAAATACAGCTATTCTACTGCTTTGTAGCACCCACATCATTTATGATTTTCAATTAGGATACAATTAATGTGAAATGCAGAGGAATATGCCCAGAAAAAACATTTAAGGCCAGGTATAAAGATAAAAGCATGAAAATCTCTTTGCCCATAAAATAACTAAGAATCAGTTGATTCTGATCCCCAATTCTCGTTTCCACAGATTCTTAAAACAGTCAAGTCAACTTCAAAGTCGATTGAGGAAAAAAAACTATTTTTTTTTGATTGGATTTAGCCACAGTTCCATTAATTGCAACAACTAGCTCTGCGAGTGGCCACTGTCAACGTCACTGTAAAGAGTTTCTAGCTACCGAAGAATCAAAACATTGCAAACTGATTTTTCGAAAATGCAGGATGCACTTTTAATGATAGGATGGTATTTTCCCTTTTTATGAGGATGATATTAATATTCCCTCTTCAATCAAATCCTTGGATTCCTCAAATCCAAATCCTTGAAAATCCAAGTCACCTGTGCCATGCTCGAATTTATTAGGGATCAGAAATTAGCCATCAGTACCAAAAAACCAGCCAGTGGCGATGGATGACTGGGGTGATAAACTGCTCAACCTCAGCAAACAAACACCCTTGTACTCCTTTCATTCCCACTTTACCGTTATCATAATTGGTTGCATCGACAGAAATGGTACTAAGGGGGAGCAATACAGCCATAACCAAGGATTTAATGGTATTCAAAAGCTATTTAAAACTACAGTAAAAAATGACATATGACTATGGATAATATGCTTGAGCATCACCATCAGGAGTGGTAAAAATAATAACAAGGAAAGAATAAAATATAATACAGCAACCTCCAGTTGCTGCGCTTAAAAGGTTTTTCTCGTCCTCCCCAATAATAATGTTTCTCCTGAATTTTGGTCCAACAATTTTCATGAATGAGTGATAAACCTGTCAAGTCATCAATTTAAATGTTCTCTGCATATCAGCGGATGCAGACCCCGATATGCAGAGAACATCTGAACGGCGCCACAAAAACCTTCACACCAACATCAATTTAAATGTCCATTTGAATCTCTTGAAGGAAGGATGAAAACATTCTCCACCCGGTCCAATCTTCTATGCTACCGGGAGGGTTTGGCAGTTGATATGTGACCTTCAGCTCTTTAACGTCCAATGACTAATTTTGTGTATTTGCACAAAGATGCAAATAAGTTCATCCTGCAATGGAGCCAAGGTTATGCCTATACCAAGAGAGCAATCATTGTGGAGTGCTAAAGACTACAACAAGCAAATGAACTCAGTCGATAAAGAGGATCAAATGGGGACTATGACACCAAATGTCAAAGCTGAAATAGGACGAAGAAGGTATTTACGGAATTAGTCAATTTAGCAGTCATCAAGAAATGCATCCTTGACTCCTTGGGTAGGTGATTGACTCATCAACATTATCGCTTTGCTTTCATGAGACATCAGGGCTATGGCATCAGCACTTCTCCTCACACTACACGAGGGGAAGGTCCAGCAGCACACATTGGACACAACTGGACCCTTTCAAGGGCAAGGAAAAAGCTCTCCCTTCCCCTAAACCTAGGAAAACACGATGCTGCATGATGGGTATTGTGAAAAGCTTCAGGAAGTGGGCAATTGTGAAGTGACCATTCCATTTCTGACACCATAGCATTTCAGCATACCACCTTCAATGGTGTATTCCCAGTGGCCACTGGGCAGAAGCGGACTATGCCATGCCATCGAAAAATCTATTTTACGTTCGCATCGTGAACAGTCGCAAAAGATCTCAATAAATTCTAACTCAGGATACTTCTTAGAATCTCGTGATATAAGTATTTTTTTATAGTTCCATGTAGCTTTCAATTACAATCCTGCATGAAGGCAAAAAAATGACTGAAAATAGGGCATGCCACTTAGTTCTATATCTATTGTAAATATCACATTTGAGACATGACTTCAATTACTTGCACGTAATTGAAGGCAAAGAATTTCTCTATATACAATATTGTTTTTCTCTTGAAGTCTTATCTTTCAAAGTTCAGCATCAGCTTAATTTTCTAGATTTTCAGGGAAAATTGAAGGAGGCTGATTTTCGTAAAAATTGGTCAACTTTGACCCCATGTAAATTGTTAATACATGACACCTAGGACAAATGGTATGTACCACCAAATGCACCAATAAATGGAGAATCACCATGCAAAGTTTCAAAGCCCAGGCTAAAAAACTATTTTTTAACTTTTGGCCTACTTTTTCAATGTCAGTCCACTGTGCAGCGGATCTTATGTTTTATTCAACAACTGCACTTCAAATTGGTATGTTGTCCTGACTCTCATTCATGTTATTAGAGATGTGATTTGTTCAGTTACTTTTTTCTTATAGTGAAATTTAAAATAAATTATAATGATGCCTTTAAGTATTGATAGGTAACTTGTTAAGTTAAATCTCATTGCCTTCTAAATTCACATGTGCATTCCTTTCATTTTTTTCTGCTTGTTTTTTAGAAGTGAAAGCTACACTACAATTTTAATAATACCTATTTGCTTTGATTTTCTATTATAGATTGTAGATTATATGAAAATCCATATCGTCATCTATCAATTCTTCACCTAGTTTTTTCTATAATTTTTATTCTATTCTATTTCTATCTTTAATAAGAGAAAAAAAAGAAATTTTCATTACTCCTGTTAGTTATTGAATTTGAAAACAAACAAAACTTATACTTTTTCTTTTTTTCTGCTAATTCGTCAACTTTTCCATCAATAATAAATGAAATGGTACTGTAAATACATAAATTAAAAATGCTGATGCAATATAGATAATCATTATATCAACATACATCTAACTTTAAGCATAAAGGTTAATACAAAGATGAAACTTTAACATTGCTCATTATTTTATTTTTAAACAAATACATAGAGAATTAATTTTGGGAAAAGACCAGTTCATTTATTATGGTGTCAACCTTCACTCATCAAGCACTGTCACTTAAATTTTCAATATTAAATCAGCTATCTAGCATTGCAACATGACAAAAACATCCATTTATTTGGGCATGTCAAAAAAACTTACTGTACTAGGGGATGCACATCAGCTCTGCACGCAGCCAAGGCCCAGCTCATATCACCAGGGGAGCAAACAGGAATCCATTCTCCCTCCCAGTAGTGATGGAGAAAACCTTTGGTTAAAGAAACCAGGAAACCCTGTAAAATGAAATAATGACTCATTAAGAGATTGTTTTACCACATGCGCCAGATGCCAAATATCCCTACAGACCAGCAAATAAACAACCCTAGACTGTTCAGGGATTTCTCATGACATTCAGTCCAGATTTCTAAATCCACATCAATTCTAGTTATAAAAACCTAGGTTTGCCTAAGAAACATTTTTTCTGGATTAAATACAATCTTCGTATATTTCACATATACGAAATATACGGGGGGTGGGAGGGGGAGGAAGAAGAGGAGAGAGATTAAAGGAGTAGAGTTGATTCAATGCGAGAGGTTTAGGCCCGGGAACTCAAATGCCCTCATTACCCATATAAATGAAAGTTCATGTGTTCTGACGTCTATATCGGAAGCAGAATCAGAGTTTTTCTAATACAGTGAGGGAAAAACAATTATCAAACGGAAGGTTATGGTTCATGGAGTGTAAAGAGACAGGGGTATCATGGCAAGATTTAGTGGAGAAACGGTGGTTGTTAATTCTAAGGGATAAGGGGGTTGTACATTTTCCAATATAAAAGGCTTTGGTTGCATATGAGCATATATACTACATTTTTTGACAAGCAAATGGCCAGGAAGCGGAGTCAACGGGAGGTGGTTGGGTGCCTGTGATTGTGGTGCTGGAGGTAATTGTTGATTAGTGGGCAGGTTTTACAGTGCAGGCGGTTGCAGGGTGAAAGGCGATGGGCAGTGTTATGGACAGGGCATAACAAAGGGTTAATGGATTTGAGGATCCCGTGAGGATCACATAACCGTGGATATCCCGACCAACTACTGAAAAACAAAATTCTTCCGCCTTCCTCCCAGTACACCCTTTGCAAAAAACATCAACACCAGCTGCCCTTAACCTCTGTACCACTTTCTTTTCAAAGGCCTACAAATTAAAGGCAATCTTCAAAAACCTCTTTCCCATCCTTAGAGATAATGATAAGACATCCTCCCTCTTGCCACAATGCCCCTCAGTATTCTGCAAACGACCTGCCAATCTAAGAGATATCTCATACATCAGAGATGTGCAAATACTACCCGCAAATACTCAAACACTAGTAAGTATTCGATATTCGAGACTTCCAATACTTATGCTGAAAAAATTCTATATTCGAGATCTCCAATAATTGTGATAATTACAGTATTCAGTGAACTCTCGTTAGGACGTTACTTGATAGCATGTTTTCCTCATCAGCACATTCATTTCCTCAGGTCTGCATCGCAGTTCATGTAAATAATACAGGTTATCACAATGGAGAAGAGAAAAATAATGATGCAATTCCACAAAACTTTTTTTATTTTGTCACGACCATGGTTTTGCTGCGGCGCAGCATTGAGATATCTCTTAGATTCTGTACTACTGTACAACTACTGAAAAACAAAATCTCCCACTCCCTCGGTAACTCCCCACTTCCGTAATAGCGGTGGGTATACAAACACTGCATCAGCCTTATGTATGGTGAAAGTCAGTGGTGGGGGGGGAACGGGGTCGGAGTGCGGGGGGAAAGAGAGGAAGTGACCACGGATTGGCCAGTTGGGTGAGCATGGTGATGCATTAGGGTGTTTGATGCCCCGCAATCATCACAGACGAGTTTATAAACTCCGCTCTCTTTCATAATATCAAATTTATCCTTTGTTGACCCAAGTATGTCACTTAAGGTAACACTGTAGGAAGCGGCTGAAAGAAATCAGAACCACGGAGTCAGAGACAGGGAGGACCTTTGCCACGAGGATAACAGAACACAAAGCTTGCTTCCATAACCACAAACACACTTCCCAATTCGCCAATCATTTATTACAACACAAACATAGCAGTGATTTTACACCACACATATTACACGTCGAAAACAAGGGTCTCAAGTTGGATGGTCTGGAAGAAATAGAAATTTCAATCTGTGTAAATTCCAAATCTTGCGAGGTTTTAAATGAATTATTATATCTATCCTGCTCCCCTCTTTTAAACCTCCCCTTCCCCCTGAAATCCAACGGTTCCGCCTCGGTCACTCCCCAGACAAAACCCTAACCACCCCCGGAGCAAACACACTAACTTATATCACCACCCTCACCCGACCTGTCAATCCTCGGTCACTTTCCCTTTCCCACCCTCTCTGCGACTCCATTCCTCCCTCACCCCGACTTCCACCAGACCTGACCTCCGCCACCCCTGAAAACACCCTAATGCATCACCATGCTCACCCGACTGGCCAATCCGTGGTCACTTCCTCTCTTTCCCCCCGCACTCCGACCCCTCTCCCCCCCCACCACTGACTTTCACCATACATAAGGCTGATCCAGTGTTTGTATACCCACCTGATGATGCTGTGCCGCAGCGAAACCATGGTCGTGTCAAAATAAAAGTTTTGTGGAATTGCATCGTTATTTTTCTCTTCTCCATTATGAAAAAATTCCAAGTTACCCCGGAAACAGTTTCTTTTACAGGTTATCACGTTTTGGTTACCTCTTTAGCACATTCAGAGGAAGACAAACCAAATTTGTCTCAAGAAAATAATCCCCATATAGGTTGACTTGACGATGGATATCTCGCGAAAGGTTTAAATCTTGCGTTAAAAAGATTGTTTACGCGTACAAAATTAGGGATAATATGGTAAAAAAAATGTTTATGAAGAATTAAAAGGACACCTAGAAGCCCCCCATTTTATCGCGATGTTAATTTGTTTTACAAGTGTGGACTAGGCATCAAAACTACGCGAACACCAAGACAAGTGCTTAGCATTAGCCATGGGAAGGCCAGAGGTGGAAAGAAAATTATTAATTGAAAAGCTCAACCTTCTTCGAAAATTAGACAAAAATCCATGTACGAAGGGTGTAGAAATAGCGGCAAAAATTAAAATGCTGCCATCAATACTGAACTCTATCTCGTTCTAATCAACTCCTATGTTGGTCAGTGTTTCTGCCTTCACTCCGAACTTGTTTTCAAAAATATAAAATTATAATAGAGTGTTGTGGCATGGACAAGTGTTATGACGTTAATAGATTTGCATTAGAAATTTTAAAATGAAGAGTGTTTGCGTGCCTTTGATGTTGCATATTTATGGGGAGAAAATCCGGTTTCGTAAATTGACTAGAATAACTGAAACAAATAAAAGAAACCATTTGAAACTTAAAGGACATCATGACAAAAGTACAATTCGCATTCTATCGAAATTCTTTTCCATTTGTGCATTTCATATTGTTATGACAACCGCCAAAGTGACGCTGCCACTTCATATATTTTTGGCAGTGAACCAATTTCCAGACTAAATAGGTACTTGAATGCCACAATTTTTTCTATGAGACTTCAATATCATGAGCATAACAATTCCTAGTAGTTCTTTTCAAGATTTCTACAGTTGTTAGGTAAAAGGGAGAGAAGAAGAACTTCTTTAGAAGCACTATACCTTTTCTTTTCTCACAGAATCACTTAAAATTGCACAATCTTTCTCATCCTTTCCATTGCTGCAATCTTCCTCCCCATTACACCTCTTGCTTTTGGGAAAACACTTGCCAGAGCGATGATTGGGATCCCAGCCATCACAGCTATACTCTGTCTTACTGCACCCTTGAGAAATAAAATTTTCAAAGTTCATGAGAAGACATGAAATAAGGATTAATCTCTTTTTATTGGGAATTTAAGAAGGCTTGCATTTTGACCATTCCTACATTATAATGGGAAAGAACATACAGTAAAACCCCTCATTTATGCTTTTCTAGGGACCGCAAGAAAAAAGTGTAAAATGCAGGAAAATGCAAATAGTGGGAAAAAGACAATTTTCAGTTTCACATGCATACTTCAACAATATAAAGTAAATATATAAATAAGAAACACCGATAAACTGAATTGAAGCAATATTATTAATTTTTTCTTGAAGTATAGAGCTGCCCTTATTTATTTTTGTACATTATTTTTCTACAAAGGTTTCAACCCACCCAACCAACCAACCATTGGAGGTTGTCAAATCCAAAATTCCAGAACCAATACATTATGCAATGCCTTTCCTCTTATGACGAAGCCATTCACGGCGATATTAGACGATATGGAACTTAAAAAAAGCTTTTTAAGTTGGTATTCCTTAGTACCATGATATCTTGACTTGCCTCTTTTTGAACAGGTGTCTGCACTAGCTAGCATGTTTCTGAATCACATCGCGATTTTTCATAATTGCATCCATTGTAGAGAATGGTAATCTTAGATGTTTCGTTATATCAGTGCGAGTTGTATCATGAGAATCCACAATTTTTATTTATGCCTAAATTGAAAATATTCTAGTTTCTGCTAAGGCTCCCATGGTGATTAGACTATTACTCAAGGGTTTCCATTTTTTTTCCGCATTGGTTCATCTTGCTGCATGACAGTTTCGCTGGCATTCCAGACAGCATCTTCAGGTCCGGAGTACACATAGGAAATACATAGTTTCCTGATTTCCTTTTCTTTTACAAGGGCTTGGTGCCCTATCCTGTCCCACTTGCAGCTTTTCCCCCTTGTAGGGAGGCTTTTATGGGAGTGATTTGTCTGAGTATAATTCTATGTAGTGTCTTTTAGTGTCTAAGTGTTGTTCTGGCTATTTGTGTAAAGGTTTTGTTAAAGGGAATGTGGTGTTATTTGTTCTGTGGGTTCTGCGTGTCAGTTTTCTATTTGATGTAGGTGATTTTATGAGTTGAGGGATTTTGGGCTGTAGTTGTTTAGTCTGGGTCTGGTGGAATGTGTTTTGTGATTTGGATTTGATTAGGGGGTACCTTATTAGGTGGAGGTGAGTTTGCCATTTGGATTTTTGATGAGGGGGAAGCCTTACATAGTATGAAGATATGGGAAATATATAGGACGAAGATATAGGAAATTTGATGGGACGTCATCTTCAGACATGAAGATGGTGTCTAGAATGCCAATGAAACTGTCGTCCAGAGGGATGAACCTCCGAGGAAGAAACCCGACAACCCTGGAGTCATCTGAAAATATTGTAATTCTCATCAATTGACCATTTCGAACTAAAATAAAATTTACGTTCTGGAGTAATTAAGGATAATATAAACAATCCATGAGAATATTGTGCTACTTCGCTGGTCAGCCAGCTCAAGCAGTTATCCAATGGCAAAAAATTTCTCAACGAAATAATTTTATTTATTTAATGTTGCTTTCACACAATACAACTAATTTAAATAATTTTGCTTTGTAGTAACATGAAGTAAAACTGTTGAATTAATGCAGTATGATGGTTGGACGAATGAACCCATTATTTCACAAGTTCAGTTCATGTATTTTTAACATTCCATAATGTCTCGGTGAAAATTCATTTTCTTTCTCCAATATATGAACTTTGGTACAGCTAAAATATACTCCCGCAGGGGTTCCTAAATTATAAATTGCATCCCATACTCATTCATTTCATAGTATGACTCTTTTCCCAGCAAAAGGATAGCGAGCATCTATCGCGGTCGAAACTCGCGATCACTGAAATGATCGCGAGTGATATTTTGTCTTTCCATCACTAATGGTCCTGTGTACTGCACCACTACGCTGCTAAGTTCAAATTCTTCCGTAAAACGGAGCAAATTACTGTTCCCTCTCTTGTTTTTGAAGTGTATATGCACGAAACAAGGTAAAACAGTGTTTTATAGAGACTGGTATGCATGGCTAAACGTCAAAGAAGGGAATTTTAATTTATCGCATTCTTACCTGCATCTAACGCAAACAGCGAGAAAACAAAAAAAGTAGTGGTGTAAATACAGGGTTCTACATACGTTGGAGATATAGTGAATTGGATGGGACCCGATTAAAATGTTGTAAATTGCGGGAAAACGTAAATTCCGATAATGTAAATTCGAGGTTTTACTGTATTTAGTTTTGATCAATTATTAAAACTATCTAACCTTGACTGTAATTTGAACTCATAATGAAAAAAAAATAAAATCATGTAATGGTTGCAACCACCACACAGCATAAATACATATCATAATTAGCAATTCAGAACTGTAGCACGTCATGTTTTTGGCAGCAGGCAGTCAAATGCATGCATAAAGACATCATGCACACTTTTGGAGAAAGGACACGCCAGGAAGTCAACCTGGATGAGATATGTCTCACTGAAAGTTTGGCACATTTCAATTTGCCTTCCAAACAACCTTTGTTGGCAAGCCTGAATTTGCATCGGCAATCTGTCTGGCACAGAGCAATTGTTTTTGGCAAAATTGGCATATGCCTTTCATTCATGAGGATGAGGAGTAAGGGACCCGAGGGTGGCACACTGGGCAGAACATGCCCATCGACTACCAAGACCATCATGCGTGGTGAACAGCCACATCCTCCAAGAGGTGCCCCTGGTTTTCACTGAACATGATGGATCTAGACCTGGCCGGTCGATAAAAAGCTCCCATCACCATGGTGCACCTCTGTGCTCAGGGTGACCGTGTCTGTGGGGTGAAGGGTAAGAAGCCACAAACAGACACACTCCGGATACTCCGAAGGCCTAGTGATGGCTGGCACAATGGACCAATTGGTCTTGGTGCCTCAGGGACTCCTGGAGTAACTCCACCTAATATTTAATCTAATCTTCTTTCCATCACAGAAATTGCTATCAATATTTGTGAAGCCAAGTTTGCATGTATCAATATGATTATAATTAGTTTGTGCCATAGTCAATCAGTGAGTATATGCTGCTTGTAATTTATTTAGAGAGCACAATACCCTATGCTCCAAGGAGGCTAGGTCAAAATTTTAAAATACATATGCATTGGAGGAGATTTTAATATTGAATTTCTGCCTGATGATCAAGTGAAAGTTAGATAACTTGATACGCTAGATTCTTCTGGTTCCCTCAAAACTACTATGATTACCCCACCAGAGAGAGCAGCATTTCTAGTACATGTTTAGACTAGGTAACTACAGTAGAAGCCCGGTATAGTGAGTACGGCTTATTGCGAGAATCGCGTTATAGCGAGTGATTGTCTTTGTACCGCCAAAAGGCCTATGTTTTACATGTAAAATAAAGCGGATATAGCGAGGCCAAAAAGTTCCTTCCACGGTATACGCTCGGTATTACGACAGATATCTCTCGAGGGCGATGCACCGCCTAGCAAAAATAAACTATTGGGTTTTGTATTATCTGCTAATTAAACTAAAAATACAAGGTGAGTGCCATATCTACAACACCTAGAGCCAGTTATGTCCAAACATGAACGATTTACGGCCTTCAGTACGCTCTGCACACTCCGATTTTACGTTCTTCTTTTGTTAGGCCCAGTCATCAGTGGGAGGGGAGTGGGCGGACAACGAGCAAGATGAGAGTAGGAGAGGGAGTTAGGTCTAGGCATGGGCGATATTGATAATTCAATATCGGGATACGGTAATTTTAGCATATCATAAGGTGGCGATAACGATAACTCAGCGTGACGATAAACATCGTCTTATAGTGCCCCGATAACATATCGGGGCACGGTACGATATCGGGGCGCGATAAGATGTCGGGGCACGATAAGATGTCGGGGCACGATAAGATGTCGAAGCACGATAGATGTCGGGGCGCGATAAGATGTCGGGGCGCGATAAGATATCGGGGCGCGATAAGATATCGGGGCGCGATAAGATATCGGGGTGCGATAAATATCGCTATAAGTAGGTATCGCGATAACTATCACGATAAACATCGCGATAAAATATCATGATATCGCGCCCCGATAAAATATCACTATATATTATCACGATAAATATCGCGATGGACGTACCGGCTAACATTCGAAAACTCGACAAAGCTGATATTATCGTCATGACATTCGCAAAATTATTCAAAAACTTCCACAGTATACCTAATATTTTAATTCCGACTAGTTACGCTGTCTTTACAGCTTTCTTCGGCGATCAAAAAATAGAAGAACTGGAAGAAAAACATCGAAACTAGGGGAATTAATATTTTATATAATGGAAAATGTCCTATTTTTTCATGAAATATGTTGATATTCTACCAGATTGTGCCTGAAATGACTTTTTTGCTGTTTACCTTCGTCAAATACCACGGAAACAAAAGAAAAACTGTAAATACGAACGACTATGAGAATTATGTGGGTTTTTTCAACACCTTCGGATATAACGAGCGCTCGATTTAGCGAGTGATTTCCGAGGGATTATGAGCACTCGTTATACCGGGATTCCACTATACTAACCAAAATTAATATGCAGTCATCTTCTCACAGCAATTGTGTTCCCTTGTTTATTTCAGATCATTATGCCCAATTGCTGCATACTGATTGTAAATATGGCAGTTTCCTATCTTTTTACTGTCTTGATCTAAAGTTTATTACCCCTGGAGCATGTATTCAAAACGGTTTGATTTAAAAATGATGTTATGCATTTTTCCTAATTATGTAGTTAAAAATGAAAATTTTCAATGGTGTTGAAACACAGCAGCAAACTATTATGTGACAGTCTCTACGTGAGTTGTCAAAGGTACATACTCTTTCCTCTCCCAGCCACTATAGTTGGTGCTGTGAGTGCCACTTTAGACGATGCACTCCGTGACAGCATAATACCAAGTATATGAGGAATATTTTCACTTCACTTAGTGATTAAACCCGAAGGTTGGTTTGGATAGGTGAGGGTAGAGCTCACCCCGGACTAAACCACAGGAGTGCAAATTCCACACATTCAGGGTAGGGGGACCAGTTCCTTTCCCTGGGCCACCTCGTATTCCGAGGATTTTTCGTTTGGGGGCATCCAAAGGCTTCACCTGGATTTGAACCCGGGACCCTTCGATCAGTAGCCAAGCGCTCTACCCACTAGGCCACCACACTTGAGGAATATTTATTCATGTATTTTATTATTATTTAACTTAAATTAATTTTTCATTTAACTACTGTTATTCATTTTATCATGGATGCAACTTTTGCCATGAAGATCATTTGAACTTCGCGTTAGAAGACTACATCCAGCTGCAAAGAGCTGGGAGCATCAAGATCTGTAAAGTACCTTTGGGATTATAGGAGGCTGGAAAACTACCATTAATAACATATTCAATGGAAGAGACTTTCTAAGCTTTGATATTTTTCATAGCTAATCATTAATACATACTTACCAGAGCTTTGGGACTCTGAAATACAAATGCAAGTTCAAGCGATTAATATTCCTATTGCCTTGCAATGTTAACTATGTACAGTGAACCGCAGTAGTACGAGTATGGCCTATTGTGAGACCCTCGCCATAAGAGATTGCAGGGGCACCGTCAATCGACCCTATGACTGCCATGTAAAAAATATGGTTTTTATGAGACCCTGTTGGTGTTGGCCCCCGCAAATGGGAGAGTTTCTGTCACCAGCAAACACCAAAAGTGGCCAACCTCTGCCATAGCTTGCGATCTGTCAACAATGAAATTAATATTAAGTGTTACATACCAACTGAACATTATAAATCACCATCTGATTAATTTATTGTTAACATTGGTGGAAATACAGCAGCATTATACGTACTTGATCTTTTGTTTCCTGGGTGGTCGAGAACACACTCACACGTGTGAGTTGAGAGCATTTTCACGATAAACACCATGGCCCAAAAATGCAAAACACCTAAGTGTCGGAAGGGAAAAATGGCAAGCTACTCAATTCTCTCTTCTAAATTTGTTTTCATATTTTCTTTCACTCTATATTTATCAATGTTGAACATTTTCATGAGTTAATATTATAATTTATGAGATTATTGAAGTTAGCAGATTATTATTTGTTACCTATACTTGTAACTGCTTGATGTAATGTGATGAACGCGATGCCAAAGGAGTAGTGCTCTTAGTTTATTGATTTTCAATACGTCTATATTCCTTTCTGTGTATTGCTGCCATTATTGAGCAATTATATGAATTAATACTTAACACATTTGTTGGTATAGGAGGGCTCTACATTATCCCCATTTTTTCAGTCCTTTGTATCATACTACCTTTGCGCATATACACCCGACAAAATTACTCTAAGTATGTCGAGGGCCTAACAAAATCTTTAAAAAGAACTTCTTGTGATACAACCGCTATTTCAATAAAATTGTTATACATGGTAGAGCAGATTGTTTTTCGATGTGGACATTAAATCAGATGAAAGAAAACACCCTCCAAGGTAGGATGCCTTCCACCACTTCCAGTCTCTTTTCGTCTGCTGAAACAAATGCGATACATTATTCCAAATGGCTCCCATGAAATGTCGCAAAGAACGTCAATATACTAATCATAAAAATTAAGACCAACCAAGGGAAAGCATAAAGGCTAGCAATAAAGGTGATACAATTTTGATTTATCAGTTATGGTTTAAATTTTTGGTGAAACGAATCAAAATGATGGAATGAACATTAGAAAATGGAATGAGCATTAGAAAAGAGTAGCCTGGTCACTTGTGCATTTAGGAAAATCGTCGGCAATTCGAGGTTTTTTTGCATTTTTTTGGAGCAGGTATGGTGCTTTTTGATCTAATGGTTAGTTGGTAAATTAAGTAGGGATATGAATTACTGCAAAAACTTTCCACTTCTTTCACTATTTGCGCTCAGACTCTCCGGATGGAAATACACCCTCCACCACACCAACCCAATCCCTAGGAAATTGTTGACAATAGGTTTCATGGCAATTATTTACACCAACCCCCGGTAAGATGACACTTCACTTTAGCGAGGGTTTTCTTGGGCACTGTGAGGTCTCATTTTAAAGAGGTTGCACTGTATATACTACAACGTCATCAACAAGGCTGCCACAGTCCCGCTATTTCTCACCTTTTTCAAATGAACTTAAAATTAACATTTAATTTTGTGCATCAAGTATTTAAGTTTTTTTATACAATTTGTGACAAAATTTCCATAACATACCAAAACAGCCTAATTCATCCTCTCCATTTGGGCAGTCAAAATAACCGTCACACAAGCGACTTTTGTCCACTCGATCCAAGCACGTACAATTCACTTCATCACTTGCATCAGGGCAGTTTATGACACCATCACACCATTTCAATTTTGGCACACACTGACCATCACCAGCACAAGACTTCTCCTCACTTGGATTGCAGTGGCCACGAGAGAAACCTAAAATTTGTTTTGGATGAAATAAAATTTAGACCAGTGATTGAAAAAATTACCAATATGCCTATCTTGCATAGAGACTTCATTGACTCAGAGGTTTTGAATTTTAACCCTATTTTCCAGTGTGTACCACTGAAGGAGCATCAATACCAAATAGTATAATTTCAACAATTTTCATCACTTATAATTCATCAGCAGTTACTTGAGAATAGTTATTTATTCACAAAACAAAATAATTACGAACATATACCCAAATAGCATTCTATGTCGGAACAACAAGGACATCATAATAATAATTCATATATTTGTCCCGAGATTTGTAGTACATATACACTCAAATACAAGACACGTCAAAGATTAAATTATAAATGTTTTAGTTTCATATATTAATTTACATAGCAAACATTTTTAATTTAGTAAAGATATTAAAATTAAAGTAGCAGTTTTGTGTGTACATTTGATCTCCTTAGGAAGTTTGTTGCATAGCCTTATGCACATAGCTTTGTGACCATGAGCAGAGTTACAAGTTCGGATGAAAGGCTGTTGCAGGTCACAGCAGGATTTTGTTTCGTGGCAATGGGAATCCCTATTTATCATATGCTGAGATAAACTGTCCTTTGTATGCACGACGATTTTTAATATGTATATGCATGAACTGGCAATAAGAAAAGTTTAAAAAGGAGGTTTAGATGGATCACTCAGGGGGGCATCAGCCATCAGTTGGATGATCCTCTTCGGTATTTTGAAAATTATGTCCACATGGGGGAAAGAACCCCAGAAGAGAATACTTGAGTTAATTACGGAATAAAATTCACCATAATATACTGATAAAAGTGACTGTTTTACCAGGAGAAGTAAATTTGAAACCATTTTTTGAGAGTTCAACATGCTGATGCCATTCACTCAGATATGATTCGATCCACTTATAACAGGTGCCTATAATTCCATAGCACTTTAGTTAGAACAGGAGAAGCTTGTAGTTCACACAGTCAAATGCCTTAGAAGAGTTGAAGAATGATCTGTGTTTCATTACGGTAGTCCAGGTCTGCACTTTGTTCACCATGTGATAAGTTGCTGTTGATGTGGACTTGGACCTCCTGAATCGATGCTAGTATGTGGACAGGAAGTAGTTTGTCTCAAGATATGACATCATGCGATTGCAGAAAACCGTGAATATCTTCCCTAGTTGATTAAACAGGGGTATTGGTCAGTAGAAATTCATTGCTCTTCTACTCCCTTTTTCTTTGTAGATAGGGACAATTATTGCAGTTTTTAGTCAGTCAGGGAATAATGCCATCTTAAGGATTCATTAATTAGGTAAAGTGAGTGATCCTTAATTGCATTAAATTAACTTTCTGTGAAAATCCCAGAGATGCCATCTAATCCCGAGCTGAACGTTTTTACAGAATTATTAAAAACATTAGATAATTCTGAGTCTGAGCAGGGAAACAAATAGAGTGAATCGCATGAGCTAGGAATCAGAGGGTGGTTAAAATGATTGATTGGTGCTAAAGGTATTTGATGGGACAGGTAAAAATCATTTGGACATGATGCAATTTTCAAGTAATCAGATGTTGGGCCAATGTGGTTATATTGCCTTTCATTGCTGTTGGACTGTCAACAATGGTTCCATATTGGCTCTGGGTAGAAACTTAATGAACTTGGCTTATTATAGTATTTGTGGGCAAGTTAACTTTGTGGAATATCAGCATCACTCAAAATAAACTTTGTTGAGCATCTTTAATCCGGCACAGTCGGGACCAAAGTGATGCCGGATTAGGGATGTTGCTGGACTATGGGTCATGCATGGCAACTAGTCTATTTTTGACATCTGGAATATTTTCATTGAAAGGATTCAATTATAACAAAATATATTTGTTTGTCATTTACTGAACACAATTTTAAGAAGAATCACTGACAATAATCAGAAAGAAATGGTATCTTCATTTACAAATTTATTACTTTAAAGTATCAAAGTTGCGCAGTGAGTGAAAATAACATAAGCTAAGCATCATGAGCATCATATTGCTGCACATTCAAAAGTGTAATAATACTATCGGAAAAGGTTAAATTAAATTTGATATTTCTTATGCTGCACTTCACTCAACATATTTCCGACTGCGATTGATTTGTTATCAGCTGATTCAGCGTGATGTCAACACGTGGGTGTCATCTGCATGGCCGCCCATCACACCATGTGTGTTTTAGAACCGACTGTGAATTACTATTCCATGCACACAAAATTTCCCACATCATGTCTTTTAGATTATATCTGTTTCTGAAATAGTTCAGCCTGCTCCATTAGCATTTGGTCAGAAACTCTAACTAAGACCTTCACTTCGATGCAGCGACATGGAATATAACAAAGTGTATTTTACATTTAAATGTTGGCTTTTTAGCACATCAATAATGACCCATGATTGGGTTGATAATGAAATCCTATTAATGTTTGTTCTGTAGTAAAAGCATTAATGTAGGCTCCATTTGAAGATAACATTGATAAAAATCCAATTCTAAAATGTTCTGCAATGATGAACATAGCCAGTCTTCGTTCATTAATTGAAGTTAACTTTGCCATAGAATCTACATTAATACTAATACAAGCATACATGAAATGGTGGTGTCTGGGTTAATTACAACAATGATACTTCTCATCAATTCACTTGACTGGCTGAAAATGGATGAAAATTGAACCAAGGTAATCACATAAAAGATGAGAATTGAGAACCTTGGCTGTATTCCACTTGTCATGAGCAGCTCTTCAGGTATTTTGAATACGTAACGGCACTAGCACATTACTTTTGCCTGGTTACTTTCTGTGAGATTACCTATTTATCTAATAAACGAAACTTGTTCTGAGGAAACTTGATGGTAATGCATTATAAAAAATTATTTCCATTTAAACTTTTCTAATCTGTGATATATGTAATAGTTTGAATTAAAATATTTTTTTTTATTACTTTTACTTCAGTTAATAATTATTTCCCCAATTTAGCCCACTCTTTTTGTTTCTTCTTAAGACATTATTATGCGAGTATCACATAGAAGCATGTACTCAAGTCTTTTTTTAATTTCATTTGAAAAATAAATAAAATTTATTTGCCCAAGCAAAACAATACACAATACACAGTACTATGTACATGAATAAGACAAAGCCAGTGGGCTGTTTTCCTGAAAGGTATTAAGCTAGTATCATTAGATTCACTTACAATGTCTTAAATCTAAGAAATGGTAATTAATTTTTATATTCTATCATTTCCAAACTGTAATGCCATTTGCTAATTTCCATTACAGTTAATGTCCAGCTTCGTCTTATTACCATAATAGCATTCCCCCATGATAATTCCCCCAATGTACTTGAATCAGATGGACAGAAACAACCAAGGACTTACCTTTTTCTAATTTAGAACCCGACATTGCGGCAGAACTTGACTTCTGAAAGGGAGGTCCATGATACTCCTCCCCAGTCACATTAATGATAGGCTGCTTACGGCTCTTGGCCCGTGGCAACTCCCCAGTTTCACCAACACCTCCGGAGTCACCACAGTCCTCCCTCGCAGCCGGGCCATGACTGGGCTTACTTGTCGTCTTCACAGTGGTCACCACCCCACCACTTCCCTCCCCACCCCTCACAGCGGACGAGTGCCCTCTCCCGTCCCCCCCACCCCTCCCCACCACCTCACTCCCACTCTCACTCGCGCATTCCTCCTTGCTCTCCACGCCACGAAACTCCAAGCCCCTAAATGGCTTTCCCATGGATGCAGAAAGCTGCACTGGATATTGCTGAGGTGGTGCCATGATCATGCACGCCAATTGAGATCCACCACTGCTGACAAATGGCTGTTGCGCAATCGAGTGGAATGAGGGTAGCACCTGCTGAACATATTGGTGTGGTAACGGTGCTTGCACGAATTGTGAGTGCGGGTAAACCTGGGCCATATAAGGTTGCTGTAAAAGAGGATGCTGCGTTAACTGCACATCAAAATCTGAATTTGAACCTTGTGGCATGTACACAGAGTAGGCAGAGGCATAATTGTTCCTGAACTCGGGCCTGTCAGTACCCGAGTGTAAGTTATCATAAGATCCATACAGTTGTCTCCCACTAGGATAGTTAGTGTTGTACATAAAAGGGCTGCTGACAAAGGGCATGACTGGCAACGGAGCACTCACGGAGAAGGATCCTCGGTTTGTGACAAATGGCTGCTGAGGAACCACCATCGGCTGGTGCATGTTCATCATTCCAAAGCAAGGTGGTGATGGTACATAATTTTGTCCATAAAAACAAACTGGGTACGAAGAAGCAACTTGTGTTTGAAGAAATGGAGATGGGTCAGACTGCACAATGACCTTCTGGCTCGTCTGCAACCGCTCTCCAGTAACAGACACATCAAAAGGTACATCTGTTCTACTTATTGAACCAACATTAACTGATGAATTTCTTTTCCGTGGTCCTACCTTCGATTTTGGGTGAGTGTTTTCATTGTACGGATACACGTTTCTAGCCTTCCGCACCGGCTTTGGTGATTCAGGTAAGTTCAATTCATCATAAAAAAAATCTACACCATGCATTGGTGAATGGTTTGAAAGTTTTACACCACTTCCACTACTGCCATTTTTTACTGATTTGATTGCTGCAAGACTTTGAGCTATACTTTCATGAGGATGGGTAGCAATGTAGCAGTCAGCACTCGTACATGGGTTGGACTTTGAAGATGGAATTTGGGGTTCCAAAAAAAAACTTGAATCTTCAACTAAACTCATTACCTGCTTCCCAAATGTTGTTACATTTTTAGAAGGCACGTTAGGGCTTTTTAGTTTTAAATTACTATTTTTTTTATTTTTTTGAAGCAATACAACTACATCAGCTAACGAATTAGTATTTTTTAATGTCTGTTCAATATTATTTCTTGTGGCAATCAAAATTGCCATTAAGGTTTCAACTCTCCCACCTCTTTTCTCAGCATGCACTCCACCAATAAACATAGAATTTTTCTTTGCCAGAGATTCCACCCTTTTTCTCCACCTTGCTGGTTGAAACCCATCTCTTACATCCCCAGATAAGCTTAATCTTCTGAGACTAAGAATCAAAGGCCCACCATAAACCATGTACTCCCTGCCTAAAGCACTACGACCTTCGCTATTTGAAGAATCAATCAAATAGTCTTCTCTAGCTCCCATGCTATGTTCAAGGTCTCCATCAGGCTCAGCCGAGGAGTGTAACTTCTCCCAAGGGGCCTCTACTTCAGACTCTATGAATCCATTTCTTGATGCATCACTCTTACGTGCAGCTGCATCTGCAAATACAAAAAAAATAATCCTTAAATTAGTAAATCTCTGAGACTATGAGGGGATAATGCACAAGCACATATTTTTGTACCAATATATACCACCACATGTTTATTTACAAATTTTCAGTCACCTAGTTGAAAACCTAGTTGAAAATACAAACCACTTATGTGGTAGTACATTGAGAAGCACAATCATTTGGCTCTCACAAGAGAGTGGATGACAGTTGAAATAAATAATTGCATCATGTACAGTGGTGGAAAAAATAAATGCAAATTTTTTTGGGCACCAATGCGACATTCGCAGGAACTTCTAGGAATAGCAAAAAACGGGCAACTCCATGAAAAGAAGGCATCAACTGTGAGTGTTCGAATTCACAAGACAACTCACTTAAGTCAGAACCTAAAGCTTACAAATAAATTACCCATTCTATGAAATTACCTCTCAAATTCTCTCGTAGCCCCAAATTCTCTCGCATGTTCTCTTGTAGCGTTCGTCAGTTTTCATTTCGGCATTTCTCTTACAAATCTATATTTACAGCATTCAGTGAAGGAGTGGTTAACTGCATTCATTATCCAATCCATCCCCAATAGATGTCGACTTCTTTATATGCTAAGGTCAAATAAAGGACATTTACTGGGATCGACTTTCCATAGATCTTTTTATATTATGCACCCCTTGTCTCTTTTACTCAGAAAATTAAAATAATACTGTCGCAGGAACAAATACCAATTATCAGATACTAAAGAATGCACCAATTAAAGTAAGTACTGTGCATACGCCTATTTTTCACTAGTTTCAATCTGCAGATATAAGAAGTACATGCATTTTTACATGGATCGTGATCTATTATTCACAAATCCTTTTGATTGGGGAGAGGGAAGATAAGGGATACCATTTCCAAAATTATATAGGCACATAAATACCTAATTAGGTTGGCATATTTTTCCAATTTGTCCTTGATCTAATAACGGAGATCCGTGACCACTTGAACATTGTGGCAATTCACTTAACAATATTTTAGCATTGAAATAACCCTTTATTATTAGTTAGTAATCTATGATTAACAACACATTGACACCTGACTAAATAATATTTAGTAGCCATGACTACGCCGAACCAGTGTTGTTAAGTGTTCTCCAATAACTCGAATGTTAAGTGCCTAATGCATGATTTGTCAATTGCTGTCCTCTTGCCAGCAGTCAGTGCAGCTAGCATCATTCATAGCAACATCATCAGAAAATAAGCAACATCAAAAATTACAACATATTTGTAAGTGTAAGCCTATTTCCCAAGGGTTATATGTACAGCTTAATACGTTCAACGCTGACAGACAACAATCGTCGTCCGCCGGGTGCTATCCGCTGACTGCGAACGACGATAGTTGGCTAAGTTCCTAATCCAATCTCAAGGCCGTCGACAGAAGACGCCACCTCTTAGTTCTTCCTTTTCCGTTGTCAGTCATTTGATAGCCCTCGGAGCGTGTGCAGTTGACGCAGCCAGAGTTTCCCACATCGAGAAGCGCCATTACAACAATTTATGTTTACAAGGTAAGTTATGTTTTTTGGGTGTGTATTAGCCCTCTAGTTTCAGTTTTTGAGAGTTTTTTTTCCCTGTTACTTTTATGAAAAACAATTTTCATTTTGATCTCAAGTACTTCGCATTTAGTTATATAATTTTTTTAATTGATTGAATAACACACCCCCTCTCCTCCCCCCCTCCTCCGCACCCAGAATTACATTTAATACTATAACATCCAATTGATTCTTTCAAAATGTTTTCTTATTTTAATATATTTTATTAAAAATCCTCGCACATGTATTTCACACTATTGGATTTGTTATAATGATATAAAATTAGTTCATGAGTACATGAATCATTTTTTATATTTTTTCAATTGTCGACCCTTGTTTTTACAATTGCACTGTTGACATTTTTGGTTTATTTTCGTTAGTTACTTATAAATTTGGATTCAATGAAGCTTTCACATACATCTATTCCTGATTTTTTTATTTTACTTCTGCATTGAAAATATAACAATGTTAGGCTATTTGCAAATATCCAGAATATACTTAAATAAAAATTCCCAATTGATCAAAGATCTGCTTTTTTTTCCTAGTTTTCAAATAGGTCCTCTAAAAAACTGATGATATTTATCGATGTATGCGATATAAATATAATTGATGTTAACATTCATTTAGCAAATAAATTGCTGTTTTTTGTGGATTTTTATTTTCTAATATTTTTTCTCTCTCATGTAGGGACCAGAGAAAGATATCTCAGAAATGTCTATTCTTGGGTTATTTTTCTCTCTATGGGAAGTAGGTAAGTTATTTTACAGATTTTTCTAGGGTTTCAATATTTTTCCTCTGGTATGCGCATAAATATGCCTTACAGCCAAGACAAAATTCACATTTTTAAACATTTTTTTCTTTCAGAATAGTTCCACTCGTCGGGGTGGCTAAAGCAGAAAAGAACGGAAAGGGAAGGCATTACGAGGAAAAGGGAGTACCCATAAAAGAAAAATCGAGTGGGAAACCCCCGTTTATTGCCCCACTACCCGCTAATATGCACCTCCCCCCCAACTTATCAAACTAAGGCCCTTCATTGACATATAAGAAAATGGACAATGTTGTGACTCCGACACAATGACTGTGAATAGATGAATCCAAAGTTATTTAGAGGGTTCGTCTTATCTTCCGTGTGCATGCATGAAAGGTAAGTGGCACAGCTATGGTATCAAACTCTAAATACTCACCGATCCATCCCGATTAGTTTTATGAATTCTTATTTATACTGGATCTTCCGATTCTGATATAGGCGGGCCGGGACATGTTAACAATGTTGTAATGAAATTAATGGAAGGAAAGCGGGACACTGGACTGTCTCTTTTCATGGATAATTACTAAATAGTGCTGACTTGGCCCACCACTTGCTTGAGCGAAGGATCTATTTTACCGGAAATCTTAGAGCTACCCGGAAGGGGAATATAGTGAAAAAACTGAAACGGGGGGAGGTAGTGGACGTGTTCAGCACCGATGGGGTCTACGTTATGAAGTGGAAGGATAATCGGGACTTTGTGATGATCAGCTCTAAATTCGGAGGTAACTTTAGGGGGTGGTGTCACTTCCAACCGGAGGCCATTGTTCGATATAATGAGTCAATGAGTGGCATCGATCAATTTGATCAAATGATGTCATATTATCCCATTGAGCATAGGACTCTAAAGTAGTATAAGAAGCTTAGTATCCACATAAAATTTTGGGTTATTTTTGTTAATGGTAGAATGCGATTTGATATTTTTATGTAATTGAATGTATATTGTTTCTACTTGTCTATATTATGGCTGTTTTGCATCTTAATTATAATATTATTTTATGTATTTTAATTTTTTGTGTAATTTTTATTTCTGTATTGGCTTTGCATTGCTTATGACATTTTATGCATGTATGTACTCCTGGTGTTTTCTAACATTTTTATTATATTTCTTATTGCAGGGCAATCAATAGTTTACATTGAAGTATTTAGGTCAAAATCCAGTTCTTGTAATTGTAATAAAAATAAAAGTTAAATTTATACATATATTTGGATGAAAATGACTTATTTAATGTGTCTGTTTAACGCTTTTTTCTCTTTCAAACATTTAGGTAATTTACACTTTCGTTTATTTTTTTCATTTATGCTTCTAAAATATTCCCGTACTGCCATTAAAATGATTGAAAAGTGCTAAATAGCTCTAAAAAAAGTTTCAGTGATCATTTTTAAATCATAAAATGTTTTTATGCTCAAAGCACGTCTTGAGTCAGTAGAAGGAACAAATTTCATATTAGCAGCTAATATAAAATGTCAGAAGAGCAAAAAATATCCTAATACTGAATCTCACTGCAAGAGTATGCAAAAATAAATACATTATTCATGAAGGTAAGAGATGTAGGAGTTAGCCTTCACGGAAATATTTGGTAAAGAATTATTGCGAAGGATTGGGCAGTCTGTAGACGGGAAGCTACAAGGTTGTGGATTTCAGAAGGAATTGATGAAGGCCATGAACTACCTGAGCATTTATAAGAATGATTTTTTAAATAAATTGTAACCAACAGTATAAGAAACAATATTTAATAAGGAAGTCCGCACATATTTCATCGAAAGTAACAAGAATCAATGGAAGAAACTTTGAAACGGACGATAGGGGAGAGTATGCAACCACACACAACACCCGAGTGATGCTATCAGGTGGCGGCGGATGACGATTGTCATTCAAAATAAAAATTCATTTGTAACGCATAATTTTTATTTTACAGTATTTTAGTTGATTGAATTTTTTTTTAGTGGTATTACATGAAGAAACTTTAAAAAAAATTTCAGTCACCGGCATAACCATAAAAAAATAGTGCCTCGTTGAATGTGTTAATGGACATGCTCCATCTTAAGAAAAACGACTCTCCAGCAACAAATCCACATCACTAATTCTCCTCTATTTTCCAGACTATTCCATGGTTTACCACAATACGTTTTTCTCGAGACTTTACCATGAATTGTATAAAAATGAGGCCATTTTGATAAGAGAAATGGTATGAGATAACAAGAATGAGCCAAAAAATTCCAAATTTGATGGATTTGATGAACACCATAAGATTCTATATTAGTTTCAGTTGCATCCACTGCAATCAATGTTTTCAACAGTAAAATGCATGCTTACATCTGGAGGTTGCTTACCTGAATTGGATGAAATTAGAACCATCAGTGCACCACATGCTACCACACCTACAGTGATCAAAGTTGCCACAATGATCATTTGCTTCCTCTTTTTCAAGCAATTGTACATATCTTGCAAACAATCAAAAATGCATGTACACAGCTTAAATGGAGATGCCCTTCCTAGTCCACCATGTCCTTCAGGATGTGAGGAAACTGTTCTTGGATCTGGAAAGAGATCAGAAATGAGTATATATGATGGGTGTGAAGGTAACAAGCTACAGGAGTAGAGTATAAATATTAACTTAAAATAAATAAATAATTAATTTTAAGTTAATTAATGTTTATACTCTAAGGTTAAATTTAATTATTAATTAAAGTTCTAAGGATCTAAGGATGCCTTTGCCAAAGGCTCTCTTAGAAACAAGATCTCCATTACTTTCCATAAAAAACCACTGAGAAATATACCCTAGCAGTCGCAGAACTTGCCCTTCCATCCAGACCCATAAATCCCAGGAAAGTAATGCTTGCCATGTTTCGTGGAGGCTAAGGGGTCCAGACAATATAGGAATGAGCAGTATTTGCCAAACCAGTGGGTGTAACAGTCAACAATAATTTAGAACTGCCATGGGCATAGCAGTCCACTGCTGTCTGTTTCAATCTTAATGCCCTTGTCTTTTTCTTCACTATCGGAAGAGTTGACATCAGAAGATATTTCTTTGTTCAAGAAATCCATCAAGACATACAAATATATTCATTACTTTTTTATTCTTATCATGGTATCTTTTGGCTACAAGCCTACATTAAAAGAAATACCAAGTTATCCATTGCTTGAATTTATCAGCTCTGGATTCATTCAAGTGAAATAAAAATAAATAAACCTGAAATTCTGGAAGGGCCAGTGAAATCCTCATTGCACAGGTTCTTGTACCATGCACCATTGAAAGCAATGACTACGTGTGTTTAAACTGGCTAAAAATGGCTCTTGTTTTATAAGATATTTGTGAAAAATTCCTCCAGACCTTCAAATAATTTATTAGAGAATCACTGCTATGATTTACAATCATGACAATATGCACTAGTACTTGATAAACTTGATGCATGTGCCCCCATGGAAGTGGCAGGGAATTGCTTCTCCTTATTCTCTTAGAATAAAAATATTCATGCAATAGTTTAACAAATACGTACTATTTTGAATATTATGATTTTAAGTATTTAAGCCATGGAAGGTAAGTACCAAAGAAGTTCAGAATCCACCTAGGTAGATTGTAGCAGATGTTGGTGTGGACAGGAAATATATTAGCACAAATTAATAACAATTCCACAGTAACATGGAAAATAAAAAACAAACACTATGGAGTAAAATAACAATGGATGAAGGATAGTAAGTTACCCTATATTCCCATTGTAAAATGATAAATTACTTCTAAAACAATTATTTTAAACAAATCTCTCAAAGAAAACATGCCAAAATCAACAAAAAAGTTTAAAAAATTGGTGCTGCAAGAAATGGGACAAATTGGACAGTGCGAATGGTGAACTCCCGATGTACTGTCCAATTGTTCCATTAAAAATCCGAATGGTGGATTGGAAACAGCTTAGTAGAAAACAATTGTTTAATTTTGGGCTTCGGTTGCTTTTTCATCCAAGCACAACTAGAGTAAACCAAAATTGGAATTCTGTAGTGGGTCAAAATTTTTTGGCATACCCATGTTCTGCGAACAAATTGCAAGGGAGAATCCCAAAGATGTTTTTTCCTACAAGCTGACGATGGAAGAATTTCCTTCCCTATGGGGCAAGGAGGGAATATGTCTTCCATTGGAGAGACCAGCGGGGAATTGCAATGATCTCTGAATTTGGATGGAACTTTGTTGCAACCACTAGAACTGGAAGAAACCAGAGGCGGTGGTTGCATATAACAAACTCGTGGGTGAAGTGGAACTTTTATGACCTTTATTTAGACCTTTTCATTGTTTAAAATTCCACATTATCGATCTTCTACTACACCTGTAATTTCTAACAAGTATCATAGAGAAAAAAGGACCACACATTTTCATTAAAATTAGCAAATAATATTAAAATATAACTATATAGATAAGAAGAAATTTTTATTGACTGTGTATACATTGTTACAGCAATAATTTTTATCTCTAGTAGAGAAAATCAAATGAATGCAAGTGAAAATATGAACTGCTGAGGGATGTTGTAGGTAAAAAACGAGAAAGAAAAACACCCAATAAATTGAAGAGTCCACAACAAAATTTGGCGCTGAAACTAGAAACATGCTAAAGTGGCACTAGTAATGAGCGGACGCTCAAAAATGGAAAAGAACCATTACAAAGCAAGTGACCTTTATCAGTCACCTGCCACCGACGAGAGTAAGGCAGAACTTCTTAAAAGTCATCATCACTGGATGTGTTAGTATATTAAATATTCTGTATGGAAAAACAATGTCTTGCCTCAGTAAATTCTTGTAAATTCAAAAATGATTATTCAGGTAATAATCATAATAATTGTGACACCCAGAATCGTTGGTTGCATAGTCAATAGGATATATTTAAAAGCCGTCCCACAGGCAACTTTCCTTGACTCACAGATGGCACTGTAATAGGGGATCCAGATAGGCTACCTGGAAATTAGGATTACTACTGGATTACTTGCACTTTACCCTATCCGTACCCGATTTTTTAAACAGATACACTATCCAATCCAATAGCAGGTAAAATATCTCATTTTTACCACCATCTATCCATGTATTCTCGTGTAATTTACAGGGCACGTGCTGGCAGGGATACGCCTCACCAAAATGCGGAATATCCCTCAACAGTTTTAATTGGTTATCATGGTTTAGCTATACAAAAGATCGTTCCATAGGTTAGGAAATCCTCAATTTCTTTGTCTGAGATTTTTCTTCATTACAGTAAAAATACCATCGATGAGCGGAAAAATTAAATACCCAAAACTAAAGAACATGCATCCTGAAGGCCAGCTCAAATGGTGAGACTAGAGTTCACCAAGTATAAAGCCAAAGGTAGTGTGAAATTCATTCCATTGAGGGAATTATTCCTTTCCCTCTGCTGCCTGAAGTTTCCCACAAAGATTTACTACCCAGAAAATCACTCTGGCTTGTGGTCAACAGCATTTGTTCAATATAGCTGATAACTTCAGGTTTAACCATGTGATACCCTTCCATAATGGAAAAAAAATTAATTCATGTACCTGAAGATGTAACTACATTATGAAACCCGGATTGTGCCTATTTAAATCTAAAGTGAAAGTAACAAAGTTTCATTCTTCTATTTTCCAGCATTTGTTCAAGCTATCCAGTGCACCATTGCAAAAATGTATTGATTTGAGAGGAAGTTCTCATAAATATGCAAACCTGACTGCTGCTGATGCCTTTCCTGGACTTGTACATGAGAATTTCTTCGTGTCCTTGACCACCAATGCCTTGGAGCATGATCAGGCCGTTCTTGATCAAGTGAGGCCTGGGTAAGGGACACCTCTGTCAGTGGAACGTTGTTCCCAATATGAGCGGCCATCCTGATGAAAATATAAAAAAATAACTGCATTCACAATTTAAAAATAGCCTTATGTATTACCCACCCTATTATATGAGTTTCATTAAATTGTGACTATTTCATGAAATGAAACAACATTAATTCAAATACAGAATCCAACTGATGGAAAGTGAAAAAATTTTCCAGTGAACTACAACCTCAAAGTGATTTATGTAGCAAAGCACCCAATGTATACAAACAAAACAAACAACCAGCATTGATTTTAGTATTTTCTCTGTGCTGTGCTGACATCAGTTCTTGATGGATCATTATGGATCCTAATGCAGCTTAATTATCCTCATGTAACTTCAAACAGGTCTACAACAAAAGAGCTAAAAATTGATGTTGCACTTGAAAGAATCTAGACTAAAAATTCACACAATGGTTTGTTGTTCAAAAACATGAAAAAAGAGAAATTCCGGTGAACTTCAGGACACCTGATGGCAAAGCAAAGTCATACATGAGGCTGAAACTACTATGAATGCTGGATACTCTCAACAGATGTGTTCATGTCAGTACTAGTGCCAAAGGTCTTCACAGGACAATGCACCTTACCTGATAGTCAAATTGCAGCAATTGAGGTCTGGAATGGCCACCATCAGACTCGGAGGATAAAAGTAGGTATGCATTATTCAAATATGTTTCCATTTTTTCATATGATGACGACATAAATTCATATTTTTGTGGTATGTTAGCCTAATAGACTCATTAAACCTTGGGGTAAAATCCATACAGATTGGCTGAACAGATTAAAGAATGATGTGTGTTCAGTCAAAACTTAATACTGCTGCTTGTCGGCCCCGGTGGCGGCGTGGTTAAGTACTTGCCTGCTAACCTTAGGGTCACGGTTCGAGTCCCGCCTGAGTGGATTTTTTCAGGACATGGATGTGTGTGCTCGTCTGTTCTTGTTAATCGTTAAATACCCCGATGTATAGGCCATAGGTGCTGTTTTCGGTGGTAATGGAAAATAAATAAAAATAAAATACATCCAACACACCCTTAAGTGGAAGCACTGGAACACAGGTGAAGTAGCCTATAGTTTTACATGCATCATTAAAATAATTTATGAAGAAACAATTTGAGTTGTAGGCTGATGTTTTCCTCTGTGTCTTGGTGTATACTAATACTAATATCTAAGGAAGTATTTGTACTGAGGCCAAAATATTTAGGATTTTTTTAAAACTAGGGTTAAAACTAGCTTCAGGAAAAATTATGAAAACGGGCAAAGGTGGGTGTGGGGCCTTGGTTGAGTTGAAATAGAATGACCTTGATGATACTGTGGTCATGGTGGAGACAGGAGGCTGCTTAAAGAATTCTCTAGTATACATGGAAAAGATAATGACCAGATATATTTTGAAGGCCAGTAAAAAGAATACTAGGATTAATAGTAATCAGTAGAGGAGAAGAAGGTACGAACAACAAAGTTTGGGAAACAACAGCTAGAAGGGGTGAGCAAGTATTCATTTAGGAAGCTGAATAACTAGCGATGAGTGAAGGAAGAGGGAAATAATCAGTAGAATAATAGCCCAGGCAAACAGGGAATTCCATTGAAAGAAAAATCTGCTCACAGCCAGAAATACAAGCTTGGGAGTAATGAAACACTTCATTAGAACTTATATCTGAAGCATATCTTGACTTTATGGACTTTATGGTAGGAGCAGCAGAAAAGATGAACGTGGAAGCATTCAAAATGTGGTACTTCAGAAGAATAATGAAGTTAAAGGGGTTTGACCAAGCAACTAATGAAGAAGTCCTAAGATGAGTGGGAGAAAAGAGAAGTCTTAAGAAAAATTTATGAAGAATACAGCATCATGGGCCATATCTTGAGGCCTGATGAAGACAGTCTACTTGAGGGATAAGTGAATGGAAATAATAGAAAAGGAAGACCTCACATGAAATATACCTATAGCACAAGTTGCCAAGGATATAAAAGACAATTAGGTGAATATGAAAAAGTTAGCTGGTAGGATAAGCAAGTGAAAAGCTGGGACAAACCAATCTTATGAGTTTTTGTGATTGATAATGATTTTCATGCTTATTATGATGTGATAATGATACAAATCTGCAGAGAGATTGGTATGGTGTCTGAAGAAATGGGGCCTCACAACCAGAAGGACAGTTGAGCTGGTGCTCAACTTTAAACTAGAAAGCTACAGGGAAATACTTTTTATTTCAGTGATTCTTCCTCTCCCCCTCTGCACCAAACTGACAAAAACTTCTACACCAAACTGACAAATACTGACATTACAATAACAATTTTAATCTGCAGATTGGCTAGTTATAAATGCTTTGAAATACAAAATTTCACTAGCAGAGTACCTTCATTTAAGTCCTTTTCAGCACCTGCAATTTGGTAAACAAAGAGACTGTTCAACTTGCATCTGCATGCCTACAGGCATTTTAAATGTATAGGCACATAAATAAACTATTTGGCTACTAAGGAGTTGCAGATGGTATTTATTCCACTGAAAATTGTCCTGAAATTTTCAGTTTTGCATGTTTATATGTCAGTTATTTTTCAAACACAAATGCAAATGGTATGAAATGAATAGCAGAATCATGAGAAATAAAACTGCACACCATTTTTTATGGTGCGTGCTCAGCACATGGAGGGTGCCAGAGTGGAGTGGTGAACTTTTAACTATTTCGATGCCTCACTCAAGTACCACAGATGCTATACATTAAATGTTCACTCACATACTAAGGTTAATGCTATGCTGAGAACCTGTTTATTGCCATACGTTATTTTGAAATTGAAATATGTCACATCACCTGACAATTATTTTCCCCGTGCAAAACATAGAGAATTATAAGGGACTGGTAAGATAATTTGTTGGTGGTTTCTGCGTGAAAGATTTTATGAAAAACCAGTGGTCTGAACGGTTTTTTAATTACTACGCCCTACATCGGGTGAAATCCGCACAACAGGGTAGAGGGCACATCTCCTCTCCTTGCACGGGCTGCATAGTGCCTCCCATAGATATGGTCAGCAGCGTCGGTAGTGGGGGGCAGGGGGCCATACGCCACCCCCCCCCCCCCCAGAATTTGCCCCGGGCCCTTGATAAATGAGTCTTCATTAATAAAAATTAAATTTCACTTGTTTCCAGCTTGCCTTTTCCCTTCTGACGCATATTCTACCACCTTCATCCTCCTACCAAGGTAGGCCCCTCCCAGCGAATATAGTTCCGACGCCCCTGGATATGGTGACCAGTAAATCACACAGGTTGGGTCCACCTGGACTCGTCCTTTGAGACCTACAGGATTCAAACCGGTTCATGCCGACTGAGCAACCAGCTCACTGTGCTATGCCACCACTTCGCTACATGAAATACCAAGTTGATAGGTTCGCAATAAACGAATAAAGTATCAAAATCATAGGCCAACACAATTATTACGGTGATCACACTACATTCAAACATACTTCTCACATAGAATGGAAACTTCATGACAACAATAGTTTAAAACGTCCTCTTCACGAGTCAGGAAGAAAATGAAACTGGGATTAAAGAAACTGGACACAAGTTGCTCAACGTTTTTATGCGAGTTGCTTGTTCCAAGATAGACATAGGTATGGCTTCAAAACTATCAACAAACATTGCGCTACCGCCGACAGAGAAATCTCTTGTCGAAGGATTTCAAAATTAGTAGCAGGCACGTCATCAACCACAGTCGGTGACTCAAGGGTAACCGACTCATATGAACTGAGCATTCCAAATGAAGTTATAATCGCATTCACACTATCACTGGCAAAATCTGGTATTTAAGTACAATCGTGTGCGCTATGGATGATCTTATGAGATTTGATAACAGTGACAGCTTAGGTTTAGAAGAACAAAAAAAAGTGATTCCTTGCACCGATTTTACGGCTAAAACCCTAACCTCATCATTACACATAAGGGAAACACAATACACCACTCACCCATTCGTCCTGGCTTCACTGGCACGCTATTCCACCGACATACAATACGTTGCTGCCCATACACTCACTGCCTCGTTCTTCGACGTCCGGCCAGGCGAACTCCATCTAACCGCGCATGCGCGCTCACGAGGGTTCATTTCGTTGGTGAAAGAATTCCAGCGAGGGGATACTATATACATACTGCGATCATTGCGATAAACTGACAGAATATCTGCAACCGGATGGAGCACACTTTTATGAAAGCATTTTGGAAAATAAATGAACTCAGAAAAATATGAAGACCCCCAAGAAAACTTATTACTGACTGCAAAAAATAATGACAGACGACGTATTTATAACCTCTGATGCCCCCGGCGGAATCTAGAATGAGGCCCCCAATGTTATAGTCTTTTACAACTATATTTACAATTCCTCTCTTGCGAGGCCCCCGGTGTCCGCCAGGTACGCCATATGGTAAATACGGCCCCGACGACGAGCTAAAAATCCTTAGGTCAGCTTTGCCGGTCGGGTTGCAACCCTCTCGTGCATTCGCATCTTCAGGAGCGCAGCGGACGAATTTGCATAAATGCAGAAAAAATAAGGATGCATTGGATGTAATAATTTATTCGAACTTGGAACTTAGTGGTGGCGGTAAAATATAAATGGAGAGAGAGAATGCCTGGCAACAGCAAGCGTTTAGTTTGTCATATGATTTCTCTGAATGAACAAGTAGTTTTCCAAAGGGTGCCTCTAAAAAGAGTTACCAAAGCCAGCAAAGAAACTTCGGAAGCTACTACACTATCGCGATTAATTTTTATAGGGTGAAAAAGGAAGCGTTTTGTAATGCGGTATAGCGCCTAGAAACTGAGGCTTGACGAACATGTAAAAAAAGCGTATGGAAATATGTCTAGCCTCCCACCGCACCATTTAGTGCTGGACTCTATTGCAATGCTTTGTGCTAAAGCTCATTACGTTGGGATGAAGAATTAAACTTTTAACAAGAAAGAAATTGAACGACTCATATCGGAAAGCTTGTCATGAACAATTTAAAATTATTCTAGAGCGTCCATTCTCCAGCCTTTCCACATGGAGTATCTCCGGGTCAAACATGCAGTGGTGTGCTGTGTCCAAAAGGCGTTTGGCCACGAGGGAAGACGAGTCTCCTTTCTCCCAACATTTACGATGTTCAGTCATACGGATGGAAAAGTTCCTGTCTGCCTGATAGAGCACTTTGCACAATCACTGTACATTAAATCTTGTACACTCCCAACTGGACGGTGGGGTGAAATCGGTCCTTTGAGTTGCACAGGAGGCTACCCAACGTTAATGGGTTGTAAAAAGAGATTTTAAGTGTGTCTTTTGGAACTTTTGGAAGCTAAGAGGAATTTAGCTATTTTGGAAGAGAGGTTGGCGATATAAAGTAATCCACGCCACTTCCTAGGTTCCGGTAGGGGCGCTGAGAGAGTTTAAATTTTAGTGATGGCTAACTTCTAGCGTTTTTTACGCAGAATGCTATCCATTATATGCCTCCATATGCATTATATAGCCATTTACATAAGTAATGTGTCTAATTATCTCCAGCTCTCTGTGAAACTCAAACTCAGCTGGAGTAAGCTCAGCTCACTTACTCACTCATAAAACTCTGCTAATAACGTCAGTCATAGTCATTGATTATCACTTTTTGTTCAACTACATACATTTGAACGACTTAAGAATCATCGTTATTTAAACGTTATTCCTATTAACGTTCATCCTATACAGCATTAACGGAAAAACTATTTGTATGGTTACGTTTATTTTCGATGTCTTAAATATTTAAACTTACTGGTTTCTGTTTTGGTTAGGATAAATTTCCGGCCGCATCTCTTTCACGAACGGAATATCAATATCCCCAAGATCCTCTTGATTCAGTGGCCTAGTGAATAAAAGTATGCAAACGTGCTAAGATTGAAAACATGAATGTATGGTATCATGTTAATCGAATGCGCCTTCTTCTTGCGTTTTCTTCCCGCTACGGTTTTCTAAGTACTTCAAGAATTTCAAAGCTCGAGTGAGGCCAACATATGGGAAACGAACAATGGTGAGAAGTCGACGGAAATCAGACAAAGCTATTAGTCATAAAAACTAAAAAAAAGCTGAAGTTATAACCCACATAGCACTCAAGCAGGATTCCAGCCTGTATTTTGGCTGAGAGAATACAGCTGGATTCCAGATTGAATGCGCGGCTAATTGTTATGAGCCATAAATTTCTGACTGGTGTAATCTCTCAGCAGCTCCGCTTTTGTAGCTGGATCATTCCTTGGCAATTAGATCAGGTGATTGCCCTTAGGGTACCCGATTTTTACCAAACTTGGCAAAACTCTATCATTTGATAGGAAAATGGAAACTCCAAAGCCTTTAGTTCAAATAGTCTCGAAGATATAAAATGTGCAGTCTTTTATGCAAAATTTGCATTTTGCAACGTTGCAGTTTCTCGTAAACGGTTGCATATTATGCAAAATGGCTCCATAGTTTCCTTTTTACAATCAAATAATGACGCTTTGCCAAGTTTGGTCAAAATTGGTTCCCCTAAGGGTCATTTTTGCCGATTTTTTGGTCGAATTCACGTGGAATGACCCAGCTCCTTCTTTTTTTTCTTGTTTGCCATTCGGTTCAATTCAAACTTCTGTTTCCTCCTTTTCGCGGAGTGTACCTAACTCCTCTAATATCCCTGCCTCTTGAACTCAATAAAATCCTTTGTTTTCGGTTATTCTGAGCTGTAGTATTCAACAGGTTATGGTCCAAGGACGACATCCAAACTCCACCACTGATTAAAATGACTGTTTTTTGCTGGAAACAGCGTTTTTCCGTCTGCAAAATTAGCTTCTCGTAAGTCACGTTGCAAGGTGATGGTTTTGGAAACTCGTGTGTCACGAGAGCTATAATGACTGGTCATCAGTCATTCCGAACTGTTTCTGTCGAAGTGGTTTGTGAGGCGTTGTTCTAAGAAATGGCATTGGGTGACGGCAATGAGTGTAGGGACGAAAAAGCCTTGACAGATTTTTGCCTTATGGTCCACCCTGTAAAGAAACCTCATATTAGGCCAGTAATACAGCCAAGGACACCTGGGATGCTTTCCCTAGGGTTATAACGATAGGGTAATTGGCGGCATGCGTCTCTGCTTCAATGAATACATTAAATTGAAATACCTTCTGTCCATGGATAGCTCTGTTAGTAAGGTGATAATGTTGCGACAAAAGATGAAAGGAATTGGTGAAAGGATAATTGAAATTTTTTGCGTGCAATTTTTATTCAGGGGTTGCCCTTCTTTTTGAGGATAAATGTTGCTTGCAATGTTATTCGTTTGCAACCGATGTTCTCCTTAACATTCTTATCCAGGGCAGGAATATTTAATACTAATTCATCCCAACTAAACTTTTCAAACCTGAATCCTAGCTGAACTCCAGCTTGAATGTGAGCCTCCATTGCAGCTGAACAGTGTGACCCGAGCGAATTAAATTGGAAATCCGCTTGGCAATTCCAGTGTCCAAGCTAGAAATGTGTAAAAAGCCCAGCTGGAATGAAACTTGGTTGCTATCTGGGTGCATGGGATGTAATTTATTCGATTGCTGTTATTTCCTCGCCGATATCAATTATTTATTTTTTCTAGAAGGCCTAAGATATTACTGAATCGTGCAAAATGTTTAGTTTGGATCAAATTAAAAACCTACTTACAGCTGGGAATACAAGCTTGGAAGTAAGAAAACTTATTAACTACAACCCATATCCAGAGCATGCTACTACGGCAGTGAGGCTGGTGCGATACAACAGCAGAGAAATAAAGAATGGAAGCATGTGGTATTGCACAAGAATGATGAAGATAAAATGGATTGACCAAGCAATTAACGATGACGTTCTGAGAAGAGTGGAAGAAAAGCGAAGTATGACGTAGCATTTAAAAAGGAAAATGGGACAACCTGATCAGCCAAATCTTAAGACCAAGAAGGTTTGATGAAGATCGCTTTAGAGGGAAAGGTGAGCGAGAAAAATGGCATAAGAAGGACACACATGAAACTAACGGAGCAAACAGTGAAGAATGTCAGAGTAAATAGATAAGTGACAAATATAAAATTTGCTACTAAAAAGATGTGTCAGAGCAATTTTAGGATTGATGACTTTTGCCAGTGAGAGAAACAACGACATAATATTTTAGTAACTACGAAAGTTAAAAAATTCATATTAAAACATATTCGATTCATTTTGTCATAAATAACTACGTATCTAGTTGTAAATAGTTGATGCCATTCCCTACTGTGATAACTTACGGAGTAAACAGATGCATAAAATTATCGGGTGTGGTTAGCTGTCTGATGTGATTCTTCACTTATTTGGTGCTAGTGGTATTACATTCTTCTTAGGAGACTGTTCTCTTTTTTATTAATTGCATAATCTCAGACGTCAGTTTACAGCAATCAGTAGGTATCCTAGATTTTGGGATCGTCTCTCCCATACTTTTTTGCGTTGCTTTTGTAAAGGCGTCCACCACTTGGCCAAATACTGCAAGCATTCGAAATGTGGTGTTATAAGAATGATGAGGATTAAGTGGTGCGATCGAGTGATTAACGAAGAAGTCCTGAGAAGAGTGGGAGGAAAGAGAAGTCTTCTGAAACCTTTGGAAACTTACGAATTACTAATACGACTTTAAAAAGGATAATTTCAAGAATAAGGGATCACATTCAAGAAAGAGCTACCAAATTTCGGAAAGCCATTACTCTTATAAGGTAAGCAAATGGAGAAATTATATTTTAAGAGTAATTTATTCCGGCATTTCCTGCTTCTTCTTCGACGCACTGTCACGATGGCAGCGCCCTCTTACCCAGATGATCTGACCGAGCTACTTCTCAACCTCCGATAGATTACTTCACACTCGACCTGATCTTGGGCGTTGCTTACATGTTAGGCTGCCTAAAGGCCAAGCAGCTGTGAAGATAATGCTCGACAGAGAACTGACTCTTCGAGGAGCTCAGGGAGTGTGTCCTCAGTGGAGGGGGCAGCAATGCACTGCATCAAATAACCGTACCGACGAGCGTTGCTCGACCTTACCGGTAGCGTTACATAAGTTATGAGCGCTGACTGAGAATGCTCGCGTTTATTGTGTAGGTAAATGTGGATTCGTGTGTTAAGTATCCTCAATAGGGGGGAATATGCTAACCAGCGGGATATTTTTTCATGGCGCATCCGTGGACTCCTAGCGTAAAGCCTTTTCCTTAAGTAGTAGAAGTAGAGGAAGACCTGGCCTCCCAGGAAAACGCACCTGAATGATTCGAAAAGGTCACAACTACACTATTCGCATTATTTTGAGATTTGACGTTTTATTTCACTTGTTTACTGACTTAACATGCAATCAAGTATACGAAAGGAAGCAGCTTCATAATTCCAACAAAATAAAAAAAAATATTCCAGAAAAAAATTAAGTTCCAGAAATTTACAAAAAATCAGAAATTAATAAAATAATTCTGAAATATAATTAAAGAAAATTAGCACAGCATATCATAAATGAAAGACAATAGCACTGAAAAAATATCAAAATCCAAGTCTCTATCCAAATCCAAAACTCTAGATATCAGATTTAAGTTATGGACTGACATTAGTCAATGGTCTTTATCATCTTCAATTATGACTTGGTCATCTGCAATATGTGCTTGCCTTACAGTCGCTTTCATTCTGCTTCTAATGGCATGGTAATTTTCTTTTCCTTCCACAGATTGCTTTTTTTAGTACTCCCTGTATGTTCCGTATTTATGCTCAATGGCTTATTTTATTTCCTTATTTCAGATTTTTAAACCTCTTTTCGCCTATTTTTGATCTCATGCCTATTACTTCATTTCCTATTTGTATTATGGCGTTTGCAATATTCTCCATTCTTCGTTTATGCCTTTAGGTGTTCCTTGGAGTAGTTGAGTTAGTCTTTTTTGCATAAATTTCGGATACTTTCTCCCTATAGTAGGTGTATTTTATAGACTTTGTCATCTCTTTTGCACTTTTGAAGTCCTGTTTTCTTTTCCATCTAGACTATAACCGAATCTTGGATTTCACTAAATAATGATCTGGAGAGGACCAGCAAAATCAAAATGGATCGCACCTACGAGAATTCATACCTCATAATTAATTAAAAGTCACGAGCACATTTTTTCCGAAAAAGGAAATAAACAAATTCACATGGTCTGCAAGAGGTTATCGGTCTCTCATCGATTATGTGATTTTCAATAAAAAACCAACACCATGGATCTTAGATACTCTTGTATACAGAGGTAGAGATATCAGCACGGAGGAAACGGTTCCATGGAAGACATCCATTTCGCTGTCGCTGCAATCGCGTGTCCACCCACTGGCGCAGTTCTGGGGACCTTTTCGTAGGCTGGAACACATCCTTGCGGCTTAGGAAAGTTTGCTCCCGTGGTGAAGAGTTCCATCACTGACTGGCTGTAGCCGGGTTAAGGGCAGGGCGTAGTAAAGGCATCGACACAGTTAAGGCATATTTTAGGCATCGCAAGCGATCGTATGAGACATCATCGGATTCTAACTCAGGATACTTCTTCGTCTCGTTAGGTGAGTTGCTTTGTGTCACTAGATGTCGCTTTCATATGATTTGGCAGAGAGACAAAAAAATAAAACTAAGGTTCATTCATTTTGTTGTAAATCTATTGTAAATATTATAATTTATTCATTTAAACTATTCATAATTATTACAAAAACTGTTCTGTATGGCGTCGTTACTAACCCCAAAGATACACCTCCATTGGCTCAGCAATACGCAGCTCAATCATATAAATTCTCTGAGAAAATTAAGTGATATCGTTTATTGCAAAAATTGATGAATATTGGCCCATCTAAAATTTTAATATGATTGGTAATGGAACAATGACACATGACACCAAATTCACCCATCAATGGAATATAGCTTTGGAAAATTGATAGGCATGAGAAAAATGACGCATGACACCAAATTCACCCACCAGTGGAATATACCTATGGAAAATTTCAATTTCCGGACTGAAAAATAATGTTTTGAATTTTGGCCAGCATCTTTCGATTTCCGTCCACCTTGCAATGATGTCCCAAATGTGTCTCCGTGGTGGGCGGGTATATCACGGGGGACGAAATAGCCACGTTAATGGAAGAGAATATCTTCCACCAAAGAAAAAAGATTTCTCCCGAACACGGGTGGGTGATAGAGAGTCATGAGCACATGTCAGCACTTCCTAGGGTTGAAATGTGCTTAAGAAGTCGAGACGCTGAAAAAGGTGTCTGCTCGGCTTCCTTATTACAAAAGTATTGTCAGCAAAAGTGCTTTGCTACCTTGACAATAGTTGAGTGTGGAAATTTAGTTTTTTGACCGAACTTATTAGTCCCGGGTGAGACATGTTAGGCTAATAAAATATTTTTCGAGGAAATGCATTTCCTTAAGGAGGGCTCTATATTGGGCTGCAGATACGCGTTTCCATACAACGGCTTTATTTTTGTACCTGGACACTTGAAATTTGTTCATTCCGTACAAAAAATTTGCTTTTTGACTTGTGTGGAATGCAATTTTCATAGGGAAATTAGTTGACTTGTAAGAAGTAGTCAACTTTCCCCGTTTCTCTTATTTTCGGCGGTTGTTTTGCGAAGCCGGGAAAGCGAAACGAGGAATCACCTTCCACTCACTTCCAACATTGATCCACCACAAGTTAAATTGTGCGTGATGATTCAATATTAAGGCCAAAATTCGCCATTAATTCATCGACCGCGCCAAAATTACTTCTCTGTTCTGTTTTTGGCCAATATTGCGTCGTAATTTTGGCGCATAACGCGGCAGCGCAGTCGCTATATGATTCAGAATAGCAGACTTGTTATACCGTCGTGTTCTCGATCTGGCTCTACAGCATCTGTAATGCCTTCTCCACCTTAATTTCCAATATTCCTGGACAATTATTTATCGTTATCTACGTTATTTCCCTGTTCAAGACTAAGCGTGTTGATTTATTATCATTGCCATTTAGTTTTCTTCTTCCACATGCACTAAATATCTACTTTTAATCACTTACTTTCCTGACTTTCCCTCGCTGCACGATAGCCAGATAGGAGTCTAACAATTGAACACAGTGCACCCAATCCCCCTCCGACGCATCTCCATCTCCTCATATTACCTTCTCAATCACTTTTCTCTCTCTATTTACCTTCTAAGATACTGTTTATTTCATAAAATCTTCTTTCATCCGGTTCTATGTTACCCTCTTCTTTCCTCAAATTTCCGTTCCATTTCAGCTGTCATCCAAAGCGTCATAATCCCTCTAGTGCCAGCTATTCTTAATGTTTCTCTGCTCAAATCTTTCACCCGTCTTTATTTTTCCCAGTCTTTATTCTCTGTTCATCCTCCCACAGGTTCGTTCCACTATCTATCTACCAGCTTCTGGTATTTCCTTTTTCCATTTCATTTTCCGTCTCACTTAATTTTCCTTCCCCTTCATGTCTGAATAGCACTAAACCTTTCGTTAAAATAACTTATGGTTATAAACCTCATCTGCACCAAGTTAACTTCGTGAATTTTTCATACCTTTTCTAAGTCGTTCATCAGTATGTAATCTTACTCTTTGTGTCACATAGAATTACCTATGAGCATCTGCCCCTACATCTGAGTGTTTTGTCGAGAGCAATGGAGCACAGTACTCCGTTGGTCGGATGGGACGTTAAGCCCCCTCTTGGTGCCTTTCGTTTAGAGCAGGCTAATGCTAACAACGGCTTTCTCTACAACGTTTCTCATTTCCATTCATCGATATCCTATTACCTATCCTCCCCGTCTGAAGCACCTATGAGTGTGGGCATAGAGTTGAGAACACGGATCTGCCATATTTTTTGGAAATGTAAATTATTTTTCCTGACGACTATTGCTTTTTCAACGTGATCACTCTCGTTAAAAACAGCTTTGTTGCTAATGCGGTGTTTCTTGATTTTGAAAAGGCATGCAATACCTAAAGGTATTCCTCACAGATCATGACTTTAGAGGCATATGGAATCAATGAGAATATTTTATGTTGAATGGAAGAACTTTAAATGGGTGCGATCGAATGGCCGTTTTAGAAGGTATTTTGTAAAACGTCGATTTAGAAGAAGATTACAGAAAAAAAGGTCCAATTACTCGATGTTCAAGTAGCTTCAATAATTGCGAATCTACTAGTGTGTGGCAGTTGCAGCGGTGATTCATCTAATGAAGACAAGTAAAGGTGGCGAAATATTTACTCTATCCAAGATTGAAGAAAATTTATTGAAATTGAACAAATTGAAAACAATTATCCAACACGAATCGACTTCTTCCTAAGAACTTCCTGGACACCCAGCACGGTTTAAATGTCGTTTTACACGGTCATTGAAACTGCGTTGGTTGCTGTGAGAACACTTGCGCGAGAAAAATTGCGCCGTCTTCCGTCAAGGCTTCAGTTAAGTTTTCGTTCACCTTGAGAGAGACCAAACCCTCAAGAAGACGAAGTTCTCAGGTTCGAAGACGAAGGTCTCAGATCGATGGAGGCTATCCAGCACAAGCAGGAGTGATTAATTGCACTCTTCCCGAGCAGGAGACATTCTGATGGCAGGTGTAGTGTGAATTTTAGTGGAATAGCATTTCCAGTCTGAAAAGTTGCATTTACCGAACAAATTATTTCGCCTATTTCCTGTATTGAATTTTTACGCAAGAGTATTACTTTTACTAAGTACCATCAATTACTGTTAGAATTTGTTTGGATGGAAACAGCACGTGTCCACCCCATAGTCCACTATGGCCTCGCAAATTTTTCTCGGAAACTTCCCGGAATGCCCGGTCATAGTCCATGCATTGCGTTCAGAAATGAAATGGCCTTACTGTACAATTTTTAATGCATTCTCACGCTTGAAAAGAAGTATGAATTTATATTCTGAAAACTACTTCTTTCCCGTCATAGTTAATTACACCTTGTAGTAAAATAAGTTTATTAATTGACGAATTTTACTCTCAGGGATTTTTTTTCATATGTTCCATGTTTTTCGGCTTGCAATAGAAAAGTTTCGATGATCTGAAACAGTCCCCAACCGGGGACTGTTTCAGATCATCGAAATAACTGATGCGCTAATAACTGATGAGGAAATATCTTTCAATTGGACTTTCGAAATAGAGTCATTGACTGATTACTTTGTTTGGAACCTAGACATACCATAAGAGAGCATAATAGGCAGGATATCAGAGGGATAGGTAGGTAAAAGATTTTTGGAGAAGCCTGTAGTGCATGAAGCATGTTTTAACATTACTAACCTATGCATGCTAGGGAAATACAGATAAATATATTTAGGAAAAACTTTATAACCAATAATAACTTCGTTACTATGTAGACACTAACCATCAAGTTGCACGTGACTCTTATACCTAACACGTTCCGAGGTAGCAGTATCATTGTAGCTCTAAGTTGCATGTCAGTAGTGTATGGTTGGTGATCTTCACCCTCTGAATCACACACTTGCGGTGGCTATCACGGTATTATGTAGATGTAAGGCAACAACTGGCGGGGGAAAATTGCGCTACTGCGAGAACGCCCGCGACCAAATTAGATCATGCTATAATCTGTTACATGCATTCGCGCAGTTTCCACTTTTTTCTTCACTAGATGTTGTGGAGGTAGCGACTATGAACACTTGGGTGTAGCGATTAAATAGGTTGTTGGGAACTTAGATGCGTGTTATCATTTGCACTTCTAAATTTTGATGATGCCTTAAGTGCAATAACATTAGTTGCGCGATTAATCACGATAAGCTTAAACTTTCCTCGTGAAAGACCCCTATCTTGTTAACTTGGGACAATAGGCATGCGTTCGCTGCATATCTTGCGGGCTAAGTGTACGGGACTAGAGGGTCCACTATTTAGTATAGAATATGGTTTAGAAACATAATTTATAGTGGTGGTAATAGTTACTTCGCTCACATCCAATCAATTGCTATTTGAAAGATCTTGACGTTATATGGTATATTTACGGTACCACCGCTACTAGAAGGCATGTTGTAACTGCAACACTAAGCCGATGATTGCACCGCGTAAAGCTGCCAAGCAAGCGTTCTCGGTATTTACTACGTCGCGGACTTTCGCCGATGACTGCTCAAAAGAAAGCGACATCAACTTGCTCAGTTTCAATGACCGTGTAAAACGGCCTTAAAGGGTATCTACACGATCGGAGTGGCGGCTGAAGGTCAACGGAGGCTCCGATGTCCTCACTGAAGCGGCTTAGCCTCTGATTTGTGTCTACCACTCGATGCCAAATCTTCACGATCGGTCAGGAGGATCATTAGGAGCGTAAAAGTGGGGCAGTTCAAACAGTTCAAATATCCAAGGTTTGCATCCTCGATGCGCATCAGTGTGTGGGGAATGAGGTGGCGAAGAACGGGTGAACCCTGGCGTACACCCATGTTGCTACTAATGACGCCGTGAAGCCGCGGTGCGAAAAGGAACTGGACTCCGTGAGGAATCTTTGCTCTCAGTTCCGCAGCCTTTGTGGAGTCTGGTGGCGGCATGAAGCTGACGGTTTTTCAGCTTGGCACCTAGATCGGATGGATTGTTGGGAGCTGAGGGGAAGGCATGGACGAGAGGCAAAGCCTGGTCCGTGGGGGCGACGAAGCTGCAGTTTTGGACCACAGGAAGGTGTTGAATCTGCGTCGAGTGCCCCTGAACCGCTAGCGTTTTCACTATGTGTGTGAGACACCGGGAGCAAACAAGAAAGAATCGGACAGACTATTCAGCGTAGGCATAGAAGGAAAGAGAAAAACCACATAAAAAGGAGGATCATACAAATAACGAAGGGAATAAATAGGTCAAGTGATGGGTCACCGGGGGCATTATTAAGTGATAAAAAGTGCCAAGAAAGTCACAGATTAGGAAGAGTAGTTCTGGAATAGTACCTAGTTGGCTTAATTAAAAAAAAATAAAGTAGCTGAATTTCACCTCCGTCTTAGATGCAGATATAAACTTAAGGACTGAAAGCTGGCTTTAGAAGAATGTGTCAGGCAATGAAGTATTCCCGAAATCGTTAAAATTTACAGAGATGATGGAGTCAGCATAAACGGAGGAGAGGTTTTCGTAGCATTGAGGAGTCCGAGCGTCAATGGATGAGAACCATTTTCCGATGGAAATGTAGGAAATATTTGGTGCTCCGTTAAAAGTAAACAAGCCAAAACTATATTCGTAGGTGCATATTATAGCCTACCGAATGGTAACGCCAATCCATTGGTGGAACTAGAGTCAGAGATAGGCACACTGCTTTCTCGGAGCAATAATAGGGGTATAATAATAATGTCGGGGAATAATAATGAGGAGAAAATTAGCATGCTGTGATTCGCCGACGACATAGCAGTCATGGCAGAAACAGAAGGAGATTTAAAGAAGACAAAAGGAAATAATGGAACTAACAATAGCCAGAAGAACAAAAGAAGCTAGGACAAATGTTTAGCTTAGAAAACAAAAAATCAAGGAAGTGGAAGAGTTCTGTTACCGGGGAAGCCGAGTAACCAGCGATGGATGAAGCAAAAGAGAAATTGCCAGTAGAATTGCCCAGGCGAAAAGGGCATTTTATCAAAAGAAGATCCTGCTTACAGCTGCAAATACAAGCGTGGAAATGAGAAAAAATTTCATTAGAACATACATCTGGAGCATTCCACTATATGGAAACGAAGCATGGACGACAACTGCAACTGGGGAGTCAAGGTTGGAAGCATTTGAAATGCGGTGCTACCTAAGAATGATGAAGATAGAATGGATCGACCGAGTGACAAACGAAGAAGTCTTAAGAAGAGTGGGAGAAGAGAAATGTCTAATGAAAACCTTACAAAAAAGACGGGACAACTTAATCGCCCATATCTTAAGACACGACGGCCTGATGAAGACAACCGTCGAGGGGAAAGTGAACTGGAAGAATGAAAAAGGCAGGCCTCGTATGAGATATATGAAGCAAGTTTTGAAGGACGTAAAAGAGAAAAATTACGTTGATATGAAATGGTTGGCCGAGAGAAGAATCAAGTGGAGGGCTGCGTCAATACCAATCCTAGGATTGATTTCCGATGATGATGAGGTTTCTCCGGGATCCCAGAGAAATATTTCAATATTCCTGGCGAAAGAACGGAAAGAAGGAGAACTAAACGCCTTAGATTTTCTCACTCGGTAGCAACTCACTCTTTCGCAGCGTCAATAAATTACTAGGGAGGACTGTGATTTGAGTTGGCTTCTAAGCGTCTATAAAGAATTCGCCACGAATACGCGACCGCGCAACTGCGGGATGGAAATGTAACGGTGCAAAAAGAATTAAGTGAAAAAATGTGATAGGATGTGAGTGTGCCGAAGCAAGATAAGGTTCTAGAAAAGAAAATGATGGCAATGCACCCAGGTGTATTTTTTGACAGTCTAGAATATTAACTGAATTAAAAGTTACTGATTTTAAAAGTTTTCTAACTTTCGTACTGCATGTCCATTAAGGCTATTAATAGCTGCTTTTGCTAAGTAAGTTCTAGGAATTCCGTTAGTCGAGTTTCTTTGGCTGCAATTGCTTATTGCGAGTGAATTTCGGCAAAAAAAGCTTTCGGCCACTGAGAGTATTACGGAGGGAGAGGAATGTGATTACTGCAGCGAAAGAGTATTCATCCGCTTGACCATGACTATGAGAAAAAAATGGCTCGCAGTTGTCTTGCACCGTTGGCATTCGAGGTCAGTAACGTGACCAGTGTAGGTTCAGATGATCTCGCACAACTAATTCCTTAAGAGCCACCCTGTTGTCATATTATACTGTCAATGGCCTTTAATTTAATCATTTAGGAATTAATGAGAGGATCCGACCACTGCACGGACTCGGAGCCAAATTTGTTGACCCTCAACTTCTTTCGCTTCGGAGCCCCCTGAATCGTTGAAAAGTTGACAATACATACCAAATAATTTGAAAAAGTGACATAAAAATACTCTGCTCTCGATAAAGATTCAACTACCGACCTTCGCGTTATGAGGACAATAATGTAGGACCAAGGTGATATGATCCGGATGTTTCAAAAGGTAGACCACGCGAAGCTGAAGAACAGAGCAGGGCCAATTGGTTAAGGAAAAAATGAGTTAATTCAAAATTATAAAAAAATCTAGAGCATTAGCAAAGATGACATGTCGGCTAACGTTAGCAAGAGTAAAAACAGGCGAATATATAGAGAGAATTCATAAAACGTTTTGGTCGATGTGTGAGAGGTTCAAGGAAATAGGATCATGATACACACACTTAAAGGTGATGAAGGAATTGTGATCATGAAGTAATTTAGAAAAAGCCAATTCTTTATAAACCTTCTCCAAAGGCGCTTTTAACACGTGCTCATAAAATGGGGGCCTTTACTCGGAACCGAAACCCAAAATTATTGCGCGAATCAGAAGTCCTTACTTTCGAGACATGTGAAAGATAATGGGGGCGTTTACTCGGAACCGAAATCGCAATTTTGTACACGAAATCGTTATATGGAAAAAAATAGAATTTTAGTGAAAAAATTAATCTTCTAACCACAACCATTCACTCATAAATCAAAAATTAAAATAAGCAAAAGGTGACGCCCACCGAAAAAGCTGCTGTGATGGCATCGACGTCATTTTCCTCCCATCCTTGACTGATTTTCGTGGAAGCGAAGGGAGTGGAGGGGGGTTCTGGGAAGGTCTGCTCACACAGATGCTGTCGCAACTGTCCTATTGGCAGAGTCAGCTGTGTCCCCCCATTGCGATAAGACAAAGTAGCTTCGCGGGTTCAGTTGTGATTGGACGAAGTAGATACACGTCAGAGGTCGCACCACGCCCACTTTTCCGAAAGGGTTAAAAACATCAGTTTTTCGCCGCTTATAACTCGAGAAATAATTGACGGATCAAAAAACGGAAAAATATGGGTCTTTTTATTTTACAAACTCTATCAGATTCGGCAATAAAAAAATATGGTAAACGAACCCATTCTCCCGCAATACCGCAAAATACCTTCAGCCAACAAATGCTCTGATAGCCACACATTATATCATCTTCAGATCGTCAGGTTCAAATAAAAAATCAGTAGTGGAAGTTATATTCATTTTTCATTTCATCCCCAATGGATAATTTCCACACAATGAAGCCTGACAGTTTCCTTTATATCACATGAAATTGGCTCTTGGCGCAATATTTCACGATTAACCCGTGAGATATAATACTTATAAGATATTATGCATATAAATTCCTTAGTGCTGGTTTGTCCATTTTTACTGCTCTCATGTTCCTTTTTCTCCTCCAAATTCTAAAGTGTCATCTCCCCTGAGACACGGACTCGGACTATGGAAGTAAGCCTATAATCACCATTCACGGCTTTGCCCATTTCGGCTGTGGTAGGAGTTACAGATCAGGAAGATGACAATATGGATGATGGGTTGTTTTCTATAAGGCAAGGGATAAAATGCTGAGCAAGGAAAGATTCGAATGTTGGTGTTAGTGAAAGATGCTTTAGGAGTCATAGGTTATTTTGTTTAGGATGTACGGTGGATTAGTGTAGATAGGTTATTTTGTTGGGGTGGGATAACTGGAAGAGGCTTGAGCCTGAAGGTGGTGATAATATGTAGGAGTTGATGGGAAGATGGTTCATCAAGGTGAGGAAGAAGGTTTGGGAGCTGCGAGGCACCTCTGCCAGGGCCAACGTGGAAAGCACCGCGGGAATTGGGAATTCGGGGACTTTAGTCATGGTTGGTGTTGGATTCGTCTAATTTTAGCTTTTCATAGATGTCTGGGGGCATTTGGAATTCCTGTAACCATGGAATATTGGAAGGGAAAGGTTTGAATGGAAGGTGCAGTGAGTCTGTGTGGGTGATTTAAAAGGGAGATGAGGAAGACCAGTTTTGGTTCGGGAGTTGCAGAGGGGAGCATATTGTTGGGGTTTTTGAGTTTGCCAGGTGGAAGGGATCAGAAAGGGAGATAAGTTAGCTGGTGGAGTGTTTAATGGTAAACTTGTAACTCAGGAGGGATTTATCTTTTACAGAGCGACCGGTGGGGGTTTTTAATTCTTGATAGATTCTGGCATAAATCAAGAAAAACGGTGGACGTAGTCATTTTTATAGTGGAATCCAGATGAAATAAATTCTTTGTTTTTCTCTTTGTTTGATGGGTCGTTGGTGTCCTAGTGGCAAAACCGAACTGCTCCGGGTGAAAGAGGCGGATGTTAAGTTCATGAAGGTGGTTAAGTAAAATACGTTCAAGTAATTTGAAAAAGGAGTTGGTTGAAGATATGGAGGAATTCTGTGAGGAATCTGTGAGGAATTGCGGAGTTTAGGGAGCTTGATGATGGACGATTTACAACTGTCTGGGAAATAGGAAGAGGAAAGGCAGGCATTAAAGGTATCTAAGATCTGAGTTTTAAGGGGAATAATTTGATGCATCTAGGAGGGATGCCATCAAGTCCTGAAGAACATTTGCTGGGAAGACTGGAAATGATTTGGTTAAGTTCGGAAAGGGAACGGTACAAAAAGGCTTAGGAATAGTTAACAGTTGGAGGGATTAGCCTGTGGAAATGATTAGTTCGGCGTCAGGATCTTCCTCTGGCTGTCGGGCACATGCTTAGCGCTTTTTGTCGGCAAAAACTTCAACACGCTTAGCGTCTATGCCCAAGGTGTTATTGTTTTATATGGAAGAAGGTGTGGTTGTGTTTTGTGAGGTACGAGCAAGTTTCAAAGGGAATTGCTTGCTGTAGATAGTGTGGAATTTTTTTATTCCATGAATGTTTTCTGAAGTTTTTCATCTCGTATTTACGAAGTTTGCTAATGGGATTACATTTAGATTGGTATTTGTTATTTCTGGTGTGTTGGAATAGTGGGCGGGCTCTGTTTTTATGCTTGATAAGCCTGAGGATATGGATTGGAACTTGGAAGGGCTGAGTACTGGATTTATATTAGGTTTGTTTTGGGAGACTCTACTCTAAATACTTATCGCCTCGAAGCAAATAAAATATTTAGCGCTGAATTTATCAAACATTCAAGCGTCACCATCACTGAGGAGATGCCATGGGGGAAAAATCACAGGTAGCAAGCCGTAGATTAGGATTCGTGAAAAGGGTTATAGGAAAAAGCGATGACAGAGTACGGGAAAGATGCTCTTTAACACTTTCCAGACTTCATTTAGAATATGCCGCTAGTATATGCGATGCATACGAGGTAGGTATGATAAAGGAAGCGTAGGAAGTTAGGTATCATATCGGCGCGTGTGCAAAGGATATCAGCAAAATATGTTAAAGGTCCGTACGATAATTGTGTTACGAGTTCTACACAAGAACTAGAATGAGAATTACCATCAGAACGGATGTTACAATTTAGGATAAACCTTTTAAGTAAATTCGAAGCTGATACGTTTGCAAATGAAATTAGAAATATATTGAGAAGCCCTGCGTATTATGCTAGATTTGATCATATTAACTATGTTTGAGGGATAGATTGTCGTACCGATGGATTTAAAATGTCATTTTTTCCCGCGTAGGTACCATAAGGGAACATACGTAATAGGCAGCATAGTAAATGGAGAGAAAGGTGAAATATTATTAGAGTAATCTGTAGTGGGTACATAAAGCATGTTTGAACATTAGTATTCCATGCATGCTAGGAAAATATTTTAGAGATTTATTAGGGATTAATATTTTCAGATAAATGCTTTTCTAACCATGTTGCAGGTTTTGTGATCTTCAACCTCGTGGTTACTTGCAGGGTATTCGTAGATGTATATGAAAATTACGTATGAAAAGAACACGCCATTAACATGGAAGGGGAACCGGAAGACGAAAATGTTATGAAAACCGGGAAAAACGGCCATGTAGGTACTTCCATAGAAAGCTTTGAATGCAGTGCTCAAGGCTGTAATAGTTTTGCTGACTGTTCTCTAAGCAATCAAGGAAACGACAATAACGAAAAACACATTTATTGCTCAATAGCTCTCTTTTGTTACGGCAGACGGTTCAACATAGATCAACAAGCATGCGGTTTAATTGAAACCAACAAATAGTTAACGCTACCATGAATACTATACGTGCGTTCTAGCTTTCTACGCCACCTGTACAGACCCACAATTGAAATCTCTCCCACTCTCTCCACTGAGGAATGCAGGCGACAGCCCTTCGTTCATCCCTCCGCCTCGGATGGAGCTGACAAGTGCAAGGCGGTGGTTTGCGCAAGGCGCACCGAAGAGTGAAGTGCATGCGCGGCAGCAGAGTAGTCAACGTGATGGTGGGCTCTTTCTAGCCCAAATCCTTCACTAATGTTACCCTATCAAATCTTTGTTTGTCTTGATACTTACAGGAATGTTATTGTCCATTTATTGAATTAAAAAGAGCACAGCGGAAACTTGTTTTTTTCAAAATAACGTGAAAATTATATAGCTTGTGTCAAAAATTTATAACGAGATCTCAGATGGGGGTGACCATCAGACATACCACCAGATTAGATAATCTCTTGACTAATTCAATTCGAATTTTTTTTCCAAATCATACAAAACCTATTAAAACTGTCTATATCTATATCTTCATACGAAGACGCCTCGAGGGTGTGTGGCAGGGGTGAGTTATCACCAAGCATGCACTACATAGATGAGTTACTAAAGCTTAAATTTAAACTTCAGTTACATATTACCTACTAATTGTGCGATTACTATGAATTTCATACGGGACACATTTATCAAGTTCCACTTTTCACCCAACATGCAAGGAAGCATCTGAGGAGTACTACATGCATGCATTGCATATATGCTCATGCAGACATGCTTAAATCCACCCAAATATTATCTCTGTTCTTGCATATTACAATCAGTTTGATTAGCAACAAAATACGAGAGATACTGACAGTCCAACGGATAGAATGAAAACGTCATAGTTTAACTCGTGGCATCATGACAAATACCATGAAAAACAGTAGAAGTAGAGCCTAATTAGTGGAGTATTTGTAGAAACATCTTCATGTTGTTTCCCTTACAGTTTACCTGCCATTATATCAACATCTTCACACTCTTGTGAATAATAGCGTACCCCACTATCACACGCAGAGTTATTGCGCAGAACCCAATGCATGTGAGGACAACATACTTGCTGAAGAGTGTATCTGATCTGGACACCCGAGTACAGGCTCACAGGGCACTTTGTTTAGGCAACCGTCGAAGCTTTTTACGGAGCGGATAGAATCTTACCGCGAGTTCCTCTTCCACGAACGGCGACGTCGCCGCTGTCTTAAGTGTCATATTCCAAGTCGGTGCTATATCCGTGGGGAGCAAGAGTGAGTGGAGGGAAAAAGGAAAAGCTTGCAGTTCGGCATTGGCGTGCTCTGACCTCTGGTTAGCGCGTTAGGTGATTCACATCCCGTCTCTCCACTTAACTACTGTCATTAACTGCGCTCCACACAGCACCTAGGTCGGGACCAAGATTCCTCTGCCAAAACTCTGCCTCCTCCATATTTTTGAGCCTCGTGTTGGGAGGCGAGCGATTTGCCCATCCACCACGTCATCATGGACCACTGAGGGCGCATTTCAAGATCCCAGAGCGGAACGTTGCACATTCAAATTGGAACGGATTTGAAACCTCGTTGCTGTCGCCATTCACTTCAGCAGAGTTTTTTAACCTAATACCACCAATTGTCATTTCAAGCACAAATGTGGACTTCGATTTGAAGTTGTGAAATACTTTTCATTGCTTTAATGAATAAACTGTTTCACAATCACAAAACACCGCATTATCATCAGCGACTGAAAACAAGAATGAAAGCAGCAATTCTGAAAGTTCATAATATGCATTCTGATGAATGATCTGCGGGAGAAAACAGGAAGAACGCAGCAGACTTCCTGTTGGCTTAAGAAATTTTATAGTTTCTTGGATCATTTACAGATCACACGGTTGAACGTCATTAAAGTGCTGTGTTTACTATATGTGGCATCAGACAATAAGTTAGACAAACGCTAAATTCACTGCCCCGGATCGGTAAGAACCAACTCGGCGGTATTCAAACCCGCGATCTTTGCAATACCGTACCAAGGTCATCCGGACATCCGGAAATCCGGACATCGAGTCCGTGACTTAAAAATCACGGCAAAATAGCATTATGTTCCGGCCTTTGAAATACCATCATATTGTGAATTTTGGGTCATCGAAATAAATGTGAAAATAATCAGGTAGCAGTTGACTTCGCTTCTCCAAATCTTTTACCCATCGACTCAGAACGTATTCTTAGACAGTATTTACAATCTGTATGATGTAATTTAAGCCAGATGTTATCTCAATGCCTTAGTATTGACGCTGGCATCAATCACGTCTAATTTTAAATTGCTTGTCCAGGAAAATATTCTTAATATCCACTGGACTCCGCGACGAAGCACTGATTCCCTTGATATTTAACGTGAAGTAAACCCGTAGTTTTCTCACAATTGGTCATATAAATGAATACTTTTATTGAAGAAATAGTTCATAATTGTATTTACTTCCTTTGGCGCCCCTCGTCCAAGACAAGAGAGTCAAGATGAGATAGCGCATCGGTTCGTTAAAATTGATGACGACACATCGGTTTTTCGCCAATGAGAGAAGCTAAAAATCACGCACGTTGCTAAGTGCTCGTGCCAACTTACAAGGTACAGACTATTTACTACGGTTAAGCGAATTACCCTGCGGGAACTTCAAGTCGTTTGACAGGGAATTCTTCTCCATGGAAGTGTAATGCATTTTTAATAGTTTACAGTGCAAGATTCTAATGGCAACGGTGGACATTAATGCAATTGTCAGGAATTGGTACCAATTAGTCAGCTACGTGCTCTTATTACCACAACCTCAACCCAAACCGATTATTCTCTGTAGCGGTAATAATAAAGCCGCTGTCTCTTTACAAATGGACGGGAAGAAGCAACAGCAAAAAATTGAAGAAAGGAATTAGCAGATCAAAGCGATTATCCTATGAGACTCCCTTTGACAAGTTTGGTAGAATTGAAAAACTGGCTGTAGGAAGTTGACACTGAAAATAACGCATACACTGGGATTAAACATTGATCCCTCTAAATCTGATTATTTACCCATGATATTCCAAATCATCAAACATACTGAAATAAATGGGTTAAACCATAAGGAAAAACCTTGTTTCACTTTCAACCTTCCCTTTAACTTGCATTACTATCTGCATCTTTTGATGATTCCCTCACACCAAGCTGCTTTTAAATTTTAAATTAATTATTTCATAAATTATACGCTGAATTATAGTAATCGCTTCTATTTTGTAACTAGACAGTTCTTCCCCAGAAAATTGCGTTCACCCTCAAGGCATTTCATTAATCATGGGCATCAACCACATAGGAACTCCTCATCTCTTATCACAAGGCTTCAAATACTTACGACACTGACTATATTTTATTTCGAAAAGTAAAGGCAATACTTCCAAAAAATCACCAAACCATTTACATCACAACTACAGTGTGGATTCGATTGACACGGGAAACGTTTTTGTAACAGTACTTATGTCACGGAAGACACCATAGAGAACTCTTTTCCACTTATAATGGAGTGCACTACGACTTGTCACTATCTTTGTAACTTTGGCTGCACCAGCTGCACTTTAACATCAGAGCTATGCATGTCGGCTTACCGAGCATGAATTCGTACGTCACCGAAACATTTTTAAATTTACTAGCGCTAAATCCCAACAAATCCACTTCCTACCATTTATCCCATATTGAATCAACATCAAAAACTCTTATTACACCTTATTTGTCATTTAAGATACGTTTGCCTGAGGATAACGACAAAATTTGTGAGCACGTCATGAGCTCATGCGTTTGCTTGACACATGGATATCGAAAAATTCTAATTTTAGCATCAGTAACCACTTAATTTAGACAGTGGGGAGAGTAAAAATGTCGAAACTACTCGAAGTTTTGCTCGTAAATGCTAAAATCTACAGAAAACTTCGAGAAAAGCAAAGAGCACACCACACTAGAGCACGGCTCACATTTAGCAATTTTTGTCAGACTTGCGCCATCACAGACACTGCCAAGGTTAAAATGTGCCTCGGAATAACTCACTCAACCATAATAACTTTAATGCATGAAACTTTTTCACTTGATACACCGAAACTGAACATTTTAGTGAGGTATTTTCACTCCTTTGTCCTATGAGCGGTCACTTGCAAAACTCATGGTGAAAACGCTATAATAAATAAGAGATTGAGGACGCCTTGGATTCCTGAGAAGGAATTCATGGAAAACGGATGATAAAATATCTTCACTCCCAAAAATACGCAGGTGGAATATATAAACCCTGTGGTAGGCGTTCATAGGGAGGCGGGCCAAATGGATTGGACACCTGCTGGCTCATGAAGGATTGCTGAGCACCGTGTTAGAAGGGATGGTAGGCGGTGAAAACTAAAAATAGAGACCGATACGAATGCGAGAGGCAGATAACGGGTGGCATGCGATGCAGGATATTTTTTGGGAATAAAAGCGTGGTTAAGAGATCAATAGATGGGGACGGCTGTGAAAAATAATCCTTATGTATTTGTAAAATCAGATTAGAGAGATAGATTGTCGTACCGATAGATTTAAAATGTCATTTTTCCCGCGTACTATAAGAGAGCATAGGTAATAGGCAGCATAGTAAAGGGATAGGTAGATGAAATATTGCTAGAGTAGACTTCAGTTCATCATGCATGTTTTAACATCACTAACCTATGCAAGCTAGGGAAATGCAGATAAATATATGTAGAGAAATGCCTTTATAACCAGTAATCGCTTCATTACTCTGTCGATAATAACCATTTAGTTGCACGTGACTCATACATAACATGTTTCCATTAATTAGTAGCATTTTAGCTCTTCGTTGCATGTAAGCTGAGCATGTTTGGTGATCTTTACCCCCTCCCACACGCCCTCGTGGTGACTCGCAGGGTATTGCGTTGGTGTAAATGTAACTGAAGAAATAATCAGCCGATACGGTCGCGATTTGCGCGGGCGCGCGTGATTCTTTCGATGGCCGTGAAGCGTGGCGGGTAAGGGGCTAAGGCGGGCAAGCGGAGGGCGATCGACCTCCTCTGCCTCGCGATCAATATAATCAACATATTCCGTGCAGGGGGAATAAATTTGTTTCCTGGCAACGCGGTAGAGTAAAAATATCTCTCAATGTTGCCTCCGATTAGCTGGCGGGCTCAGTTCAGTTAAGTGAGAACTCTGGAAATGACCTCAGGTGACCGTCGGTGATGGGCTACGATCAACTTGTCAGTTGTGCGAAATATGAGCCTCAAGAATACTATTGTGTGCGATTTCCTTTTAGAACACGATGACTATAAGGTACGTGCATTTATCTCTATCATGTGTAGTGAATAAAGCAAATTTGCATGTTCCACACACAATTTTCAACGTAGAACCTAAGACAACAATCTTCCTCCTAGAAAATATCATTCTCGTCAAAACGAAAGAGGTTAATCTCCTGATTGACGTAAAAGTTGTTCGCAAGAAATTGTACCAAACTTAGATGTAATATTTGATAAGTCCTTGAAAGAAGATAGAGTACCGGAAGGACTGGATAGTTACGCGCGTAGTTCGTATGTTTAAAAGCGGGAACAAAAAGAATCCAGGATATTAGGTTACTTCTTCACGACATAGTTAACACCGTGTGACAAGAAAAAGCAAGTGTACGCTGTTTTTTTATTTAAGGAAAGCGATTTCCAAGGTTCCTAAAGAAAACAAATATTCAAACTACTGGCATATGGAATCGATAAAAATTTGGTAAATTGGATACACGACTTCCTCGCAGGTCGTAAAAAAGAGGTGTTAATCGACGCGATGGAAGCAGCTCTAAAGTGATGGTAACCTCCAGCACTCCTCAACATTATTCCTCATTTAGACAAGCCACATCATTGAGAACATTTCCAGTAGCATAAGGGTATTTGCTGATAATACGGTCGTCCATTGGGAAACTGCCGGACCGAGAGATACAAGAATTCGTTTTTCCCGCGCATAACACACTTCCACAAATAAGACAAAGCATGATTATTTTACAAATTAAGAATCGCACTTCATTATTATTTCCAAAAAATATTCCCCCTGTTTTGGAGTAGAAAGGCATTTCCATGGCTGGTGACTTCCTTCTCCACGCTCTTGTGCGAGCAAAGCATGTTTCGGTGACCGCAGGAAGAGAGGAAATACTGGGTGGAAGGGCAGAGCCGGTTGGGTTCTGGGTGCGGTAGGTTGGGGCGGGTAGTGAATCTCGTTGGAGCCAGCAAAATTGAAAAAATACACGTGAGTTCCTGGACAGTGAATTTGGAAGTCACATCAGTAGGAGGGAGGAAATGTAGAACCTTTAAATCGATAATGAAAGGAAAAATCGCGAAAAGGAGCATGTTTTGGGGGTAGGGACAGAAGTGAGTGCAAGAAGAGAAAGGTAGGAAGACCGATGGTGGTGATTGGCTGATTTGAAGTGGCGTGGCGTATTGGGCAATTCAGAAAGTGGGGCAGCGTTTACATGGAAGGAGTTAGATTACATTTGTGGAAATAATAACAATAGTAATGGTCATTAGTCAAGAGTCCTAAGATTGATTTGGCGCAGCTCTCCACTCGATTTTTATATCGGGTAACCTTTTCATATTCACGTACTTCTTATCTTTCACACCCTACACTACTTGCTCTATGTATCTCATGCGAGGCCTTCCTTTCCCATTCTTCCCGTTCACTTTGCCTTCGACGATTGTTTTCATCAGGCCGTCATGCCTCCAGATTGTCCCATAAAGCTGTCTTCTTTTTAAATTGTCACGCCAATTTTAAAATGTACCGTATAAAAATCCAGCGACACCATAAGTGGTCATCTGGTAGCCGTCCTCGGAGGCATGAACTGATTGATACTATTACTGACCTACTATTTCAGCCATCTTTTATGGCTTGATGAATTTACCCAAACCCCCTCTACTTGATGCAATACGTTTCAAACAATGAACTTGGGAAAATTTCTGTTCCTAAAAACACAGATCAAGTGTGTGGATATTTCCTGCGGGGTCTTCGCTGAGGATATTATAGGAGTAATACGGCAAGACTACATTGTTCATTTGGAAACTGCATATAACTTGAAATTCAGAGACAGCCTAAAATCAATTGAAGTCGTCTTTATGGGCAATTTCTCCTGTGGACTCCTCTCCTTCTTCTGCGGACTACAGTCCATTTGTTTACATGCAGTAATAGGAATACGAACGACCAAGTAATACGTCCCAGTCTGGTTATAATTTCAGACTGTATGAAGCACAGCGTCACTGCATTTTACACCTTTCAAAGTAAGCTGCTCCATAGTGTAAAAAGGGCACTTGACCTACGCAAAACATTTTACTTTTTCGACTGTGCGGTGACAATACGAGAACCGCCACAATATGTTTAATGGTTGCATCGCCAAGATTTTGGAGACGATGCTGGATGGCATTTCTATTCCACATCTCAAAGACTCAAGTAACGCACTTGGATGCACGCTGAAGAGATTAAATACACGTACCAATCTATAGTTAAATATTAACAAATAAAGCCAGACTTCTGTGGAACTTTACAAGTGGACTAAATTGAGCGTGAAAGGAATGAACTACGAGTTACTTACCGACGAGTAAATTAAGGAGGATGAAGAGGCTCTTCAGTGGTTAAAATTTAATCAAACCCTATTTATTCACTACTTCATTCTTCGCCATGCCTTCTCTGTTTCACTATCCAATATTCCTGGTCCTAGTTCATCCTTATCTACGACCTCCCACCCATGCACGGGACCATTTTTCATTTCTTGATGCCTGATAACATTCTAACCTTTGAGTACAGGGATCTTATTTCTCCTTCTCATCTCTTCACTTTGGCGACTCACCACTTTTCTCCAGCTATCTTTGTTTCCCTCCTAAGCTAAGTATTTCCTTATACAGTCTTCTGCCAACCTTTGTGTTAACATTAAGCTATTTCCTTCTTTCCTGATTTTCCCACCGTTTCTACCTTTATTCATGTTTTCTTTCCTCCTACTGATCCCATTGTTTTCTCAGCTGCTCTTCTTATTCCCGTCTTCGTTATTTCCCGGCCTCAGCTGTTCTTTTCTTTCCTGCTCTTCCCTCATACATCCGTCCACCAAGTCCTGAAATTCCCTCCGCTTCCTTCCAATAAGGGCCCCAACGTCTCACTTCTTTATTCTTCTTCCTCTTTTCAGTCTTTTTTTAAACTTAACTCATATGTCTTCACCACCAAGATATGTTCAAAGTCCACACGCACCCAAGAAACTGTGAGTGCTGCACGCTGCTCCTAAATATTTTCCTAGTCATGATATGATATAATTTGGTATATCCCCGTGTCTCCTGGCATTTTCTAAGTGTTCCCACGCCCGGGATGGTGTTTAAACCACATGTTAGTGGTCATCAAATTATGCCTTCAAGAGAACACCACTGCTTTCTCACCACGGTCAATTATTTCACCCTGCCCATAGTCCTCTATTCCAATTCCATCCCTCCCTTCCCTAACTACACCGTTTCAGTATCAATTGACTATTACACCCTTACTTCCCTTAACTTCCTCAATTCTTTATTCCAGATGATAATATAAGTTCAATTATTGCTATACTTCTTTTTCTTCATTCTCTTAATAGCATCTAGTCGGCACGTAAACATCAGCGACAACTAGGTACGTTCGTCTGCTTCGCTTATATTTCTGTCATCAAATTTCTATCACTCACCTACTCCGCATTCAACACCCTTTTCCCTATTGTGCATAAAATGGTAGAAAGTAAATAATTTATCTAACAATAATTGCTCCCTCAAAATTCTCGAACAAAATTACTGTTTATATAGCAGGATATGCAAGAAGAGAAAGCTGATTGACTTGAACCAGTCGTCGGTGTTCGTGAGTTAAATGCTACAAACGAAAAGTCATGGTGGACTTGAACCTGGGAGGATCTATTGTAGACTACCTGAAATGATCTAGTCTACCTATTAAAAAAAAGTTTTTTTCAACATTTTTAACGAGCAAAAGAGCGTTTGGAAACCTTTCTAAAAATATCGGACGGGAAGTGCGAATTGCATGAATTTTCAAATGGCTGCAATACTATTTCAACAATTTCAGCTATAATGTTCCGAAAGCGTTTTCGGAGCATCACCTTCGAACGTCGAAAAATGTTTCTAAAATAAACCACTCTGCGATTTGTACGTTTATCACTTGCCTATCACATAAACCTACGTTTATCACTTGCTAAGTGTAGTTACTATAGTGAGATATTTAAGATTTATAACCAATTTTTGTAACCATCCGCACCAGCCATCATGACCATCCAAATGGAAAATAATAAATGAGGCTCATTATTAGCTACATCAAAATTCGGATGGTGACGTGAATCCCGAACCCAAAGACATTCTTGTGAATAAAAAATAGATAAATTAACCCTGGTTTAAAGTATTAGAAAACCAAGTGTGAGAATAATCTTAAAAAATACTGCACTTATCCTGTATTTCCACTAAAATATTAATTTTTAATGGCAATTAATTTGGTTATATTTTAAATAGGAACAGGATATAAATGGAGGCTACTCTGCATTCTGGCCTGAAAATTATTGGAAGCCCATCAGACAAGACAAATAAAATATTCTTTGCGGCACCACCATCATCAAACTACAGCTGGGTATCGGAGGGACTGAGAAAAAGTGTTCCCACTGAAATACAATGTGCTCTATTTTGTGGAGGAAACAAGTGCAAATACGAATCATGTGAGTCGTGGTCAAAGGATGATATGGCCATTGATGGAATTTTCTCTCATTGGTAAGGAATAATCAAATGAAACTGTTAAATATTTATACTTGAGCTTGTTCAAATTAATGCTGTAAAGTGGACGTTTTCCCACCTTTCCGTATTTTGTGATTAATATAAAGGCACTTTCAATGCAATTGCGCGAGGAAGCTAAGAAAGTAATGAAGACACAAGTCAATATTTCAAACACATTTCATAAATATAACCTTATGGTGTACATACATACATTTTTCAATTTTATTACCCTTTTCCTTTAATACCTTGAAATTCATTTCTTTCCAGTTTACCTTGTTGCTATATGGTACCAGTAAATTTTAAGTGGGCACATTGCTCCATAATAATATCTTGTACTATAATTACAAGTATATATACTAGGTGGCGAAAAGTAACTCACTCCTTCGGTATACTTCGCACCAAATAAAAAAATAGTAACAATTATATAAATATTCGACATGTCTATTTGTAGTTAGTAATGGAACTGTTTTCATAATGTCTTAGTAATTTTAACATCATTGTCAAAAGTCATTGCATAAATGCCTTCAATGCCTTCAACGAGTTTTATACAATAAACTCTCAACATTTGCGACAAATAACCTCGAACGTTAATTTTTTAGACGAACATCATTCATAATCTTGACATGATTATTTATTAATAAAAAAGAATTTATAAATTAAAATAAGCTAATGTAACTACGCACAGGGCTAAAATAATAATTGCATTTCACATAACTTATCGCGGTAAAGCTTTTGATCGTAAAATATTCTTTCGTACCTACGCCGCTGATGAATACTGATATTATTCCTCTTTGTCGTAAACGACAGCGTTAAATTGATGATTAAATTTAATTTATCATTTCCTGTCAAGATAGTTCTCATTTTATCAAAAATAAAATTATTATTGAGGTTTCTAGTGCTTATTAGTACCTGTAAATCTGTTTTAAGGGTTCTTGTTAATCATGTTCTAAGACTGCTGTGTAACACAGCAATTATCAATTTCAATTCCTAGGGTCACTGAGGAAATTCTAGCCATGTCCAGGCCGAATTCAAATGTTATCCACTCCAAAAATGTAATTCAACAGTTTAAGAGGTAATATATGTTAAATTTTGGAAATAGTGTGGCATGACGTTTTTCTCAATTATTGTAATAATCTTCCATTTTCTACAGTCTTAGAATACAAACACTGATAAATCTCCAGCAGCCTGGCGAGCATAGTAAATGTGGACCACCATTGGAAAATTGTGGTTTCTCATATGATCCAGAGTTATTCATGAAAGAAGGCAGTGAGTCACGTTATTTTTGTATAACCAAATAATATTTTTCTGTAAATGCTATTTTTCATGTGTATGCAGCAATATCAATATGGGAAATAATTGAAAGTGACATAAGAATGATACTTAAACAGCAAATAGTACTGCTGATTCCCTGTGTGCCGATCCTAATAACACCATTTTCAGTCCACTCAAGACTCCCCTCCCAAAACTCACGCCCTCAATAGAAACGAAGTGATCTCTCAAAGGGATCTCCACATTTCAGGAGTGACGGGGGTGAATTTCGTGCAGTATTGAAGCTTCTGAAAAACTGACACACTAACAACGCGACACTTCAAAAGGAATATTATTTCTTAGCCCTGTTGCAAAACCGACACATGGTAAGCGTGCGCTGGGCGTGCTAAGTCTGGAGCTGTTCCGGCCCCACCGTTGCACGATGGCCGGGACTATCTCAATGGAGCACATCGTACGAATGGATGGTAATCTCTCACCTAAAGCTGATTTAATTTGGATATCAACGTCGTTTCATTCACTTACACGCACTTAAGATTTAAAAAATACCATAATAAAGGACACTGGTTTTACAAACCTAATACTTTCCACAAGGATGACATTTATAAGGTTTCAGGTGTGCTGACAATCACTTAAATTTAAAGCTATTTGCAAAGTGTGGTTTGCTGATTGCTATGCTAGGAACAAGGAAGCAGAATTTAAATTATCCCCCAGTAAATTTAAGAGCCAAATGCATCCTTAGGGAAATTAGGTAAAGGGCAAAAACATCCCTAGGAAAATTAGGAATCAAAACCAGAGAAAAAGCAAACAATTAATTTATCAAATTAATCAAAATCATTAAAAGGAAAAAAGGAAGTTTATAACTGATCCACCATCATCATCAGTCAAGAATCCTACGATTGGCTTGACGCAGCTCTCCACTCGATTCTGCTACCGGCTTATCTCTTCAAAGGCTCCCACTTCTTCATCTTCGTAGTCCGATATAGCTATGTAAACTTGCACCATAATTGGTATCCGTACGCTTAATTCTACCTCCACCATTTCTTTCGCTATACTGCAGGAAGCTCTTCGCCCGGCACTCTTCCTGAGCATTACGCCTACTCCAGAATCACCATCAAGACCCTGTGTGCATAATCCTGTAGCTTCCACTCCATGAATCTCACTCTTGATTCTTCCACGATATCTTCGTAGAATCTTTGATTTTCTAACATACTCACAAATATATGACCTCAAGTTGTTAAACAACCATATCCCTGTAAACGCTTTCAACTGTTCCGCTACCTACTCCATCACTTTCCACTCCCTCATCCTCGCCGTAACCTTGCCCCTTCCTTTCATCTTTCTCTAATTTTAACCAAAAAAGGAAACCCAATTGCGCCAAACACCGCCAGAATTTTCCCCTCCCCATTTCAGCACACCCTAGAAAACCCTTATGTTTAACATCTTTTGAATTACGTGTGTATGGCGTCTAAACCACTAGAGGCCGAATAAAAACAGTGGAATTTTTCCAGGTGCTATGCTTTTAAATTATTCAACAGATTATGATTCTTCGCTCGACTGCTCGAGCACAAAAACATTGGTTTTCCCTGAGGATTTGGTTGCCTTATCCGGATTGGCGGACTCGTGAACATTGGCCTTCTTAGAATCACTCTCTTCGTTCCGAGGCCCTGCCTCCGTTGATATGCTAGACTTTTGGATTGGTCGGTCCCATAACCTTCCTGGACTATTCTCCCACTTTAGAACACCTCCCACGATTCATAGTCTCTCCCTCCTCTGCGCATCACAGGAGTGCGTGGGAATGTATCTGCCGTCCATGACTCGAAAATAAGTTAGTGAAAATTCCATCTATGAAAGGAAAGGAGGATGGCGGGCATCAGAAAGCCTTCCATACCCATCACGGATAGGACAAACCATGGGAATCCTTGGCTTGTGACAGTTTTTTACGATGCGATTCTTGATCTCCAGGAAAATGAAGAACCGAAACGCTTTCCTCAGAATCACAGTGGAACAGATCACCCTCTACTTGTTCATCACTCAACTCCGCCGGATTTTCACTCGACATTGGGTGAAATATACGAAAAACGCGCACAGGCTAATATTTCACTGTTGCGTAAACTCGAAATCCGCAATGAGAGAAACGAAGCACTTAATTGCTGAGCGGAAAGACTTCATATAATCCGACTACGACTGCAGAATGAGGAGGACTCACTTGGTCCGAGGATTGTGTCCAGAAAAGCTAATGGAAGGCAAAATAGGGCCTCCCGTGCATCCTTCTCCAAGCATGTCTTCAGAACCATACGATTTGGTGAGGACATACGCGTGAAAGAGCCTCACTGTCCCAATTCTCGACTGTGAATAGTGGGCTATGGAAAGGATGCAAATGGCCAGACAAGATAATCTGCTGAGTCAATCGAAAGCGAAGGGAAAACATCATCATACTCATCCACGCTTCTAGGTTGTCTGTGGTCAACATACCAAACAGAAATAAAGAACCCTTTAAAAATGACCCTTGAAATTAGCAGGTATAGACAAGGGGATGCACTTAGCCTCTTCGGTCCTGAAAAATACGTGGACTATAAAAAGAATGATCTCACTTCTTTTGAGCACATATGAGACTACTGAAATTATATGTTGGAAAAAATGTATTATTATTATTTTCGTTTAAATGTTTATAGTGCACATATGTGTACAGTCTTGATTTGAGAGATAGAAAAAAGTTGATGATCGCATGAATAATAATAAAGAGCAACATGGGAAAGAGATAGTGTGGGCAATATAGTTCACTTTATCTGTGGGCGCGATAAGATGATTTCTGAAAAAGTTTAAACTTCTAAAAGAAAGATTCTAGTGTATGAAATTGACTCTGTCATGGCGCAAAATTCAAAATCAGGTACGTTCACAGATGGGTACATCAGTGCACTGGAAAAAGCTACCCTCTGAGGGACGTATGGTCCACATATGTAGACAAGGGGGCCGAAGAGGTTAAGCTTACAGGGGTGACGGCAACTCCACCATAAGACTTTCAAGTCTCGTGGCGATAGTCTCGTCTCGAAATTCCGGGCATGGTCTCTAATTATCTTACAGGTATAAAGAAAAAAAGGTCGAATCCTTGAAAAGAGAACGTAGGAGCACAAAGATAGGAGACTCAGAATTATCTTCTGAATTAGAACCCGGATACTTACGAGTATCAAAACATGTTTCCTGAGAGCTTCTAGCTCCTCGATGAACACCGCAGTTCACGGCAATAAACTATTTCTAAGACCAGGTGAAGGTGGGGACAGATGCATCTGAAATTATATTTAAGGATTTAGGCTCAACGGTTTGTACTTACGCAGAAATTAATAAAGTAATGTAAACTCTGTTAGCACAGATTAAGTCGTAGTTACCAAAGATAGAGAAGCGAGATAAATTTCTCTCTTATCACGAAACAGCACTGAAGCACTCCTGTGCCCGCTAATTCCTAGGTAATTTAACACAGATTTAGGTATGTTAAACATTGTGTACGAAACGAGTTTAGCAGTTACATTGCTATACCTGAGTCGGTAACACGTAATATGTACCTTGGTACCCTTCCCCAAATGCTAATTTTATTACCATTAAGTTAGCAACTAATTTTTATTGGAAAATACGAGCAAAGAACATATAGGGTATGAAACAAAATATATTGAGACAAACATTCAGTAGCTTGAACAATATCATTAGTAAATGAAGGACATGCAGTCGTCACAGTAGTGCAGTGTGGTTATAAATACGCGGAGAAGGCGAGCTGAGTGAGTTATGTTTTCGAAATATTGCTCCACTCGATCTTGAAGATGACTTAGCGCACCCAGCGCGAGAAATTTGATGCCGCGTCTCAGCCAGCTGAGGCGTCTTAGTTGCAGCGTGTAGTCGTCCGACTGATGGCGTACAAAGCAAAAACGTTGGCACGCCAAAAGTAAGCATAGTTGAGCAACAAGTATTTGTGCTTCAAATAAGAATGAAGCCAAATCAAGTGGCCTATATTTTATGTCTTCCAAAATAAATGAACAGGTTACGGGTATTTCTATTTTCAAACAATCACTTCGGATCCTGTTGTTATGATCCTCATTTAGTATTGTGGTTTAAAATTCAACTCCAATTACCCGCCATTATAAGAGCAATAGTAACCGTCCCAAAACCTGCGAAGCACTAATTTCTAATACGCCATCTCCGTCACATATCGTTGGTATATCTATTTGATCTTACACTGCCTTCCCAAGTTCCCAATCAAGATTCAAAAATCAAGATCCCAGTCTTGCAAATGCCGTGACTCTTGGCCAGCTGCTCCTTTTCAACGCGGCACCTTCCTCACATCTCCCTATTGGGACTCATGTGACTCCGAATGACTTCTTCTCTGCACATCTTACTTTCCTTACCTTTCTTACCTCTCTTGGGCTGAATAACAACCCACAGAATATTGATCTAGTCAACTGAGAGAGCTGCTTTTAGGAATACTTAGGATTTCAAATTTAGGTACCTATCTTAAAAGTATTTAGTGTAAAAAACTGTATTGTCACATTTGCAAGAGTTTGCACTTTTGTTTGAACACGCATACACTAACGCACTCACATGCATACCTATCACTGCAATATTACAGCCGAATTGTAAATCATTTTCATCAAATATGAAATATTCTTTTTTAGTATATTTTTATAACTTCTCAATGAGAGATTATGGGGAGGCAGGAGAAAGCAGGATTTTGGACATGGTGAAAGTTTTGTCATTTGCTGCAAATGAAGGGAGAGTAGCGATCCACTGCCACGCTGGTAAGTGAAGAAACATCTCTTAATGTTTTTTGTACTTTTAATTAGTAGCCATCAATTTTCTTGCTTAAATCCCTCGTGAAAATCAATTATGAAGTGAGTTTTAAAGGTTTCTATCCGGAGTAAATGTGGTGAACAAAAATTTATTTGATTCTTCTTTCTCGTTTCACCAGACAACTATGTCTTCTGAGTTTTGTTCCTAAATTAAACTCATAGAGTTCAGCATTCTTGAAACAATGATATCTTCAATGAAATATACCCCCTCTCCCAGTGGACGCGTAGCCGAGCCTCAGCCGTGTCGGCGAGAGGCTGCGGGAGATACGAATGGGGTCAAGTAGAGGCCGCAGCATGGACCGGGTCAAACTGCTGGGGGCTTCCATTGTTGGTCGGTCTCGGGTATAGCTAGAGAAGCAAAGAATTTTTCTCAGGGAACCTTTTACTGCTTGAATGAGAACTGAGTACTCTTAAATTTCCTATGAATATCTAAGATAGCAGAGGGCCTCTTATCTTTCTCTGTTACATAGAACTTATGCCTACATCAAACGGCTCCCCGTTTTCTCATCTCGGGGAAGTTTGAGGAACAGGTTAATGATCCCAGGTCCTTCGGCTCTTATTTCCCTTTCTACTATGTACTATTGTTTCGACCAATCGATACCTTGTTACAATCAGTATTAGAATCGATACCTTGTTAAAATCAGTATTAGAATTCGAGAAACGGATCAGCTGTTCCCGAAAAAAAAGAAACGTAACATAAATTATAGGTGGAGATTTCAACGAGCAATTTCAACAATGCATACATTGGAACACATGGAGTCGTTAATCAGCGGATGGAGACAAGGAAACCCGTGAGTCACGGCTGAGCACGTTAACATCTGACCCCATGCATCAAACAATAATTTTACCTAATAGCGGGGGCATCGTTCTGGATGTACTTGCCACAAACATTCCTGAAAAAGCAAACAAGGCTTAAAATTTCGATGTAATTAGCAATCACAAATTGATAAACTTTAAACATTTTCTGAGTATGGAAAAGTACCTTGAATTAAAAATGATTTTCCTTTTAAAAATACGGATTAACGGATTCAGGCGTGACTTGCAGACCTCTCGTGGAAACTTCGTAAGCCTCAGCAAAAACAGAGATTTAGAGAGTACGTGGACTCGTGGAGAGACTTCCTTCACATCACCCGTTCATTGTCGGTTAATATAAACCTTCTGAGTCAGTCAATATAAACTTTCTAATATGAGAAGGTTGGGAATCAAGATGTTACAACGTGGAAGTTATAAAATGTTTAGAATGCCAACGAGTGAGCCTCGCGAAACTAACAAAAATGAAAAAACATCATTCATAGCGACTGAAACAATATGGTTAAACATTTTGAAATCTCTAAAGCAGCCACGAAAACAGTCCTTCGTAACGCGTTTGCTGCATTTAAATGAAAAATATTCTCGAAGGGAACAGGAATAGGAGAGAGATATTCAAAAGCATTTTGATCTTATTTTACGGAAAAACAGGGAACTAAAAACTCATCGGCAAATTCTTTGAAAAACATTAGGAACGAAATGGCAACCACCAATGTCATCCAAGCTAACTTTTTGCAGTCAATATATAGAGCGTTTTCAATCAATCTTAGCGTAGTTTAGACGAAAAATAAGGAGACTGATTACTGCGACCAATATCCCGATCAAGATCTGTTGTAGCGGGATCAAATCCTTGTAAAAAAACACTCCAATAAGTACCCCGGTCCTATACCCAGATATTTCCTTGGGAATAAATTCCTGCTCGCGTGGACAATGACTTAGCTCGCGAAATAGCTCAAATCTTAAAGCTATTTAAAAAAATCCCTCCAAGAATATGGTGCGCCCAAAGACTGTAAGAAAATAAACGAAACCCCATTTAATGAAAGCAACGATGGAGAGCAGCCATGCAGTTATAGGCCAATATCACTGACATCATTCGCACACATATTAATCACATCATCTGGACACCTCGATAACCAGGATTTATTGAAAAAAATAGGTATGTGTTCAGAAAGGGTAATTCTTGCGGAACACAGTTCGGTCCTCCTGTTCATGATATTTAATTTCGGGAGATGGTAACGTTTAGGTCGACGGAGTGTTTTTTGATTTCATAAAAGCGCTCCATATGGTGCTTCACTTTAATTTACTCGCAAAATCATCGCATCCCATACGATAGACTCATAGGAAAATAATAGGCCGGATAGCAGAATGTTTAATTTACGCGTCCAAATGGTGAAATATTTTGGTAAAATAAATGAACTCCTTCTTTTTGCCGATGACGCAGCAGTGTAGAGGGCAATACGGAATTGCGTCGGTAGATATGTCATGGAGAAAATACGTCAGGAAAATAACAGGTAGAGCAAACCATAGAATAGGAGGAGTAAAAAGGGTTTCGGGGAAATTCAACGAGAGAGTGCGAGGAAGATGCTTCTTGGTTCCATTTAGAATACGTCGCTAGTATATGGCATCCATACGACATAGGTGTAATGACGGAATTAGAGCGTGTGCAAAGGAGACCAGCTGAATTGCGAAGGTCGTTAGGATAATTGTATTAGTTTTACAAGCTAGGAGAACTAGTATGGCAACCACTGCCAGTACGCAGGTTGAAATTCAGCCTAGCATTTTAAGGAAAATAAAAGATGATATGTTTGCCGTTAACGTTAGAAATATATTAAGAATCCCCTCTTAATATGTCAGATTTTATCAGAAAAACAAGACTGTCGTACCGATGGAATTCAAATGTCAATTTTCCTACGCTCCTGAGAGGAAATGATAAGCATGGGATAGGTAGGTGAAATACTGTTAGAGTAGTCTGTAGTGCATGAAGCATATCTTGTAATTACTAACTAATGCATGCCCGGGAATTATAAATCAATATATTTATAGAAATGCCTGATGAGGTAGTGCATGTATGATGATCTTTCACTCCCTGCCGCACATCCAAGTGGTGACTCGCAGGGTATAACGAGGATGTATATGTAAACGTACTCTTCAGAAAATTATACACTAAGTATAAAGAATCATCCCTTTGTCGCATCTTATAATGAAACATCATTTCTTGTCTACGAAATTTCTCTCCAGTTGGAAATGTGTTTGGGGTGTGGGGAATATTCTCATTCATTCAAAAAAAAACTAAAGAAGATTTTTTTACTTTACAACCACATGGCTTCGCAGATTCATTAACTAGGGGAGAATGCCTGAATTTGCACCCCAGATAGATGAGTAACACGAACCGAACAAAATAGCGCACGAGGAACCCACGGGTCGTCAATGTTCATGAGGTTCAAAATTAGGGCTTTGAAATACTGCATTGAGTACGATGCTTGAGTTTCCCTATTGTAGTTCCTCTGACCTGCGGTTTGGGAGAGGAAACGAGGGCTGCTAATGACAATCCTTGGCCAAACGGAGAGGATTTCAAAACTACATTTGCCGCTTTCCTTTCACGCTCATCCAAGGATACGGGTGCAGAGTTAAAGCGCCACAACTCAAGAGAGCGAATCTGTCATCCGACCCCGTGGTAGCCAGGTGGATAACGAGCCGGAATGGTCACCCCATGGTCGCGGGTTCGAATCCCGCCCAGAGCATGGATGATGTGTTATTCCTAGTATTAGGAACTTTCGATAGAGGGTGCGATATAAACTTAGCCGTTGGAATACTTAAAACCTAACTAGTACAAAAGCGAATATGTTAAATCATATCAGGAGTAACTTTGTGCAAGTGGTGGATATCTCATACTAGATTTTATTAAACTCACGAACTAGGAAAATACACTGTGACCAGTTTAGGTCATCAGTTAGGGTCATTTTCATAGTCAAGACTTTAATTAAGTCCCTTAGCGAAGTAACTCTTTTAAGTAGATTAAAACTTCACGAGAAGTGTGACTCATAGACGTCTTAAATGTGACACGTTGTGAAGTGTGACTTTACCCATCCAACCCATGATTTCCAAGTAAAAAATAAGTGTGGTGACTATAATGTAGGCGAAACAACTGACGTGCGAATCTGAAAATTTTGACGAATGGTAATTAAAAATTGAGTGGTCCGTGGCAGGTTGTTGGCGATCTTTATCGTTTAATGTACTTTTTTCTATATTTATTAATAATTCTGGTGGTATTTTATTTTTTGTATTGTATGAGTTTTTTAAGCGTACGAGTAGATTTCTTTCCTTTTATGTTATTTAGGCATTAGCATTTGTTTTTTATAATTTTCCTGCTGCAGCGTTCCCCGAATGAAAAATGAATTCACAAGAAACGCTCGTCCAGGGGACAAAATTCTTTCCAAACTCGGGTGAGCAAGATGAGGTCACAATAAAACAAAAAACAAAAGTATGAAAATCTAACTATAACAAACAATGTATTTCAACAAAAATAGACAGCAAGTACAAACCAACAAATTGAAATACTCTTCCCAATTCAGGGAAACCCTAATAACTTGCAACAATAGACCATGGCCCTTAGGAGACTCTCGAGAATGGCAAAGTCCCAAAAGAAAACTAACTCGAGACCGATGGACGTAGTCAAGAAGTGAACTCGTTGCCGTCTCGACTCGAACAGAGGGCGTGAGAGGGGAGGTATTTTCTGGCATAAGGAGGGGGTGTTTTCGGCAAGGTCAAAGGTGGAATGGGGTTTAACGTGTAAATCGTCTATAGGTACATTTTGAGGGGAGGGAAAGTGGTATAGGTCAAGTGGGTGAGGTGGAAGTTTATCATTGGAGAACCAGGAACTATTTTTTGACTCCGGCGGGAGAACAACAAATAACGGCTTGCACGATGGACAAACTTGTGGTCTTCATCCGCATTCATGGGGCTATATAAGTGAGAGCGGATGTTGTGAGGTGATTGGTACGGCCGTGAATTGGTGCAGGCGTGAATCGATGAATTTTGAAATCGCGGGGCAAAATCTAAATAAATCGTGGGAGAACGTTAAAATTCCAATAGCTCTCCCAAAAAACACTGTTGAGCCACTGGTGGAGGGGTTTCATTTAAGGAAGACGTGGATCCGTTTCTGGAGAATGTGGAGACATTCTTTTAATAGACCTTGGAATAGTAGGATGGCTAATACGAATTAAATATCCAGCCAGTAATTGAAATTTACAAATGAATTTGATCACAAAACGTGGGATGGATGTACGTAACTATCAAGTTATAGTAATATTACTTCTGCATTGTCATATGCTACTAGTATCATAAACAGCGGTTGCAATATTAACATACGAACATCGAGGGTTTAAATTCATTATGTTCCGTAAATGAACTTCATTTTCATGAACATTAATTTATACCTGTACCGTATAAGGCAGTAAATAGTTGAATTAGCAGTGGAACCAGAAAACCCCTATTGTTTACCCGTTCCAAGTCGTCGGCAAACAGCTCCAATATTTCAACGACAACAACTTTTGGAAACCGATAACGTCCAATTATTTCATCCTCTCGATAACGCTCCATTGGATTCTCCATATTCCTTATATATCGCCGGGGTAATTAATGACTAACTTTCTCCGCAATTTTTAACCATTCTGCAAGATTTTCAAGTCGATCAAAGCTAATTGCAGCCATTTTGCTTTCCAGCGCTCTTACTTTAGGGACCAAAGTGAGCTTGGAGCTTGTCTTTACCGTACAGTGACACTTTTGCATCATTTTGTCAGAAGTGACGTCCATGAAAACCGGAAAGGTCTCTTTATCCCATCTAAAGACCACTTGGGCGTAAAGTTTCAACTATGAATACGACCCTTAAGCCCGTTTCACACGATACTTGATCCAGTACAAGGTCTAGTATACTCGCTAGTATGCTAGCTTTCCAGTATCGTGTGAACAGAACCAGTATACTGGCTGGCAAGGATGCAAGCTTGTATACTAGCTGAGCAACTGGATTTCATACTTGATGCGGTACTAGATTTCAGTAGGACCTATAGTAGCCCAGTAGCCATCGACCAATCAAGTCACGTTTCAGACGCTGTGAGAACTTCTCTTTTTTAATTAGTATGTAATCATATGGAATAACCGATTCATAGCTAGCACAAGGTCTATGATCGTGTGAAACCTCCCAGGATGCTTCCAATCATCCTAGATTCCGTCCTCAATATCAAGAAGCGGCTAGCACACTAGGTCTAGTGCTGGATCAAGTATCGTGTGAAACGAGCTTTAATAATGCATCAACTGGCACATTTCAGAAGGCTTCATGTACTTGAATACGTTTTCAGAGAGGAGAGGGTGGATAATCGGGAAGGTGGGAGGGGAGGATTGCATCTGTTTGGTGCCGCGCGTCACAGGGGTGCGTGCAGGGTCTCAGGAGTGCCTGGACCGCGGATTTCAGGGGCAGCGTCGGAGCTTGGCTCTGTGGCTCTTACGGGAGACGGAGAATCTCAGAAGGCGTTAGAGCCACGTATGTGGCGCAAAGCGGTGCGGTATTGCTGGGGGGGGGGGGGGAAGAAACGGCTTTCGCCTCAACCAGCGAAGGGGTGGGTTTTTTCCTGAGAATATTGGTCACCAAGTTTTGGGCGTGACCCTAACTCCTAGTGATGGAATGTAGAGTATCCAGTTGTTTTACAAAATTGTCCACTGAGAGAGGTAAGTGGATACGGACATCATGCGTGGAAGGACGCGTGCTTATGGGAGTCATGGTGGGTGGAGTCGGGAGGGGATGGTGTGGACGGCAGAGCAGGGTTTCCAATTAACGGAGAAGACATGAATCCCAGTGTTGATGTAGAATTCAAGGAAGTTGATGAATTCATAGTTGTAATTTTTCCATCATGAAAGTTGTGTTTAAGTGTACGGAAAGGTCATTCCCGACCAAAGAGTGAGTATATTTTCCACGTAACTGGACCAGTAGTAACAAGCAGGCCGCCAAATGCAAACCTCGGAGGCGAGAACTGAGTTCCAAGGATTCAGAATTAGTATTTTGGCTGGTGTGTTGGCGCAATGATGGGCATTTGCCTCAATAGGACAGAGAGGAGCATAGGGTCATATGAGGTGGAGGAGAAAGTTGGGGGGGAAGTAATAGGGTTAGCGGTGAAGTCGCCCAGCAGAAATATAATCTTCCCTATTGCCTCAGAGGAAGATTTCAGGATACAGAACGGTGCTAAAAATAAAGGAGTTTATGTATGGATAGGCACATTCATAACAATGGGAAGGTTGAAAATAGAATTCGAAATAAAGGAGACTTGATAACGTAATTGACGGGAACGTGGAGTAGATTGTACAGAGCTTCGTCCGACGTTTAAGAGTGTGTTACATTCATTGGCGTTCAGTGAAAGGTCATATGAATTACGTATCAATCGGTGGCGGTCACACCATTTTAGTTAGATGTGATGCAACGTATCTACAATGTGCAATAACGTATCTGCAATTGTGCGATATCATGTGAAATACAACATCACACGATATTATGCGATATGGGATATCCCGCGATACGCGATATCAAGCGATATGCGATATCTACCAATATACGATATCTCGCTACATGAGTCTATAAACCTGTGATATTGCCGCGTGTATGAGCAATGAATGCGCTGCACCCGAAGTATATTTTTAATAGTCATGGCCCTACTTTTAGCTATCCTTTTCTTCTTAACAGAGCTAATGAATCCTGCGATTAGCAATGTCCTCTAAATTGCGGCATCCAAGGTGCAAGGGCCGGGACCGGAGTCTCACCGGCCCAACTCAGTTAAGGGCACTGCAGTGCCTAAGAGACGAAATGGGAATATGTACAGGACTCGATGTCGGCCTCATGATAAAGTAATTAGTATGTGTAATGACAATGAAACAAATTGTCTTCCTTAATTGCCTTGCTTGTGGCAAGGTATGCTGTCCCTATTCCTGAAACAAGTGCAAGTAGCAATTAGTAGAGTGTTGTATAAATTATGGCATAGGTTTTGTGCTGCAAGAGCGTCGATACTATAATGATTTTGTTGATTATGTCCGGTACCTCCGTTAACTAAAAAACAAAAGGCAACGTAGGGGTGGATAAAAAGATTCAATCGTGGAATAAGTGATCTCAGTTTAACTAGCAACACAAAACGATTGTAAATGACGTAAATCTGGCTTAATTAAAAATGAAAATTTCATTCAGTTTTTTCTGTTTTATAATTTTTCTTGTGTACTGTATATATTTTATTATTTTGTTTCAGTTTATGCTCTCTCAGCAATAGCTTATAGTTTTATTATTTCCTGATACAAAAATGCTTCGAGGTCTTTCTTTTTAGACCACTAAGGTATTATTCTTTTTATCCGGCCACTTTGAACGAGGTTGATTTTTTGTAAATTAAGTTACTTTAGTTTCTTAATTAGACACTTCAGAATTTCTCGAAAAACAATGAAGAGGGAGATAAATTTATGCATTCACAAATGCATTGTAAATATATGACCGATTTTAAGCCATTTCATGGAAGTTCCGGGCTCGGACGGTGTTGAGAGTGAAAAATTGTAGCCCACCCCGGGTCGAGCTCGGATTCAGTTGGGAACGGGCGGGCCTGGATCAGGAATTTCGTCCCGAGGATTGCCCTCGGAGCTCCCTGGAGAGAGAGAGAAAGAGAGAGCCTGCTGACGAGAGGTAAAACCTGGCCACCTTGAACACATTCCAGGTTGACCGAGATATTCTAGAGAAATTTCACAACGGGTTGGTGGCCATGAGACCCATTTCCACAAAATCCTTAGACTGGGTTGTAAACTTGATAAAAATGCGGGAGAGAATGAATAAAAAGCTCTAAAACAACGAAGGAAACGAAAGGGTCCAAAATTATAAAATTCCCTAAAGTGTTTGCACTATGAAATCAGTAAAATAAACTTTATACACTTCATGCATTTACATTGAATGAAACCGTTGGTGTCAGGTCGTGTTAAACGTACAAAAATATAAAATAAGAAAAGAAATAATAGTGTGAAATCTAAAATGTTTAGTTTTTCCATAAAACAAGAAGTTTCACAAAATCGAGCCGGAAACAATCGGTTTAAAGAGGAAACACGTCCCTATTCAGCCCAATAAAATGTTATTCATCCTTTTTACGTGAAATGAAAGAAATAATCTATATATATGATGTGGTATATGTGAGGTATATGATAAGTATGAGTATCATCTCATACATACTTAATTATATTTTGATTATGAACGCACAAAAATATTTTTTTTATTTCTATCACACTGTCACATATAGATTTTATTGTAGCTGATAAGCCGAATCAGCACCTGCTCTGCCCGTCTTAAATTAATTATAATGGTAACCCCGAAACAGGTATAGGTCCTCTGGGGTACCTACATTCCATCAATTTGTAAAAATTGTCCAAGATGATATTGTAAATGTTGTTTGAATGGAATATAATATTTACCATATAATAAATATTATAAATATTTCAGGCTTGGGAAGGACAGGTGTATTGATTGCTTGCTACCTAATTTTTCATTTGAAAGTATCGGCAAATCAAGCAATGCAATTTGTCAGATCGAGGAGACCGAATTCCATTCAAACGAGGAGTCAGATTCAATGTTGCCAGCAATTTGAAAGACATGTTCTTTCTCTTTGTGATGTATTCAGCAATAAGTGAGTCTTCACTACTTTGGAGAAGAAGTGGAACTGAAACCTTCACAATTCATTAGTAGGATAAGGTTATTAATAATTTTATTTCATTCCTTCTTTAGGGAAGGAACGCAAGAAAAAAAGGGCCCAGAACTAACCCTAATGAGCTACTTAAAAAAGCAGCAGTTGATACTTCATGGATATGAAACTAAACACTTCAAATATATTCCAAAAGTAAGTGTGCCTCTTGATTCATACGTTTTCATTTAACGAAGCCAAACTTCTTCGTAATACTCTAGCCTCGATATTTTTCAGATAATTTTCATTTTGGGCGAGAACCTGCTCAGATTGACTAATGCATACACCATTCACTTAAAATGTCACTGGCCACAATTCACGGGACATTATTTGGTTGGAGAGCGCTGGGTAGGAAGCAAAAAGGTCCCGTCAATGACTACGGAATCAGATTGCAGCAACTCAGAATTGGAAGGTGAGTGATAAAAGATGCGTATTCACAATATTTATCTCATGAAATTTCACAAGTTGTGACCTATTATGAGGGCTTTGGTTAAAATACTTTTTTCCGACTACGTACGTCCACAAAACAATTTGTCTCTGTAACACGCATTAGACACACTTATTTTTAAGCATTTTTTCACTGTCGAATCACCATTATTGAACATGAATAAACTGTATCACATACAGTTTCCTTGTCACAGAAACACCCAAATACGAGATAAAAGGAATAAAGGTGAACAGACGAATATAAATGTTTAAATAAAGAATGTGTACATTAATTTTTTATAGTTTATATCATTTTCTTACGTGTATAGGCCTGCCAAGCACTTTAAAACAATATCTATGTGCAAATTATATTATTTAGTTCGGTTTTTGTTCATTTTTTTCTTATATGTGGTGCTGCATCTCCTTTAAAAAAACAGCAGTAATCTCCCATCATTGCAGGATCCCAGCGGCCTTGGTATGTTGTTTCAATCGTTATAATGTCCTGGGGAAACCCCACTCCTCGCTCATTACTCACAGCCCCAAGATTCTCTAGGAGAGAGTCTATATGCGAATGCAGGAAGTGTATTTTCAGAAAAATTCGGCAGCCCAGACTTTGTAAGTTTTGAAAATGTTAAAAATTAAAGTTTTAACACATTAAAGGATCGCGAACTTGTCACGAAAACCTTTACGGAGTCACCCGCTGAAATTGCACACTAGCAGAATTTCTATAGGGAAAAAAATCAGTCGCCTTGACCGGGACTCTCTCCTGGAGTCCTCACATTTCCGGCCATCTATTCGAACACGAGCTACGTAAAATTAAATAGCAGACTTTTCAGAAAAAAATTATCTAGCTCAAATGGTCGAGTACATGGCCGGAAATGAGAAGGCTCCAGGAGCGAGTCCCGGTCAAGGCCAGTGATTTTTTCCTCAATGGAAATTAATATACAAAATTAAAGTTTTGTAGTTTTCCTTTTTTTGCCAAACAACCCTTTTACTACCTTCACAAATGCTTTCCATGCCAGCTCCTTTTTATTTAGCTTCTTTTCAAAGTCAGGGCCGCGAATAACCTCAGGTCCAGCGAAAACGCCTTCTATGATCATAGCTTCACTAAGTTGAGGGAAGATTTCCAGCAAATACTTAAAACCTTCTCCCCCTCTGTCCATATGTTTGACAACATTCTTCATCCTCCCCAACTTGATGTGTAGGGTAGGAAGAATCTCCTTTTTAGGGATGAGTAAAGGATCATACAATACATTGTTGTCTCCTGGGTTGTAAGTAGGGATGGGTCGGTTCCAATTTTTTTCGGTTCCGGTTCGGTTCTTAACTTCGGTTCTCGGTTCCGATTCTCGGTTCCGGTTCTTAATTTACCACTTACTTTGCATTGCTCAATGGTAAGATAAGGTAATCATTAATCATTTCCAGAGACTAAATTAGAATAATTCGCGACTTTGAAGCATCTAAGTACACTATTTCACCAGGTTTTAATGTGAAGCCTCCACTTTCGGAGTGTGAGTAGGTTTCAAACTGGTTTTCGCGCCAATTATTTCGGTACCGATTATTTTCGGCCTCGGTTCCGGTTCCGGTTCTAAGCTCAAGAACCGGTGGAACCGAGAACCGAAGAACCGAACCGACCCATCCCTAGTTGTAAGATTTTCTTGATGGCTACGTTTTTTTTACAAAAGTGATTTTTCCGTCTCTGCTGTCCCATAAGCACAAAAAGTGCAATAATATAGTCAAATTGACGTCCCATTAAAATAGCAATCACTTTCAAGAAACCCCAAATTTCCCACTTAGGTTTATTAGGTCCCACTTAGGTAGGTTTCGAAAATATTCGTGCTTGATTGTATTTACAACGCCAACCATGTTTTCACCCGTCTCCTCCATTGAAACTTGGTAAGCAACTGCAATTGAGAGAAATGAAGGCGAATAAGGTGGTAGAAATTGATGACATTCCTGCAGGTCTTCTGAAGAATCTAGTAAAATATGGAATAAGAAGATTTTATGAACTCGATCGTAACATATGCGAGGAGGGACTTTGACCGAAGGGTTTTGTTCAAACCGTCATGATACCTACATTCAAAAAGGATAAGAAAGGAATAAGAAGATTCATCACCATCATCGGTATTTCAATCCTAAGAATGGTTTACTGCAGCCATCCACTCTACCCCATTCAATGTTGATTTCCTCAGGTAGGTTTTCTCTTTCACGTCCTTCTTTATTTGCCCTATATACTTGTCCCTTGGTCTTCCTCGCGAGAATACAAGTGGAAAGGAATATAGAATATAATCAGGATATTTTTATGCACTTCGTAGGTTTCGAAAAGGCGTTTGAAAGAGTGAGGTGGGAAAAGTTAGTAGTAGTAGTTTTGATTTTCAGGGTATTTCGAAGTCAAGGTCATTTCGCATCACTACCCGTCTTCGTTGATTTAAGCTAAAGTATAATACATTAAATAAAATAACAAATGTACAGTATCCAAAGGTAAAAGAGAGATGTTAAACATATAAGTATTGGTTAAAAGAATAAAATGTTAAGAGTATTGAGAAAAAAGTCATATTTGTTGGCTGAGGCTAGTTTCCTTACGGAATGCGGTTCAGGGCATTGCGGTCATCGCCTAGGATTGTCGCTAGGTCAACCGTAATCCCTCTTCCTATCGCACCAGACCACTTTGACCAGCTTGCTGGTCCGGAGTCACGCAAGTGAGAACTGGCGGCAATATGATGCAAAGTATCGTGGAATCAATCAATCAGCGGCAGCACCGGAGTAGCCACTATAAATACAAACTGGGAAAAGTGACTGGAAATAGAGGAGTAGACTGGAGAGAGAGGAGACTGACTAGGAATTAATGCATGGCTCAGAAGGCAAAAGTGAGAATAGTGGATAGAGAATTGGATTAGCCGGTATTCGGGAGAGGATTTAGATAGGGCTGATACTTTTTAACATATACTCCGACGAAATGGTGAGACGAGCTTTAGTCAGAAGTAACGATTAGGGCAAAATTGATAATATTGATGAGGTTTGTGGATGACCAAGGGCTAGTCAATCAGCCTGAGGCTTACAAAAAAATTGGATGCGTTACTAAGACAGCGCAAAAATACAGAAGGAAGGTTAACTACAAGAAAACGAAAGTGATTGGATTTTTGAGAACAAAAATGGCCAGGTTAAAATTCAAAGTAAAAGATCTAGAACAGCTGGGGCTGGTGGAGCTATTTTGCAATCTAATTTTCGCGCAGAAATTATGTGCGCCATAGTTTGGATACGAACAGCAAATTAATAGCAAGGCCTATAGAAAAACTAATTGCATCAAAAATTTTCACGGTTATTTCACGGTAAATTTAAAATTTTGACGCGTATTTTTATAGTAACAGTAGGTAATATGTTGGAGGAAAAATAGTAGAGCAGCGTCAAAGTCAGAAGGATGACTGGGCTTGCAAAAGATGTTTTACTCGTAAGCGAGAACTAATAACTGGGTCGTTGACCAGGGACGTAAAGAAAAAAGTAGTGAAAAGTCTAATATGGAGATTGGCACTATATGGTGCGAAAATATGGGCTTTGAGGAAAGAAAATTAAAATAAGACTTAGGGCTTTTGGGATGTGGGTATGGAGGTGATTGGAGAGAGTAAGGTGAGTCGAAACGAGGACAAAAGATAAAGACAAAAAGTTGGAAGGAGTGAGAAAAGAAAGTAGTTTGAGGAAATTAGGAGGTGTAAGGTGTGGAATGGGACGGTAATAAAGGACGAGGGTGTTTTGAAGGACGTGATTGAGGGAAGAATGTTGGATAAGCAGGGTGGAACGGTTCATACGAGAAGTCTCCGAGTCAAGTCTCTGTGAAACGGGCTTTAGTCTTGTCTCTGATGCTTCCTGCGTGAAAGTGGACCTTAATTCTTTGTGACTTATTCTCCAAATGCTCGGAGTACGTCCGATGCACGGTGCACCTCCGCCTCCTCGGGAACATGCTGGCACAATTTCATTTTCAGTACGTTCTCACTTTATTCACCGTTTCGATCAAAAATGAGCCACCTGGTATGTTTTTACAGATCACAGCTCCCCGGTAACTTTGGACGAAAACAGGTTACTTATAAGGAAAGGTGATGATGTTTTTAAGGACCGTCTTCCTTCTCAGTCCTTATCAAAGGAAGCGCTCGCTAGCTCAAAGATCCTCATCTCCATGGCCGCATTGGTAGGAATACTTTAATTGGTGGTAGGTTATTATCATTATAATGTTAAATTCTTCCATTAAGCTCCCCACCCACCATGGAGTCACATATTTGGGACGTCGCCTTGCAAACCACTGCAGTCGCCAGGGAGGCTACCCGGTACAGTACCTAACAGGTGGTTGTATGTTTCACGTAGGACCTTTTGTACACGAGCCTACGAAACCCAGGCATCTCCGACCTCCCCATGTTGACCTCCAACTTTTTGGCATTCGACGTCGCAAAGCTCAACGCCACGGAAGCCGCTTCACGGCTAGCTCCCGGCCTGTGTTTTCAGTGAATCCGGGGCCAGAGATGTTGGCATACCGAGCACCCGGCACTCAACCTCCAGGATCCTCTTCTTCTCCCTACGGATCTCCGCACGCGGCAAACATGCGGGTGGATTGCAGGCCGGCTTCTATACGCTCTCACAGAGGCACTCGACTAACAGGACTATCGTACAACCCTTGCTGACGTGGGGTTGGTTTTTCGAAGTTGTTTCCTCGCCCTTTCGGTCACCTCTTAGGATAGGCAGGGATACTGTGGGTGTGTTTTCCATACCCCTAATCACGGGGGCAGCTAGATCCGGAAAGATGCATTGTTAAATTTTAAACCTCATAATTTGAAGTTTTAAACGCACCAGTAAAGAAAATACAGTTGTCGAAAAACAGGAACATGCTGCGGAACCGAAAAAGCTGACTAAATACACATTCGCGCGTTAAAAATTATTTTTTGGTGGATTCTAATATTTTTAGGCTCACCTATGTCACCCTTCATGATGAATAGTGACTAGTATACTTCGTGGCGTAGATTTCATAGTGGTGATTAACAAGCCTTTGTTTGTGCCCTAATATAGAATATTCTATGAAAATTATAATATTTTCCCTTCTGATCTCTTATAATCTTTTCTCTTCTTTTACAAACTCTTTCCTCCCAATATTCGTCTTTTTGAATGTTCTTTGTGTATGATAAACAGGAGGCCCCCAAACAACTTTATGTGGAGAGAAAAGTAGAGGTGTTGCGACAGATGGACAATTACCTCACCAAGAAGGAAACGGACCGACAGCAGAAGGGAGTTTGATGATGGATAACCATGTAAGTTTTAAGTCTGTGAATGGCAATTCACTACCAGAACTATTGTAAGTAGAGTAATCGCATAAACCTAAATTTTTATTTTCAACAAATAATAATTTAGTCAGAAACAGCCAATGCTATACAAAAATTACTCCTATCATCCAATAGAGGCGACAACAATCTTGACTTACTGGCAACCAATATCTCACAACAAGTGAGTAAAATTGACACCGTCGGGAGATTCAGCAAATACAGCCCACACAGCACACTTTGTATTCAATATGCATTTAATACGTGTTGGTTACATTTGAATGCATTCATCTTGTATTGAGTATTGAAGTATGTATTGAATACGTATTGGATACACTCGATGTAATACGTATTAAACTGCATGTTTCCAATACATATTTTATGAGAGATATACTGGCGGCGTATTACAAATGAGGTCTAACTAAGGGAAAAGTAGCTAATTTTTCGTACATGATCGTCAAATTTACCCAGTACCCTTTTGATGAATCCCAGTTTACGATTAGCTTCACCCATTATTTCACGTATATCTTTACCCCAGGAAAGATCATATGTCAGTCTTATTCCAAGATATTTAGTGGATTCCACATTTGTTCATTTATTATTACTAATTTTGTGAGTGCTAGGAGGTTAGCTATTCTTTATCCAAAAATTCACTACTAACCTTTTTTTTAAATTTAATTCCAACAGCCATGTATCACACCATTTTTCAATTGCTTGTAGGTAATCATTTCAATATTCTTTATCGTTTGGGCATAGCATTTCCCTGTACGCTACTGCGTCATCAGCAAATACACGAAACCTACTTTTTACCACCTTATTAATATCATTTATGTACAGAAGGAATAAGAGTCACACAACCTTGTGGCACGCCCTAAGTGGCTTCAATTGCCGGGGAGGTAACACCGTCCATACCAACCCTTTCCACGTGATCATATAGAAAATCATTTACCCATGATATAATATTAATGTTTAACCCATAAGATTTTAATTTAACAATTAGTTTTATATGACACAACTTCTCAAAATCTTTCTTGATATCAAGAAATATAGCATCAACTGGAATATTATTTTCGCCAGAAGCTAAAACATCGTGAGAAAAGAGTTCAAATTGAGTTTCACATGATCTGCTCTTCCGGAAGCCATGCTGAACTTTGGTCAATAAATCCTGGCTATCTAGGTGTCCCATGATGGAACTGACAATTATATGTTCCAGAACTTTGCATGAAATGGATTTGACGGATGAAGGTCGGTAGTTAGATGGCTGCTCCTTATCACCACTTTTTAATATCGGTGTTACCTTGGCAGTTTTCCAAGCCTTCGGTACGACGCGTTCGGTCAGGGATTTATTAAATATTATTTCCAGGTGGGGATATATTTCGGAAGCTAACTCTATGCATCCGCCAGAGGGAATTTGATCAGGGCCAGGGGATTGGTTGAGACTTACTTACGTAACTTTTCAATACACTTACCGCATCATTTAAAGGAATTTCATGGTATTGTAATAATTTTCTTAAACTGAACATCCACAAGGTTGAAATTAGTAATTCTGAGCTGGTAATTGATCCATATTACTGATATTTTAGCTGTAGTCATCAATAAGGTTTTATAAAATTTCCAAACCATTACTCTAATATGGTAGCATTATTACCTTAATAAATTCTAGCATTTGTTATTCTTTTCGCAGTTGTGTAGCCAGGAAACAATGATGGAGGCAATACTATCTGACCACTCACAACTAAGTGATCAGGAATTAGCCCTTCTGATTAAGTTCAGAACAAGGCTTTCACATCAGCCATTTTCTTGGAACAGCCTAGCTAAAGAATCCAATCCAGTTGTCTTGACAGGCTTACTCTTCGAGTGGCTTGAACATTTGAGTAAACCTCTGCTCGGAAAGGATGAACTAAGTTATATCGTCATTTTAGGGCACAAGCCTGTGATGTGTTTGAAAAAATTCTCAATGGTAAGGTTATGTGTTGTAGTTACCAGATATGCTACGTAACCTGAAAATACAATTCAATAATGAAATAATTTTGAGTCATTGCTCATTAAAGATTTAATTGAAATTTCTTTTTCAGGAGCTTCAATTCACTTTAGAATATTTGTTTAGGCTCATTCACCGTATGTTTCCCAGAAGAGACGAATTCCAAAGTAAGTTCCTGAGGAGGATGATGGCGTCTCTAACTCACCAATCAATCATAACAGATGGACAACTAGCGCCCGGAGGTGTGTATTACCATTAATTACATGCATACAGAGGACGATGTAAAAAAAATACTTTTTCATGAGAAATTTTATCAATATGCATTTGAAATCACAGAGCTCTGCTTCTACTTCCCAAAAGAATATCGCATAGCGCACGCATAGAATAGACAGACTTTGAGTAGTGTTTTTTTCATGCTCGCTGACCCCACGAGCGTGAGTTTTTTTAACGAAATTAGTCCCATTTACATTATTAGTAACTTTAAATCATGTTTATTTGATAGCAATCTCTGAAAACATGAGGAACATACCCCTAGCAATGTTAATTAAGGTCGATACGCGAGCAAGGTAGTTGTCTCACGGTCTCTAGAATTATATTATAATAATAGTATTAAAAGGGTAGTGTCGTCCTGTTGACTGACTGATAGAACCTATGTAATATAGAAAGAACATTTTAATGATTCATTTTGGTAACTATACGACGGCTTTCGCTAAGCATTTATTCCTAACGGTTAAATTTCAGATTTTGAGCCAAATTTATTATATTTTTGTGGTAAGGGTCCGACTGGACTTGGGAAAATTTTGTAGTAATAACATATGCCAAATGGTGGGGAATTAACCTGCTAAATGACACTGTACCCACAAATCAGTCTCCCCTCACAAACTCACTATCCCACCTTGTTGAACCATTGCCCCTCCTCTCACATTTGGTGTCAGATTACATTGATACTTCCTCGAACGCGGGGATTACGCTCCGTAATTACGCCGCGTAACACACGAGAAAAATACCAACTTCACAAGATGCGCCATAAGGTACTGCCGAGGAATAAGTGATTCCCCTTCGAATATTCCACCCCTTCTTGGGACGTAGAAGAGGGGAACGACTACGGGTACTAAGGGGAGGATTGTGCGTATTTCGCATTTCTGGAATGAATACCGGTAAAAAAAATTCCCTAAGAGCTCATCTTCAAGTATCTCCTCAATCCTTGAGAAGGACTGTGCTCGACCCTTTTCTGCATCGAAATGGAAATATAATCGGGATTGAGGAGGGCATGAAAAAGAAGTAATTGTCGTGCAAGTGGTTGAGGATCAATTCGTGCGTGAAATAAGCAAAACTGAAATATATCCGTGGTGATGAAAAATAATTTGTCACGATCAATGAATCATATTTATTGGGTTTCTATCTTATAATGAAAAAATGGTAAAAACATCCTCCACCGGAAACCGTGAAATCGAAGCTTCATACCGTGTTCGGCAAAGCTTGGTGCCAATTTGGAAACAGCAAAAATTAGAATACCCGTTTCGGGAATCCACGTTCGGGGTAGTTTCACTGAACTTTCTTTAACAGGGCATATTGAAGAAGACCTCGCCACCTTGGAAGTGCTATCCCTGGGGATCCAGTTACAGTAATGATTATAGTATTGTCCTCCCACCCCGAGGGCCTTGGTTTGAATCTCGGCAGTGGTAGTTATTTATCATTGGTGTTCCCATCTCTACTAGTGTTTCGTGTAGAGAGCATGCGAGTTCAGTACTCCGTCCCTCGGATAGGACGTTAAGACCCAATGGTGCCTTTCGTTTAGAGCAAGATCTTTGAGTCCGGGCGTCGCTATTCTAGGATTAAATAGATGTAGCATCTTTTGCTTACATACCTATTAGATAATTTCCAATATTCCAATTTCATTGGTTCTCCCGATTTCGGATAACAAGTTTCGTTCATACTGGAGTTCAAAAGTCGTGTAATGAGGGTTAAATGGTCACTACTGTGTGAGTTCCGTATCACTTCTGATGTTACCGTTTGAAATTTTCGCTAATCGAGTATGTCTGCTGTTTAGTACTCCCAGCTTTTGCAGCTAATGCTTTCACTTTCTAAGCTCTGATTGTGACGGAGAACACACCTTTGTAAGTGTTCAGACTGAGGGTAAGATCGTTTGAACAACAACTTCTTTAGTTTCCTCTCGCTCGGCTCTTGTGGTAATTTGTGAAGTGCCCACTGTATTTTAGCCGTTTTGTGACATTTATTTACTGAGTTTCTTTTTCTTCCTTAAGATTTGGGCAGGAATAAGACGATGCAAGATGTTCAATTTTGCTGATGTATTTAATCTTTTCTACGCAATCAATGTCGTGCATTTCGTGAGAGCGTCTCCCACAGAGTACCACAATCTAGCATTAAAGGGATTCCTTCAGTTGCCTTCGAGCATCGTCGTTGACAGTTATTTGTTTATCTGGCGTTTTTTTGTCAAAATAGTTCACTGATCTTTTTACGGAGATCTCTTCGAAGTTATTTTTTCATCCACGTCTACATAATATCCTGCAAGGCACTGCAAGGGTGTGTGGCAAGGATGGACTTTGAACCATCACCAGGCATGTGTTCTTATTTCAGAGAGAATTAAACCCTCTCCGGTCAAACGTCGATCTCCACTCGAGAGCTCATTTTTTTGTATTAAGTCCAACGTTAAGTGTCACTCGACTTACATTCTTCGTATAACAACTACCAAATATTATCAAGCAGGTATTCTCCGCCCCTCTACACGCATTGGTACCACACACCCGTACCGAACATTACAAATTCATATAGCTTTCATACTTTTAGGATGTTATATTTTGATTGACGAAAAAAGCTAGAATAACTGATAAACCGAATGACAATGCTAAAACAGACGCTGGGTGGACTACCCTTTTTTGGCTTCTACCCTTCGGCCTACCTCGAAGTGATGGGCATTAAAAAAGTACATAGATTCTTACTGTGTCATTATACCACCTCATTCTAATGATAGACATTTGTCATTAAATTGCACAACTTACCTTCCGAATTCAAGGGACTCAGAGAAGCCAACAACGAAAACGAGGTGATACGGGTTGTTTTATGCTTTCTCATGAAACCAATTAGCGAAAAATAATTCATTTTTTCTCTTCACAGGTAAAAACTTCCCTAAGCTACGAGAGGGTACATTGAGGAAAGTCATGGAGTTTGGCAAGGGATTCATTGGCTTACTTAATGAAGAGGATAAATGATGACACAGGATTGAGTCTCCAGGACAAAAGCCTAAAATTTAAATTACTGAAATGAATACTTATTACCTCCCCAATGTTATTCATCACCAAATGTGCCTACTGTTTTTATAACGTACTGTATATTAATTAAAATCTGCAAACGTCAACATTATTTACGAGAATGGCCGTGAACTGAAAAATTAAATCCTTGAACCCAAAGCATGAAGCCTGCCCACTTCAAAACTCGCGAAGATGAGTAAATAGTGTCGACTAGTAGTGTGTAAGTACTTAAACCATTCCAACAACATTCTACAAATGAAAAGGTATGGCACCCTACTAATTTAATTTTAGCATAAATTCAAGATTTTCTGGTTTCCCTTACCGAGGTGTATTCAAGTGGCATTTATACATGATTGATTCAGGATAGGAAATGTGTACCTTTAGGAACCTTAGATAGTGATTTATTAAAGTTGATTGTATCTACATCGACGTAATACATAATGCGATAAAGAGAAGAGAGGAATTAATGATTAATATCTCTTCTCGTTGACGAAGGTGGCAATGACAACAAAAATATTCCTATCACTTGTGAGTGCTATTTTTTGTTTCATATTTTTAATCATCTCCAGTTTGTCTTCCAGAAGAGTGGTGTTTTTTCAATTATCGGAGCTATCGATACAATATAGACCTCGATATCGGATGCCTATATATGTGGCCCAAATATCGCTTTTCCTGGAGCGTTTCGGTATCGAATGCCGATATTTCGTGCACTTATTTTACTAGTCCTTCGTGAGAATATGTAACCTTCAGTGAGAGCATGAATTACCTATCAGACTAACGAACGCTCTTGAGGACACCAGCCAACAGTTGGTGTCGAATTGCCGTCGCCTTCCTACCCCGAATGGTTGGCTTGGTGAAAGAGGCCAATGACATTTCTACATACGGTGCCGGACACGAGAAATGTCCCAAGGTGCGGGAAACGATGCAACTCCGACCGCGAGTAGGGGACGAATAAATTCCGACTCTGTCACCAGAAAATCGGTGGAACACATCAGTCAGTGTATTGAGGAAAAAAATATCATTTTCTTGTGGACACTGGGGTGGCTCTCACAATTATGTATAGCAGAAAAGTTCCACTTAGCCGATTAATAAATTCCGACTACCCATCTCTGGTTCGGAGCGCATCGGGGCACTTCCTGCCAATTCTATGGCAGAGTTGTGTATCATTTTGTATCGGCGGCGAACCATAACCACACGATGCGTTACTTGTAGATCTACGACGGTCGACGGTATTCTGGGCCTTGATTATATGGTTCGCTATGAAACTAGGAGATGATGTTATGGGTGCCGGATCTTCCAATTCGCTATCCTACGACGACGTGAGGACGGAAGAGACGGATGATCTAATTGCACTTCGGAAGGAGACAGAATTGAACTCGCAGATCTTTGAAAATAGTGGGGAAGACAGCCAAGTATAAATCTCTTATAGTTAAATATCCTTCTATACAAGAGGATAGAAGGATTGAGGGGTGCAGGTGCGATATAGAAAGGTGTAAAAGAATTAGAGTTCAACCAGAAGGTTGGTTTTTGATAGGTGAGAGTACATCTCACTTCGTACTAAGCTATTGACGTGCGATATTCACTAATTCAGGGTAAGGGAGCCAGTTCCTTTCCCTGGGTCATCTGCAATTTCATACGAGGTTCTGACACGCAGAAAATCGATCAGAAAGGCCTCTGCCCGGGAATTTGAACACGGGACCCTCCGATCTGTAGCTCAGCGCTCTACCCACTATGCCACCGCCACCCCCACAGAAAGGTGTAACAGAGATTAACCCTTTTCCTGCCAGCCCTTTTAAGGTAGACTGTGCGACAACTGCCATGCCCATTTCCGTTAAAATCGTAAGATTATGAGTTTTAGATATATTTGAAGTACTTAATTTTAATACATGAATTATGTATGTTTCTCAATGTTGATATATAAAAATTGTTATGAGGATGAAAAAAGGATTTTTCATCCTCATAAAATCCTGATTTAAAGGAAATATAATATTACAAATTGAAATATAATATTACAAACAGTTTTCGCACAACATATCGGCCTTCTGGCAGTAAAAGGGTTAACTCACTGATGGATGAAGTATAGAGGTTTACAGCCGAGAAGTAATGCCGCATGTAGTGATGTCAATAAATAATGTAAATGGGGATGACGGACAAGGTAAATAAATTGAGGATTGCGTCGGACGAAGAAAAGTTTGAAGGTCGCCGCCGGGGGAGAAATTACAGTTAACTGTTGATGATGTCTCTGACGGTGTTTTGGAAGCTTCAGCCGACTCGAACTTTGAGGTAAACAAGTCTGGTGAATTTGTAGTCTTGCCGTCAGTCACCGAACCGAACGATGATCTTCTCCTTCAAAGGTGCGATGAGACAAGATTCAAGCTGATGCTAGTCGAGGGATTAGCACGTCAAGCTATTCGCGCTCCAAGGCGGCTCATGAAATTGTATTTGAAGAATCAATTAGGTTTCTATCGTTCTCAATGGTGATGTCAAAAATTAAGAGTGGACTAAGAGAAAGTGAAGACGTGCGAGTCATTGAGAGAGAGTTTGATTACCTAATTAATTTTGCCACGCATACTATCTGTGGAAAATGATGGCACTACCCCCCCTCATTGATACGCAATTTGAGTAGTAATGCGCGACCATTAAAAAAAGGCAGCAAATTCAGTGAAATCGTCCGACCGCTCTCCATTTGTGAGCTTTGAAGTAGACGATTAAAATTTTTGGCCATACGAAAATACTGCATCCAAAGATCGGATTTCACTCGTGAATTTAACTGTCACTCTACCTGAGGCTGTTGAATGAATCAAGGAGTTTTTACGAGCATATAAGGATATCTTGATGCATAGTAAAGTTGGGTTCTGTTCCACAAGTCCCGTTAGACAAAGAATTTAAGTGGGCGATTTAGAGTCTATTAAAAAACGGTCCTACCGCGTTCCGCATTGTCAACAGGCTGCTTTAGATGGAACAATTCAAGATATGCTCGATCAGTGGACAGTCATATCACCATCCTCTTGCGTGGTCAGCGCCAATATTATTGATAAAAAAGAAAGCCACCCCGAGGACTCAAGTAGATTACCACCCATTCGTAGATTATCACGGTTTGAATACGGTCTCAAAGAAACTTCACATGCTGAGGCTGCTTATAACATTCTTTCTCGAAAAGATATTACGACCTTTAGTGAGGGCGTCCCTAGGAAAACCTAATTTTAACCTCTTTCTCCGGTTCCTCAACATTTGTTACCCCTCCCATATATTCACGGTTTTTCCCAAGTTGCATCGAGGTCCTACTCACAGAGGAGTGGGATCGTTAACCACATGCTGTGCGCATCCAACTTTTGTAGAAACCAAAACCTACCACATAGCCAGATAACGAGGAAGAATACCTCTTATTTCTTCGTTGAAGCTTCCGCAGTTCATCGTGGGGCAAGACATTTTCGGGTTTTGCCGCGTCTTGTCTGATCTGATTTCTTGACCCGTGATGGCCACCTCCTCATGGGAGTGAATACCCACTGCCTGTGTTAAGATTTTGCTACTTATAAGAATTTTCGAGTTTTCCGCGTCTTGTCTGATAACAGCCATACGTTTCGTGACCCGTGCTGGTCACTTCTTCAAGGGAACGAATTCCCGCTGCCGATTTCGCGGCTCATTATCGTCGGGCTGTTACGACTAAATGCCGCAAAACCCAATAATTCTTTTTCCTCACGAATGCCTCTGTTCGCGTGAATTCGATAGTTTGTATTAATAATAGGAAAGATAAGAAGGTGATAAGAGTGCCCCTTGGTTTTTAAAGTCCTCCGTAGGTAAGTTGTCCAGCTTCGAAGGACATGTATAAAAGCTTTCTATTAATCAACACATCAATGCCATATAGTTCTTCTGTGGAGAGCTGTTCTCCAAAGCAAAAATTGTGTTTATTTGGAGGAGGATTAGGAGGAGGAGGAGAGGAGAGGAGGAGGAGGAGAGGAGAGGAGGAGGAGGATTTGGAGGAGGAGGATTTGGAGGAGGAGGAGATTAGAATGTCCGGGCACCGTTGCTACTTGTATTGAATAAAAATATATAGATGGGGACTGTGGGATTTCATTTACTTAATGAAAAGTGGAACTTTTCTGCTATACATAATTGTGACAGCCGCCCCAGTGTCCACAAGAAACTGATATTTTTTCCTCAATACACTTACTGATGTGTTCCACCGAGTTTCCGGTGACAGAGCCGGAATTTATTTACTCCCCTGTAGTTGCAAGAGTATATTCTTTAAAGGTTTCAGCGTCCATTGGGCGCAATTGTAGACCAAATCACTGGGAAACGTTTCAATAAAACCTCGTATTAGACTCGTGCATTTCATATCACTACCATTACATGAGCGCCAGACGTTGACTGACAAAATACATGAAGATTAGTTAACAGTGTATTCATTTTTGTCTATCGCAGCAAGCAATTTCTCGTCTCTTGGGCTGGGGATCCAAGACATTTCCCACAATAGGTGAGCTGCTGCGCGGCGCATTGCGCTGAGCCCGGGTCCTGCGGCCGGTGATAACCTCAATAAACGAAAGTAGGCGCAAAACATTTGTACACAAAACGCTTCTTATAACTTCATTTCATGTATCTGTGTAAGTATCACGACGGGGCACCGTGGGACTTTTTTGTAGGCTTCGATTTCCGAAAAAATATTCCATGTGCTCTTCATTTTGTATTATTTATTAAGTTATTGTGACGCCTTTAACACACAAAAAGGGTACACTGTTGAGACTGGTTCATTTCTCAAATATGTGAGTGCAAAAAGTCCGCCCGCTAAAACCCAAAATTATTGCGCGAATCAGAAGTCCTTACTTTCGAGACATGTGAAAGATAACGGGGGCGTTGACTCGGAACCGAAATAGCAATTTTGTACACGAAATCGTTAGATGTAAACGAAAAACGAATTTTAGTGAAAAAATTAATCTTCTAACCATTCACTCATAAATCCAAAATGTAAATAAGCAAAAGGTGACGCCCACCGAAAAAGCTGCTGTGATAGCATTGACGTCATTTTCCACCCGTCCTTGACTACTTTTTGAAGAAGGGAAAGGGACGGGGGTTCTCGGAAGGTCTGCTCGTACAGATCCTGTCGCAATCATTCCCATTGGGAGAGCCAGCTGTGTCCCCCCCATTGCGATAAGGCAAAGTAGCTTCGCGGGTTCAGTTGTGATTGGACGAAGTAGATACACGTCAGAGGTTGCACCACGCCCACTTTTCCGAAAGGGTTAAAAACATGTTTTTCGCCGCTTATAACTCGGGAAATAATTGACGGATCAAACATCGGAAAAATAGGGGTCTTTTTATTTTACAAACTCTATCAGATTCGGCAATTAAAAAAATATGGTTAACGATTTTCAATACGACATTCGTATTGAAAATAAATTATGAATTCATATAGCCTGAATTCTATTATTTCCAGTCGTACTACTTTTGCCCGGATATTCCTATTTTGTCCAGCCAAATTGCGTTTCCCGACCACTGTGCAGCGGACCGACGACGGACGGCCAATTGTAGGGAGGGCACTTGAGTGACGACCTCAAGGGAGCAGTGACCATATCACTGCGTGGGTGGGGGACATGTGCATAGACGCCTAAATAAAATTTGGCTATGTTAAATAAATTATTAGCGGATCGCGACCAAAAGAAGGGAAGTGAAGGATAGAGTAATAGAATATGTTAATGAGAGTTTGGAATGGGTGTTCAAGAAGCTAGAAGCATATGTCATGGACCCAAATTGCTGAATTAGTCCAATTGACCCTAGAAGAGATGGGTTATACCTTAATAGCAGAGGAAGGAAAAAACTTTGCGATGTGTGAAGAATGCGGTGCATTATTATGGTACAAGAAACTAGACCAAGTTTCAGGACGTGTAATCGACAGAAAGAGATACATGATGGTAGCAGGAGCGAAGACGAAGTGCCAACAAGTGAACATCAGAACAGCCAATGGGCACCTGGAGCAAGCAAAGATAAGATGAAAATGGTATCACAGGTCAGAATAAATGAGCTGGAAACAGGTCCAACAAAGAGGATAACTGTCAGTAATCCACTAAATGAAGTAATCCATTATGAATGGTGCAAGATACAGGCTAAAAAGTGTTACACTAAAGTAAAAGGGAATGTATTGCTGATGAATGGGCAAAGTGTTCTAGCCCACATTGACAAAATTAAGTTTTTTGTTGCTAGACATCCACTTTCAGGGTTACGTCTGACAGGAACTCACCTAGCTCGTGATATTGAAAACCACGTTAAATCTAATAATTATGCTATTACCCAGCTGGACTATGTTAGTAGATACAGGTGGCTTTATATTTTAACCAGAAAAGATATAACCATTTAAGTAGGGAATTCTCATGCACTGCAAATGAATTATTAGGTTTTATTTATATCAATTCAAATGCATGGAATGTATACTATAGTACCTATTAACTTGCAGGAGTGTACCACTCACCTAATAAGGTGGGTGCTCCTGTTATAGCCATGCTCCTGATATGGACATCCCCCTATTTTGAGATAGCTAGCCAAAAACTCCACTGGATATCATCAGCATCTAATGAAGAGGCCTCCTAGTGTGCCATGTGGTCACAACCCATCCTGCCAGGTTGAGCAATAGATCGTCAGTGGAGTGCTTTGAGTTTATCATGAGACCTCTTCTTGCTTTTCTTTGTTAAGTCTCCTTACTTTTATGCTTGTTTTTATTAGACGTTATTCATGAATACCATCATATTGCATTGTTTTTAATGCTCTTTCGATTGGTGTTGTCAATTCTGGCATACCTGTAACAAATTGTCCGTAATCAACCAATTGTTGTGAAAGCTGACCAACTCCTGATATGGCCACCCAGGTAGCCATATAAAGTGCACTTCGCTTTTATTTATTCTCTTGGTACTGCTAATGCAAGATAGGTCGTTGCACATCGAATACTTGACTTTTACTCCAGTCACAAATAATTTACAATTTTGAAAAATGGAGTAATGTCAATTTCGTAAACAACTTCACTTTTAATGGAAAATCTTGCTTAAAATATATAATATTTAATTTAAAAAGCATTATTTAGCATCATAAGTATTTTTTATTTTTAATTTTAGCAGAACTGCACTTTGAAACTGGGAAAAATCACGATGTGTGGAAAATAGAATAAGGGTGGCCATATCATGTGCATGTATTCCTGAAATGGCCACTCGGTAGACTTTTTGAATTTAATTTTTTTTTAAATATTAAAACCATTTTTATGAAGAAGAAATTTTTTTTGGTGGAAGTCTATTTACCTGAAAATGATTTTTTTTAATTTCGTTAATTGTTTGTGCAAAATGGCAGCTAGAAAAATTCTCACACCTTAGCATGACCATATCAGGGCCACCCACCTTAGTTCCCATTGTGATTTTGTGAGTGACTGATTGGAAATTTTGGCTCTGAATGCAAATTTTCCAATAATTCATGGAGACTTCAATCTAAACTGGCTGTCAAATTCCAAATATCCTGCCGAGTTGAAGAAAGCCAATAATTATGGTGGGTATATACAGCTGGTCAAAGAATGTACCTTACCCATTACAGCCAAAGTCAAATTGACATTGTCATTACAAACCAGAAAGATATAGTTATAGGTATTTTAAATGAGACTAAAATCACATATAATTTTATGGTAACAGTTCAGCTTCATATGAAGGCGAGTAACATGTTGAGTTTGGGTGCCAATGATGAGTGACGGAGTGGATGCAAGCAACTGGGTTCTCTCTCCCATGAGTGACACAGTACTAGTTTTAAAAGAAGATAAACAGAAGTCAGGAACTGGGAAGGTACATTGATGCAGTGGCGGATCTATGGGGGGGGCTATAGCCCCCCCCATTGGGTGGAAACATACACTAGATATAATCGAAATTTTGTAGGTTACCACTTTGTAAAAAGTATTTAGTTATATTTTATAAGTATCAAGTTATATCAGTTATATTTAGTTACAATGGAGAAAGCTCTACATTTCAAAAGTCTATGTAATCTGCTCCTGGAATTTCAACCAAACATGTTGGTCTAATGATCGCAAGAAAAAAAGCAAACATAGTTGAGCAAAATGGAAAACGATTGAAACCCATAATAAAAAGAATACTATTTTGTGTCCAGAACAACCTCCCCACGAGGAGCCATCAAGATGATGGCAATTTGAGCAGTGAAGAAGACCAAGAAATGGCTCTTCAAGGGATACAGGGGGTTTTCAAAGCCTCTTGTCATTTAGAATAGATGCAGGCGACAAAGACTTAAAATGACATCTTTCGACATGCAAACGCAACAACACACTTATTAGCAAAACCATCCAAAATGATGTGATAGAATGCACTGGTGATTATTTACGTTAGAAAATTGTTGAAGATGTAAAAAAAAAGCCAAATATTTCTTCATAATATGTGACGAGACTACCGATGTTAGTAGGAAGGAGCACCTTACATTCTGTGTACGATACATTGATATGAATAAATCCATAGTAAAGGAGGAATTTATTGGCTTCATTGAGCTCAAATCAACAACGAGCTTGGCTATAAAATCAACGATAGACGAAGAGATGTCAAAACTTGGCTTGTCATGTGATTACCTGTGTGGTCAAGGGCACGATGGAGGATCAAATATGGCGGGACATTTACACGGCGTGCAAGCTTGAATATCGCAGCAACAGCCACTCGCAATTTACACTCCTTGCTTCAGTCACTTCTTGAACTTGTGCATCACAAAATGTTGCGAAATCCCAGCAATAAGAAATGTTACGGGAACGGTTGGAACGGTTTCTGTCTCCCTATCGGCCTCCACTCATCGAGTAAAATGCTCTTATCGATGTTCTCGAAAAGATGAATTTCTGCGAATCAAAGAAACAGAGACTGAAGGTACTTTACTCTACACGATAGGTCAAGAGACATGATAGCGTCATCATCTTTAAAGAGTTAATTGTTCCTGTTGTCACAGTACTGGAAAATTTGATTGTCAACAAAACGTCAGAAGTGTCGTCTGAAGGGTACATGTTATCCTGCGCCATCAAAAAAGGCGAATTTGTAGTTGGCCTTGAAGTTGCAGCCTACTGCCTTGGTTTAACTTTAAGACTAAGTGAACGGTTGCAAATCCCCAAGCAGGATATCTTGTCTGCTTTAGTTAACGTAACTAACATTTTGGAGAACTTCAAAAATATTCGGCGCGAAGCCGAACTTGAGTTCAAAAGTCTGTACGAAAACTCCCTTCAAGTTGCAGATGAGCTGGGGTTTGAAATAACAACACTGAGAACATGCATACGTCAAAGAAACAGAATCAATGCGCCCGCAGAAAATCCTGAAGAATATTTCAGGAGATCAGTCTTCCTGCCTATTTTGGATCATTTTATTTCAGAGATAGATGCAAGATTCAGCAGAGGTTTCTGTGGAGTCCTTCCTCTTGAAGGCCTCATTCCCTCCAACCTATCAAGAAAGGGAGATTCCAGTGGACGAAATAATCAGCATATTTAGCAAGGCTATGAATAGACAGATGAGTGTAGAGAACTGGGAAAATGATTCATTACGCAGCTTCCACAACTAGGTGAAGAATGTCATTATTGCTTTTTAAATTAAACCGCTGTATTCAATCGGAAGTAATTTTTTTACTATTTTATAGCACCCATAATAAATTCCCCCTTTATTTGTTAAGTATCTCTAGTTCAAAGATCAACAAGCAGTCAAATTTAAATTAATTATAATTACATTTTGAATGTTTTTTCCTATTTTAACTTCCTGACTGTTGTTTAACGTAAAAATTTAGTAAGATAAACAAATTAACTTATCTAGTCATAAAATTGATTTGTCTATATTTGTGTTCCTTATCATTAACCCAAACTTTAAAAAATAGATAAAGCATCATCATAAGTTTTTATTATTAATATTACCGGTATTTCAATCTAGGCCCATAATGACCACCAAAAACCTTTTACTAATAAAACGACCTACTACATGTGCATAGTAGTGTCTTTTTTTGTCTAAGCATTAGCCTAAAACCGCCGTTTTTAAATCTTGAAAATCCCAAATTTCCAAAATCCGCGAACCCCCCTTCGGCTGAGGGGAATTACCCAGACCCACGATTAGCCCCCCCCTTGGTCAAAACCTAGATCCGCCACTGCATTGATGTCTTGATGTGCACTCAAAGTGTTACAAGGAGCTAATTTTCAAATGTAAAATGAATCAAATTGATAGCCTTAGCCGTGAAATTTTTCATAAAAATAGCAATTATGTAAATATGAATGTGAATGATATATATATGAAGCATTTACAGAAATTTTCTAAGCATAATGGACATCAATAAGCCTAAAATTAACATTCAGTGTAGAGAGGGAAAACAATACTACATAATTTGTGATTCAATACTGACATATTACATGCAATAAATAGAAACATAATATACAAAATACATAAGTAGAGTAAAATTGATGCAGGTTTGGGGACATAAAAGGCTGTAATGCAGTTGTCTTTAAAAATGAAGCATGTGATATATGAATAATATGAGAGAAAAATTGATGGAGTAGGGATTAAATGTAGAAGACTTTAGTCTTTCATTGGTATATAAATTGGATCATTATGGTGAAGACCATTTTGGGAAAAGTAGTGGAGGATAAGCAAATGATAGCAGAGGAATGCTACCAGTATTTCTTTGAAAGTATTAAGGATATATAGGTTCTATTTAAAAACACAACCTGAATTTTGAGCTGGAAAAGAATGCATCCTTTGACTCATTTGACGAAGTAGAAAAGAATCAAGTTTAAAAAATAATGAATGATTATCCAAGAAATGAAGCTCTGATAAGATTAATTTCTGTTTCCTGAAGTATTATTATGATTAATTATCAAGCAATTTGATATTTTTGATAAATCCTTCCCAAGAGCAAGGAGTGATTTCAAATCAACTGAAAATAGCAACTACTGTGCTGCATAGAAAGATACTTGGATTTAAAAAAACCAGAAGATTTTCAACCTATAACCTATATGTCAAGTGATATTGTGACGATCTTGGAAAGAGTAGTGTTAGAGCAATTACTTTGTTAATAGAAATTAATTGATATAATTGATAAGTATCAATAATGTTAATAAAAATTACTTGATATTTATCAGTAAGGATTCAGAATTGGACACAGTTACAAGAGAGCTGTGCAATGTATGTAATTAATGAATGGATATATTGCATGGGTTGAAACAAAGTAGCATTTGATTTGTTTCCAAATGCTAACAGAGCATTCAAAACAATTGACAAAAATAGACTAACAGAAAAATTAATGAAATATGGGAAGGGTGAGGTGATTATAACATGGATTGACAATTACCTTAGAGACCGCTATCAGGTTGCAATATTGGAAGACTTAGTATCAAGTAACATCAGAATAAATTTGGGAGTTCTACAGGATAATGTGTTAGGACCACTATTATTTCTATTATACATAATGGATAGAGGAAAAAACATGAAATTTTGTAAGTATCATTTATCTACCGACAATGCCGATAATTTATGTGGCAGGGCAGAGTCCAAAGCAAGAAATCACATGAGTAAATGAGGATTTCAATTTTTTTGAATGGTTTGCTATTGAAAATGAATGCAAAATACTCCTAAGAAATTATAATTGGTATACAAACAAAATATTTTAGAGCTATAAATGATCACCAAAAGACTATCATTGATGACTGTGAGGTGAAACTGGTCAAATCTAAAAATATTTAGGAATGATGATTGACAGGAAGCTGAACTTCAAGGAGAATATTGATCATACTTGTAAAAATATTGCAAAAATATAAGGTTTCATGTGTGGAATAAATAAATATTTAACATCTACGACAACCTAACTAATATATACTTGCATATTCTACCACACTATAATTGCTGCACAACTGTAATGTGTTTAGTTGATAACACAGAATAATATGCTACAAATACTACAGAACAGAGGTATAAGACTAAGACAAAAATGTGACAGGTATACTAAAATTGAAATTGCTACATATCTTAATATGGATGGATATTAGTGAATATTTATAACACAATGTATAAATCTTTATTTATAAATAAAAATTGGGATGTCAAAATATTTTGTTAACGTCCCAATACACAACAGTGATTTTCAAAATTTTAATGCAGAACAGAGACTTCTACCTTCCAATGAGAAAGAAAACACCATCACAGGCCTCTCTGTCATTTACAGGGGATTGCCATTATAGAACTCATTGCCCTCAGAACTAAAGGAATTATAATTTTTTTAAATTAAGGATAAAAGAATGGTTGCTCAATGCAAGACCCTGAGGCTATGTTAACCCAAAAGGCATACACACACTTGTAATTTAATATTAAATATTACACGTAATGTACTATAAGGAATGTAATATGTATTAAGGAATAAAAGGTATTCTTTTACCGATGGCATAAAAAGGAAGTGTAAGAGGTATTGTGTCAGCATGTACCTAAGTTTCAAAATACGTAAGGTTGTCAGTATGTTTTTTTGCAACAGCTGGCATTGCTATTTTTAGAAGTATTTACTTGATTATTATTAGATTAGCTTTAAGCTAAACAAATGCTATTAATATTACTAACTGTGTACAGTGTATAGTATGTGCTATTAACTGGCAATACTTAGGAAAACAGAAACTGGAGGGGTAATTCTGCTTATACCACAGCCACTCTATCCTACAGAATAGCTTTCCTTTTTTTTAATCCCTTGCAGAAAGATTACAACTCCTGGAATGTGTATTTGAAGCCGGTCAATAAAATGACATTAAGTATCTTTCCTAATAATTAATAAGTAAAAATTTAAGGCAATGTAAAAATACGATGGCAAACTGTAGCATGCCAGTCAATTCTAGGTATGACGTCAAAAGCTATATAACGCATTTCCACTCTTTCCTCTCCCTGACACTAAGTGGTGATGTGAATGCCAGTTCACACGATGCACTCTGTGAAAGTATAGTAACAAATATATGACGAGCATTTATTCAGTTTATTCATTATTTAACTATAATTATTTAATCAGTTGATTCGTTTACAATAGTTATTTCACTATGTATGCTTTGAAATTTTGCCATGAAAAACAGCCAGGCTTCACAGTACCAGAAGACTACAAGCAGGGAGAGTAGGAGATTGGGAAACGACTTTTAATTCCATATTCAATGGTCAAGCTATGAGAATTTTATTAATCTTGTTTACCAGAGCTTAGGATCTCGGAAATGCAATAGTGAGTTCAGGCGATGAATATTCCCTATGTACCTCACTATGTTATCTAGCATCAACATTGCTGCTGCATTTCTGTGCTTTATCAAATAAACTAATAATTTGCATTTAATTTTCCTGTAAACTGGGAATTCTTAATCCAACTCATTTGCATATAATGAATAAATTTATGGTGATGCATGAATCGCAATCAATAAACCCTGTTTTCAATGTGAAGGATACTATCCCAATGCAACCTCATTGCAATACTTGCCTTAAGTTATAGCATACTTGTCATAAGAACTAACTCTAGCATACAACACAATTTCATCAATGATAACACAACTTCTAAAATTGAACACTGCACTTTATTGTCTCAGAATGAAATCTGAAAAGAAACTAATTTGGAGTAATAACTTGTAAAATGTAATGGCCGAGCAGGCTTTACAAGTTGCCTCATGGTAGAGATTTGACTGCTTGACCTCTCAATACCTCTAATGAGCACATTAGAGGTACATATAGTCTTCAATGAATCAGGATACCTGATGTGGAAAACTTTCCCAGAGGAAATAATTAACCTGACTGATGGATCAAGAACTCCTACTGACACACTTTCAAAAGATGAACTAAGTGGAACAGAAAGAATAGCATCCTAAAATTAGGTATAGATCCTTCAATAACATATGCATTTGTCTTGTTATAAACACCTTACAAATTCATGATTTTATGTATTACTAAGACCAAAATTTCAAACCATATCTGCATGTGTATTTAAAACCATGTCAGTAAAAAAATTCAATCAGGAACAAGAGAAGAGAATTAGGAAATCTTACATTATATGTCTGTCACATGTGAAGTTAAAATTGAGATTTATTTCAATGTCTACTGAAAGAAAACCTTCCTTGTCACACTAATAAATAAATCCCTCATTGTAATTTTGAAGTGTTTATACCACTGTACAGTGGCAAGCCTTCGCTGCACTTTTTCATCAAGTGTGAGCAGTCTTTCTTCAGCCAACAAGCCAGGAAGAGCAGACCAGTTTTTTATGTATATTATGGGAGCACCATGATCTTTCAAAAGCCTAAGGGGTGCCAAATTATGATCACGGTCACAGTTCCCTGGGGTAACCACATCTTCCACAACTGGGATACTTCCAAGGGAGAGGGACTCATAAATTCTGTAACATTCTGTGTTTTCACCAACAGGACTCAGAGTGAGGTCTGATTTGTGCAGAGCAGATATATACCTTTGAAGTGAGAATTCTGTTTCCAAAGGACTCCATCTGAAAATGAAAGATATTTCATCAGTATAGTAAATAGAACAAAAAACTCCTAGTGAACAGAAAACCTCCCATTTCACCAGGCCAAGGTAAAAAACAATGCATCACTGACTGAGTAAAATCAAGTATAAGATCCAAAGAGCATTCATACTTCAATTACGTATCATATATTGCAAAATCATCTTAGCAAATGTGATATTCTCTAGCATTAAGAATCACATTTGTAGTTCATAATCTTGCCAAAATAATTCTGTGATGTTTTATGTATGCATTAAGTACACTCTTACAAGAAAACACGTTCACCATATGGAGAAGCCCTTTCCAAGGATTGCAACAAATTTGATGCTTCTCACCAAATTTGTTTCTCAGCATGGAAGAGTCCAGCATGGAATAGTTCAAGATCTAACCCAACCCCACATGAAATTTCAATGGATTTTAACCCAGCTGCCAGGGGAGATTGATCATTTTGACCATGGTAGCCTATGCTCCAAATTTTCTCGACTGAGCTGTTGTATATGTACAAGTAATGTGGTATGAAGCCAAGCACCCAGCTAATGTTCCACACTCAAACTACTTGGGGGCCTTCAAAATGACTCATTTTCAGGGTTTATAGGAGTTTTTCATTTTCATTTTCCCAGAATTTTCCAGGATTTACAGACCATTATTAGTGATTTTTCTTGACTTTTGAGCACCTGAAAATGCCAATATTTTGGTCATTTATAGAGATAAAAGTGGTATTGAGGAAGCAAAGAAGTCTAAACTTACATAAAACTGTGGGTTTATTTTCATATTAATCATATGAACTTCCAGTAAAAGAGATCAACACATTTAAGTCAACAAAATAAAAATTATCGTTATTAGGACATAAAACTGGAAGGTTTGCCAGTTTTGCATAACAATAGATATTGCTACAATCTTTGGGTACACAAAATAAAAAGAAAATTAGTTCAACTTTGATGTCAGATTTACAATTTCGTTGAAAATTGAAAGAATGTCAGTGACTTTCTCTGACACTAATTTGGCTTGTTTGGCTTTTGATTCCTCGATCTGTTGAAAGCGACTCCTCTTGATAATCAAATGAGATTTCTTTGCTTCTTCCTCTTCCCGCTTCTGATTCAGGACATCTTCATAACGCGACCATGCATTTCTGAATGACAGTATCACCTTTTTGTCAATGGTCATATTCTGAAGCCCACCAACTGCTTTGATAGCATCGTAAATGTGTTTTTGAGCAATCAGGGAATGTCCCAAATGGTTTTCCACTATAAGCTCTTTGTTGCCAGAGAAACTCCTCTCCACAAAGGCCTGCCCATGGCTCAAGATTCGCACCTTCTTGATTAGGGTATACAAGTTTTGGAAGCTCTCCATTCCTTCAAGCAGACCTCTCCAAAAGTGATCAATTCTCTGCACACTTCTGCGATAGACTTTACACGCTTCAATCACTTCAGTTTTGAAATTCCATAATAATGTGATCACACATTTCTGCTGAAAGCCAGTTTTTCACGTGGAATAACTGGACAGTATTGGGCAATCTAGTAATACTAACATTAGGATGATGCAATTATGGCCGGGTCTCGTAATGTGACACTCTCACATGAATTGTACTTAACAGGTGACTTGGAGATTAACGTTTGGCATAATTTAAGCAACACATCTTTGCGATCAGTTTTGAATTTCTTCAACTTCTCCGCACTCCATATAAGTTTCCTCAGCTCGGCTTGTAAATTGGGGGGGTGGGCGGGAGCCTTCTGGAGCCCCCCTGGCACTTAGACCTCTTTAGATCCATTGTGCCTACCCACATTTAACCTGCCCACCACTTGCAGACAGGGGACAAGAGCACCACGGTAGAGGTATGGAAGGGGGCTACCCATCCAACCTCCATCCGGGCCCAAAGTTGCTTAACTTCAGTGATCTGACGGGAACCGGTGTATCAACCTGTCTAGGCCCTTGCCCCAGCTCGGCTTTAACTGCAGTTCCATACTTCAAATGCTTGTCAAGTAAGAAGTTTTCTGTTTTCTTGAGATTGACATCAACTACTGACTTAGCCTTATCTAAGATATCACCTTTGATGAAGAGAGACATAAGGTCTCTGATCAGAGAAGACAGGTCTGTATACAAGAATGGAACCATTGGTTCCTTACATTGATATGCTCTGGAAGGGTTTTCATTGCTGAGAAATGTATGCAAAGAAGGCTGACCTGGCAGGCAATAAGCAATTTGGCAATTTTCCAACAGGCCTGATGTCATGTTAAAGTAGCTCATTGAATCAATCTTGATTTTTTTCTTCCACAAAGCCTTCTACAAATTTGGCTAAGTTTGAAAGTGACTTAAGAGCAGTTACAACCACTTCCTCATTTTCTAGCCATCTTACTGCACAGAACTTTGCAGGAAAAACAGGGTCACATTCTTCACTGAACCTAATATTATCACTTCTTTTAGCAGGTACATCTTGGAACACGCAGTAAATTCTATGCAAGAATTCAACCAGTTTCCAATCAAGAGACTTAAATCCACCCTTGAAGCTATTATTGGCAGTATGAAGGCCACAGGATCCCATGTCAAGAAAAATAGGGCTATTGGGTCCATTTTATTCAAGTAAATAAGCCTGAAGCTCTTTGAGACAAGCCAAGTTGACATTAATAATAATAATAAAAGGTCTTTATTGGGGCGAGATTGAGACAAAACTGTCCCTTCTGCCATCTAACCCCTAGCCATCTATTGAAACTTGAAGCGTTTTGGCCCTTATTAGGGTCATCTATTATATATTAGGGCCATCTATTGAAACTTGAAGCATTTTGGTAAGTGAGAGCTCTTTCAGCTCTGGTTGAAAGGTCTTGCGTAGATCTACAGTCTTGCATAGATCATAGGGAGTGACACTACAGAATGTAATTGCGAATTGTTACAATGCATAACAGAGATTGAAGGGGAGGGATCAAGCAACGGACTCTGCTTTGCTGAGCCCATTGCTTGGGGTGAAAAACAAAGTCCAAGTCAGCCAATCCTGAGGTGACCAAAGAAAGGGTAAAAGTCAACGCGGCGGAAGTCTGGCAACGTGACGAAATAGGTGATGAGCGTGTAAAGTGAGGCAGGTTTGGCAACCTCGCACCCTCCACAGTACTACAATTAGAGCCCTGCAAAACGGCCTCCATACTCGGCTATAATCGGTCGGCTGGTTATGAGTCACCGCCTCAGGTACGTTTTTGACGGAGAAATAGGTGAGGAGCCCGCACCCTGACGGAGTATTCGGAAATCTGAAGCCGAGTATGGCTATACTCGATATCACCGAGTGCATTCCTACTCGGCCGACCGCCACTAGCAATCGCTCCTCGTATTCGCAACCAGGAAGTTGCCCGCAGTATTTGACTCGGCTCGCTTCGGTGACTTACGCAGGCATGGGTACTCCTGCATGCGTGCAAATTGCAAAAAAAGAGATTATTGACAAAATAGCGGACGGAAGATGTGTGCTACAATCAAAAGCAGGGTCAAGTAGTAGCCAAGTTTGGCAAAAATTCGACACCATGTGTAACGTCCCTACAATGTTAAGTGAAGGTTATGTGCGGTGTCGCGTGTGCAAAACTATTCTTAAATACTCGTCAAGCACAACTATCCTTTTGGCCCACAAATGTAGGTTCTCCAAAAACCCCGAAGCTCCTTTCGAAGTGCCAACTTCTATAAAATCTGAGATAACAGGGAAATGTGTTTGTTGGTGTGGTCTCGATTTACGTCTATTCAACATTATAGCTGGAAAAGGATTCCGCGAGTTAGTGCAAAAGCTGATAGAAGTGGGGGCAAAATATGGTGATGTTAATTTGGAGGATATTGTGCCAAACCCGACAACTATTTCACGGCGGGTGACCGAAATAGCCGACAGCATAAGGGCTCGAGTGATTCCTGAAATCAAGGCTGCAATGGATCTGAGTGAATGCACGGCGACATCTGATATGTGGTCTGATAGGTTGATTGGAAGAGACGATCCACAGTCCAGCACGGTGCTAGAGTGGTGGAAAAGGCGAAATGATGTATTCCTGCACTTATCAAAATTAGCAAGGAGATACTTGTGCATTCCGGCAACAAGCGCCTCGAGTGAAAGGACCTTCAGCACGGCAGGCCACGTCATAAATGACAGACGAAACAGCATTAGTCCTGATAATGTCAGTGATTTATTATTCCTTCATAGCAACTTAGCACTTACTGTAAGTATATTAATGTGGGCAATAGTTGTAGCAATTGTTTTCGTACGTGTGTCATGGCGTCAGCATATATTTTTACTTTTTTCTTCTCAGGAAAACCAGTGATTGTCGTGGTCACGGAAGTAGATTACAAGTTTATTTTAGGACTGCAAGAAATCCGCCAATAAATTATAAATTATGTTTCCATTCTACAATGTAAGCCTTAGTTATTTTGTTTCCCTCCACCAGGCCATTTAATATGTGGTCAAAATATATTCTTTTTCATAGCATATTCAGTTCATCATTTGAGGTAGTTGTAATTCTCCAATCAATAAACCTTGGGTAATTCATAATTAAAAACAAAAGTACGTAAATTAACCCACTAACAAAATTAAAGAACAATCTGATGAAGAAATGTCCTTTCAATTAGCAAGAAATATCATATACTTTATCTAGAGTAATGCTGGTCTATACACACGAACGATTTGAAAAAATGATAAAGAATATTTAAATGATGACCTAAAAGCAATTGAAAAATGGTGTCCTACATGGCAGTTAGAAGTAAGTTTAAAAAAATGTCTAGTAATGAATTTTTGGAAATAGAATTGTTCTCCTACTAGCACGTACAAAATAAGCAATAATTAACGAATTAACAAACATGGGATCCATTAAATATCTTGGAATAAGACTGACACATGATCTTTCCTGGGGTAAACACATAGGTACGTGAAATAATGGGTCAAGCTAATCGTGGACTGGGATTCATCAAAAGAGTATTGGGTAAATGTGACGAACATGTACGAGAAATCAGCTACTTTTCCCTTGTTAGACCTCATTTGGAATATGCTGCCAGTGGGATCCCTACGAAATTGGTCTCAATAACAAACTTGAACGTGTGCAGCGAAGGTCGGCAAGATTTGTAAAGGGACAGTACGATAACTATATTAGCGTAACCAGTCTATTAAATGATTTAAAATGGGAATCCTTGTCAGATCGCAGGTTGAAATTTATACTTAATCTCTTAAATAAATTCCAAGATAATATTTTCAGTGATGACGTTCAAAATATTTTGCGAACCCCAACTTACTATGGTAGGCCATAATTACAAAATTAGAGAAATCGATTGCCGAACTGACAGATTCAAAATGTCCTTTTTTCCTCGTACAATTAGGGATATGAATAGCAGTAAACATGTCCAATATGAGTGAATCAATCCATGGCATGGGTGGTTGCATGTTGGTGTGAGGACTTGAAGGCATGTTTTTGCATGCTTGCTTTGCTATTTTTATCTTTTTAAATAGTGAAGTTTGGACTGGTATATTGATATTAATCCTTTTAAATGCATGATATGTAGTGTATGTTTGTTGAGAAATCATCCCCTGCCACACAACTTTGTGGTGGCATGTAGGGTATTATGCAGATGTAGATTTCCTACCTAGTTGGCTCATATATATCACCTGATAGTTCGCCCATTACAGTAGTTACAAGAAAATGTCTCCGTCACTCCAAATGCAGCTCTCCAATTAAGTTGCTTAAATGCATGATTTATACTAATGGTCTAACTTTCCAAGCAATATTTTCATGTACGCATGAAACACCTTCCACATAATAGTCACACTATCAGAAGACTCAGCTGAGAATTTTACGGCTACATCGGTAGGGACATTACGGCAGGGAGTTGCTGACTATATTTATAGGAACATATATTTATTCCCAGCGAAGGAGTTCAGTACGATATCACCCAAATACTAACCCTTTTTCGATTTCCCTCTATTTCGACCATTTTATTTTTTCCTAAAGGTAGATGAATCGATGGAACACATCCAAAATTTTTGAGCCTATTACTCAGTTCAGAATTTCTTACAAGACGAAATCTTATTTCAAATCGGTGAAATATGGAATGTTTAGAGACGATGACTTTTGTTTGGTAGATGAATACTTATGGCGATTTAATTTTAAATGATGAACTCGATATATTGCGTCATATGTAGCGTATTTGTCTCAGAGGAGGTCATATTACGGACACCAAACCATGAACCTGCGCTCCGGAACAAGTCGCTGCGCTCCGGCTAGCCTTGACGAAAATCCAAGCTAACACCGAGTGTATGTACACTCATCGGTTGCTCGTAGACTCGGGGCGAGCGATCGATCAAGTAAATCCAGACTCGGTTGACTCTGCACTCGAGTGTGTGCATTCGATTCAGCCGGCAACCAAGTGAGCGTGAGCGAGTATGGAGACCATTTTGCAGGGCTCTAACTACAATGCGCTTATCAAACAAACGCTCTGCAGTTCATTCAAATGCCAACACACTTCTATTCCCATTTATTTAACTACATAGCACGACAAGATGAGTAAAGCAACACACAGGTTTTATGCCAAACATTTAATTAAAATTAAACTAAGTGGGATCAAAAGTGTAACATTATAATGGTGTATAGCAGTTATTAAATTGCAAGTCAGGGACTCATCAATTCTTTCGCTAAGCCGCTAGAGTGACTTCATTGTTGTCGCTAGCAAAAGTCTCTCTTGGTGAATGTTTACATTTGCTATATGTTCGCCAGACAGAACGAGAATAACTTTTTCATCATCAGAGGGACAAAGCGAACCATTCCTGGCAAAATCGCTAGCAAATGAAAATGAGAATATGGCACACCATTCACCAATCTTTTCCCCAAATCGGCTATAGCCAGAAAGAACCAGATTAGGGCCCCTGGGGTGCCTCCGCAGCGAAGCCGGCCTGAGGCCAGTCATCCCCTCCTTTACCCCACCCTCCATTCCTATGTACAGTTTTCGATCTCTTGGCGTTTCCAGGTGATAAATTCCGAAATATGATCATTTTGTGATTTTTCCCTGACCCCATGTAAAATTCCCTGACTTTTCTAGGATTTCCAAGGCCATTTTCATTTTCCCTGATTTTTCCAGGTTTTCCAGGTTCCTATAAACCCAGATATACATATGGCTGCTGGATAATCAAGCAGTGGATACCAGCTGACTAGCCCTTTGAATGAGGGCAATGGCAGACCAGAGTATCTGGAGAAAATAACAAAAGAGGAATTCTGTGACTTCTCTGGGAACAGAAAATACATTTAAAACCAATAAAGAGACACTCACATGGTTATACATCATCATCATCAGTCAAAAATCATACTATTGTTTGATGCAGCCCTCCACTTGATTCTTCTCCACTCGCACACTCACTCATTAGTGTTACAAACAATCGTCACACAAAAAATTAAGGGAATCAAGGTAAAAACAAAAAAAAACTGTGACTCACACAATCACTCACTCACTCAGGAGTTTATACTAAATACCATCACCCTCGTGAGTTCAATCACACACACAAAAGCAGGGTTTATGAGGATTTCTCCAATAACAGTGACCCATCATACACACAAGACAACAATAAAAGTGGGGAATAGTAAATTGATGAGAATAAAAAGGAAAACTAAATGAATAGAGTAATTAAAATAAAATTGATAATGACTTTCAAGCACTCATTCACGTGGGTTTGCAAATGATATACAGTCACCCTCATGAATCTCAATCACACATACACATACAAGCAGGGTTAGGGACTTCTTACTCAATCACACACTCGGGTTTGTACATTCACAGAGTACAGTCACCCTCGTGAATCACATTCACGCACACAATCAGGGTTTACGAGGAATCTCCTTCGCCAGTGACCCATCACACACGCAGGGAAAGAAGTAAGGATGGGGAAAGGATGCCCAACGTCAAAAACTGACCCCGGGTGTTTTGTCCACCAAGCAGGCCTTGTCAGAGAAGAATGCCTGCTTGGCAGGTAAAAGAGGAAGCCTGCTTGGCGGGCGAAACACCTGGTGTCAGTTTTTGACGTTGAGCGTCCTTCCCCCATCCTTACTCCTTTCCCTTTGTGTGTGATGGGCCACTGGCATTGGAGAAATCCTCATACGCCCTGAATATGTGTGTGATACAGAGTGACTGTATTTATGTAGTACGCAAACTTGAGTGAGTGAGTGATTGAGTGAGTCACTGTTCCTTTTTATTTTTTACCTTGATTCCCTTAATTTTGAGCGTGACGATTGTTTGTAACACTAAAGAGTGAATGTGCAAGTGTGTCATTTACTTCCATTTAAATTTCTTTGTATGCTTGATTTTGAACGAGTGATTGAGAGCTCCCTTACTTTGTATATACTCCTTCCTTCCACCCCTCCCGCTTTTGTATTCCTCTGCCCCTTAAGCTTACGGCTTTGGGGATATTTTATTCTTCAATTTTGTACTGCATAAAGCTGTAGAGATGTTCTCTTCATTGTAATTTCTTGGGTTGTGATTTTTAAACAATGTGTTGGCAACCACTACCTTCTGTTGTGTGCAGAACTCCAGCAGTATTTCTCCTCTCTCATCTCCATTTCCTAAGCTGTATTTTCCAGTTATTCTTCCATCTTGACCTTCACCTATGACAGCGTTCTAGTCTCCTAAAATAATTAGGTTTTCTTCTCCTCTTACCTGTTTTATTACTTCCGTGATATCTTCGTAGACGTCTTCCACTAACTTCATCTTCGTAGTCTGACGTAGGCATGTAAACTTGCACCACAATGGTATTTGTAAGCTTAGTTTCAATTTTAACCCTTATAATCCTCTAACTGTACTGTAGGAAGCTCTTCACACACAGTCCTGCACTCTTCCTGAGCATTATGCCTACTCCAGCATTACCATTCAGGGATCCGGTGTGAATAATTGTATGACTTCCACTCCAAAAGTCTCCTCCTTCGGGGCATCTCATTTCACTGATTCCTAATACATCGAGGTCCATTCTCCACATTTCCACCTTGGGATATTTTATTCTTCAATTTTGTACTGCATAAAGCTGTAGAGATGTTCTCTTCATTGTAATTTCTTGGGTTGTGATTTTTAAACAATGTGTTGGCAACCACTACCTTCTGTTGCCAGCAGAACTCCAGCAGTGTTTCTCCTCTTTCATTTCGTTTTCCTAATCCACATTTTCCGGTTATTTTTCCATCTTGACCTTCACCTATGACAGCGTTCCAGTCTCCTAAAATAATTAGGTTTCCTTCTCCTCTTACCTGTTTTATTACTTCCGTGATATCTTCGTAGACGTGTTCCACTTCTTCATCTTCATAGTCCGACATAGGCATGTTAAGTTGCACCACAATGGTATATGTAGACTTGGTCTCAATCTTCACCATTATAATCCTCTCACTGTACTGTACGAAGCTCTTCGCACACAGTGCTACACTCTACCTGAGCATTATGCCTACTCCAGCATTACCATTCAGTAATCCGGTGTGAATGATTCCATAACTTCCACTCAAGAAGTCTCCCTCTTTGGGCCCTATATCACTTCACTGATCCCTAATATTTTGTGGTCCATTCTCCACATTTCCACCTTCAGGTTCTCCTATCTCCCACAGGTCCACAGTGATCGCACGTTCCATGTTCCTACCCTAAAATGTCTATCACACTTGACTGATGTTCTCTCTCAGGTAGTCCCCACCCAGAGATCCTACTACGACGGTTAAAGTAAATGTTACCATGCCTCTAGTGAAATGAGTACCACTGTACCAACCCCAGTGGTCTCCACCTTCACTCATATGAGTGATGAGAAGCATAGCTGTTTGTGGCCTCCGGTAGCCAAGTCATGGCATCTTCACAGGTTCTGAATTATTTTAAGGCCTACCATACCCAGTGATAGACCAATACCCCCTCAGAATGCCATTGCTTTTTGTCCACGACTGCTTATTCGATGAGTAAACTCGCTTATCTTGCAGTTAACCTTGATATCTAGAGGTCGACCCATCATCCGCAACCTGGTGGATGCACTCTGTGGCTTTAAGCTCAGCTGGTCGAGCCGGCAGCATGATTATACAAGCTACATAATCAGTTGGGAGCTAAACAGTGAAATTTTATGGTATTAGTACTGAAGCCTCCACCATCATTTGGTGTATCAGAGCATATTTTGAGCATGCTTGCCAAGTTTTATTTTACCAATTAATTTCAATGTCTTGGCTCAGGTGCAATTAATTGTCACATTTACAAAGACAACTGACACCAAGACATTGAAATTGATTAGAAAAATAAAACCACCCCTTCACCTCTTCATCTCAAGAAACCCAATCTAGCCACTCTATTCAATCTCCCCCACCACCTCTTGCCCTCATGCAAAAATGAGTGCTACTGACATCTCGGTGCCCAGCCTCATATTTTCTCCCACTCCTTAGGTCAATCATTTCAGAGTGATTGTGGGGTGGTACAATTCTGCTGCAATCTCAGAGGGAAGGCCTTCTGGCATAAAAAAGAAAAACAACTCCCACCACTAATCCAACCATAGACAAATTTTGCCAGAAATAAGATTAAGAACTCAAATCACTGCCCCAAAATTACCCGCTAGAAGTATTCTCCAACCTCCTCCTAATGCTTAGATAAAAGAGAGGTTGCATAGTTAGATAGGTGATATTTGATCATCGTGATGGTGAAAAAGTCTTATGTGATCAGGCATCAACGCCTTTTTTCGGCGTAGTTTGACCTTCCCACGTAAGTCGCTGCGTAGTTAATAATCTACTCCATAGATGACGCCTGTTGTCCATTACAGTAAAAGGCGCTACACACGTTCCAACCCGATCACCCGACACGAACGAACTCCCCGACCATCCCTGTCGGGGCCAGCTCTACAGACGTCCAAACCAATCCACCCGACCCGACCAGCTTACCATATATTCCTCAGTACACAACGTGATCTCGTGGAGTGAAGTTGGTTTCGGCTTGTGTAGGCAATGGCTCCGCATTTTTCAAAACATCAAAAAATAGGTTTGGCTTCAGCCAATTTGGTTCTTATTGATGACATCAAAAAAAAGAGAAGAGTATGGGTGAAGAAGTGGCTGCTTAAGAGACGAAGTTTCACCCACATGAATTTACTTCGAGAATTGGATGGAAATGATTTCCGAAATTATTTGAGGATGGACGAAGTGTGTTTCATGGAGTTGCTTGGCAAGATCAAACCTCAAATTGATAGAAAAAATACAGTTATGAGGGAATGCATAAGTGCTGAAGAGAGGCTTGTGTAGTGATGGAAAAATGTCGGTCAAAATCGATTTTTCGAGCAATCGATTTTTAATCGAAATGAAAAAATTGAATTTTGAAAATTCAATTTTTTCATTTCGATTTCATCGATTTTTCATTTCATTCGATTGAATCAGCAAAAATTGAAATTTGAACCAAAAGATCGATTAATCGAAAAAATCTAAGGTTCATTTTTGAAAAAAATGCAGTTGGTATAAAAACTGTTTATTATTCATTTGAAAAACGCTCATAATACATATTTGAATAGTATAAAAAAATCCCTAAAAATCTACTTAGAAAACATTCTTGCATTATTAGTCGTAAAAATTTACAATTTACTCTAATGTGGATCACCGCTTGGAATCATTCGGCTTCACTAAAATTTTTAAGAAAGATCAATTGATTGAGATGCTTTCTTGATGATCTAGGGTGTGCCTTTTCAATTTTACCGGCCTTAGAGAAAAGTCTTTCACATGGGACGGATGACGTTATCATACTCAGCACTCTGATCGCGAAACGGTACGTGTTGGGGTATTCACCCTTTATCTCCTCCCAGACTTCCAGAGGATTTGGGTTGACTTTCCTATCGACAGGTGGCCTGTTGAGGTATTGCCTAACTTCTACTGGCATCTACTTCTAACAAGAAGTGACCTCAGTGGCAGTTCATCGAGGACCTCTGCTGACTACTATGCGCTGCTGAGATCAAACGAAATGGTCAAGATCGAAGTTGAAAAATCGAGTTTGGATCGAAACTCAAAGATCATGGCTCGATCTCGATTTCCTCGATCTTTGACTATTAAAACTCGATTTTCGATTTTAATCGAAATCGATTTTTCCATCACTAGGCTTGTGGTGACGCTCCGTTATTTAGCAACTGGAAGGTCGTTGGAAGACTTGAAGTTTAGTGCTGCCATATCTCCGCAACTGTTATTAACAATAATACCAGAAACTTGTGAAGCTATTTACAACAGTCTGAAGGAATACAGAAAGGTAAGTACAAGAAATGCATAGTAAAATATTTATTTATTACCATTAAAATAATTCCAAATTAAAATTTAATGAACTGTAAATTAATAATTACAATAAATTGCGTAAACAGGTATTGTATCATTGTTTGAAAAAATCACTAATTACATATTTTGATGATACTGAAGAGTAGAGTCTTGTTGAAATTCTTCAGTTACAAACAAATGTTGAGGATTTTGAAATGGGGTTTGGAGTGGAATATGCTGAGGAATTGATGTAATTTGTGGTGTTTGTGGTCTTTGAGTGGAACATGTAGAAGGGGAAGGAGTTCTGGGGTCTGAGGAATATTGAGTAAAGGTAGGGGAAACCGAAGAAGGTGAATGTTGAGGGCGCATAGGGTACTGAAAATGTATTTGCTGTGATGGATACAAATTAATGGAAGACAAAGGGGTAAGTTTGTTCATTTTCCCGTAAAAAATCACTTCAGCGAATAATTTTTCGGCAATAGCTCGTTGAGTTGCTTCGAGTTTCTGTAGTTGGATTCCCAGCGACCGACCGATGATGTCGCATTCGTTCTCCTGGGTTGATAACAGAGCTTGGACAGCGTCGATCATTTCTTCTTTTTTTTATCAAGACTTTTTCTAAATTTCTTTTTTTGTGGTCCTTCAACGGCTGGTGGTAAAAAAGTCGGCGTTGAGTCTGTTGAGGTTGAAGGAGGTTCTTCGCCTGGTTCACAAACGTCCTGAAAATAATCATACGATTGTTTCATGTTTCAGTTGCCAACATGTGAAGAAGAATGGAAAGAAGTGGAAACAGATTTTCGTCAAAGATGGAACTTCGATCATGCGGTGGGGGCTGTAGACGGGAAGCATATCGCTGCTCAAAAACCGCCTGGGAGCGGATCCTTGTACTACAATATAAGAAATTTTTCAGTAAAATACTGTTTGCCATCGTTAACGCCAAGTATGAGTTCATGTATGTTAATGCTGGTACTAATCGATGCGTTTCAGATGCCACTATCCTCTATAACTCTCGCTTCAATAATCACCAGGCACAAATAACTCTGTACCTTATGTATTCCTTGGCGATAGTGCGTTTGGGCTGAACAAACATTTCATGAAACCTTACCCACTTAGAAATATATCTCAAGACGAACGAATCTTCAACTACCGGCTTTCTCGTGCAAGGAGGGTGGTTGAAAATGCCTTCGGAATCTTAGCATCTAGATTTAGGGTGTTTCATCAACCAATTTCTTTGAGTGTTGAAAAGGTAGACATAATTATTTTAGCCTGTTGTGTTTTACACAATTTCTTATTGAAGAGAAACCACCGATACGTTAATGAATCATCATTTGATCGAGAGGATGTTGATAACATCTCATTTCAGCAAGGTGAATGGAGACAATTACCTTCACTGGTACCACATTGTCAATCTACCACGAGGGAACGATATGAAGACAGGAATAGAGTACGACAAATTTTAACAGATTATTTTAATAACGAAGGGAGTGTGACCTTCCAAGAACAGATGGTTAGAGTCGGTCTCTGAGTTTTGCATTCATAATATATACTTATAAGCACTTACGGTACGTGGAGTGTCGATTGTTTCGCCTTCTTCCTCCAACGTTTCTGTTCCACTAGATACCTGTGGTTTTTCTGTTAGAAAATTCAAGTATTGGTAGTACCATAGCTTAGGCACATACACATAGTCGCTAGCAGCCCCGGTAGTTTCACTTGCTGATACCTGTGGCGTAATGATAGTGTAATAAATGTCATTGTTTCATTATATTTCACATTATATTGTATTCTATTCATTATCTTTTACAGTAATAATTATAACTACTGTGTTAACCTCAAAATTCATAGAATATTTACTAATAAAACGAATGAATGAAAAGATTATTTATCATTTCTTACCTTTTTTTCTTCTCTTTTATATGCTGTTTGCATATTCTCATGCTTCTTTTTGAGGGTTGATACCGTAGCATCGGGATGAGATGTTTTATAAATGCCAAGGAGGGCATTATAGGCCTCGTTCCTCCTATCCCGGTTAGCGTAATGCTCATTCTGCATGTCCCACAAACACCGGTATTGTCTCAAGCACTCCAACAATGCCACGGTCATTGTTTTTTCTTCATTCGACACTTGAGCCATTGCTACACAAATCAACGCACAACCTCGAACGACCAAATCCAGGGGTAGACTGAGTTGGGTCGGGATCAGGAGTCGGCCGATAACGGTACACACGTTGCGACGCCACAGAAATCGGGGTAGGGCGGTCGGCGGTTGGATGGTCTGTTTGGACCAACCACCCGACCGTCGGGTCCGACTGTTTTCGTCGGGCAACAGGCCTACACACCCTCCAACCGTCGGCGCCAACGTAGTTGGTCCCGACAGTTGGGTGGTCTGGTCAGAACGTGTGTAGCGCCTTTAAAAAAAGAAGTAGACATCCATGTAAGTCGAAACACCACAACTTACCCATCCATTTTTGAACCATTAGCAGTGCCATTTTCACAGTGGCAATTGGCGACGATTACAGAAAACGCCATATTTTAAGAGGCCATTAAGTTAACATAATATGACAAAGCCGAGAGTAACACAAATCCAATCATTCTTTCACTGTATATTTAAATCTAAAATACGTATAATTACCAAAAACTTCTTTTTTTGTTGTAATGGACAACAGGCATCCTCTATGGAGTAGATAATTAACTACACGTCGACTTAAGCGGGAAGGTCAAACTATGCCGAATAAAGACGTTGGTGCCAGATCACATCAGACTTTTTCACCATCACAATGATCAAATATCACCCATCGAATTATGTAACGTATTAAACTAGAGTGGCGTTCCGAACACCTGTAGTTTGGCATCAACTCTTGTGCGTTTGGCAATGAGTCATGGGTCGTCACGCAGTTGAATCTGTCATGGCAACAGAAACGCAGAGAAACACAAGCATGTCACCGGCCGAACTAAACATCTACGTTACTTCGGATCTGCGTGAGTCAAGGACTTACTCCGCCACAGGTACATAGAATCCGCACAACTGGTATTCAAATCTTTAATCCATTGATTTGATCGAATCTTTGAATTCGATCGAATCCTTCAACCTTAGATTCCATCGAATCTCGAATCCATGGATTCGCCATGATTCGACCAAACCTTCGAATCCCTGCTCCAACCCTAATTTTTATGCTTAATTTAGTACCATGTAAAATGATTAATTTAACCTTCCAATGATATGTCTTTTTTAAGCTGCTACTGGAATCTCTGGCTGTATTGTTAGGGAACAGAGATAGAGAGAAGCCTAAATGAACAAACCATCAACTTCAGTCCTACTTTGACAAGACTCATGCAAGTTAATTACAGCATTTCCCAGTCCACGCGATGCACAATGACTTTTAGTGTTAAGAGAAAAATAAGAAAATGGGATGCATGGGAACCTGAGGGCAATGCAAAAGTGTATGCATGAAAATGTAGCTTAATCTCTAGCGATGGGAAGCAAGACAATTATAAGGATCTGATGCTTTCCCGGCATATACTGGTAGTGAAGGCTGCTCGGGTGCTCCACCGGGTAATCTCCTCCATGGCTGCCGACGTTTCGGGGTACGAGTCGTACTCCATCATCAGGGCTGAATGTCGTGACTCGAAAAGTGGCCGCCTTATATAGCGGTGTCGGGGCCTCTAGTTCCCTCTGATTGGTCCTTGGGTTTAGCCAATCGGATGCTTCATAGGACAGGTCGCCAGGTGTTGCTAAGGGAGTAGCCACAGTCTCTATTCATGTTATTGTCCGCAAGCCGGATCTCTATGGCCTCCTTCGTAATCCTTTCCCAGTATTTCTTTTCTCGAGAGATGATCTTCACCTCGTCCCAATGGATAGCATGGTTTTTGTGGATGCTATGTTCGGCCACCGCAGATTTTTCAGGTTGACATAGCCTGAAATGCCTTTTATGTTCTTTGATTCTGAATATACCAGATTCCCTGTGAATGCGGAGATATTTACTTGGGGGAAACTGGTAGCACAATTGCCATGAGAATCAAAGAGCATAAAAGGCATTTCAGGCTATGTCAACCTGAAAAATCTGCGGTGGCCGAACATAGCATCCACAAAAACCATGCTATCCATTGGGACGAGGTGAAGATCATCTCTCGAGAAAAGAAATACTGGGAAAGGATTACGAAGGAGGCCATAGAGATCCGGCTTGCGGACAATAACATGAATAGAGACTGTGGCTACTCCCTTAGCAACACCTGGCGACCTGTCCTACGAAGCATCCGATTGGCTAAACCCAAGGACCAATCAGAGGGAACTTGAGGCCCCAACACCGCTATATAAGGCGGCCACTTTTCGAGTCACGACATTCAGCCCTGATGATGGAGTACGACTCGTACCCCGAAACGTCGGCAGCCATGGAGGAGATTACCCGGTGGAGCACCCGAGCAGCCTTCACTACCAAGACAATTATACAATGCACTTTTGAGTGATAGTGTCTTATGGGCCATGAAATACCATAATTTCAAATTTTATGCCACCTTCACAATTTTGTTACTATGATTTGAATGAATTTTTTGGAATGCTTCATTCCAAAATGTTAATAATAACAACCCTTAATTTTACTTGCCATTTTTAAAAACATTTCACACCTGAAATAGTGTCCCACAAATCACAAATCTTTTCCCGAGCATTACTTACTTCTTCCTTCCCAAAACAAGGCATTCTTCCAAAAAATTATTGGCTTTTATGAACTCCATCAAAGCCTGTCTTGAAGAATTCTCATAAACAGTTCCTAGAAAATTGCATAGATATGGTCTGGATGATAGTAGGTCCACTTCATCTTCTTGCAAATCAGGAAATCCTCGGTATCTAAGAGGATAAAAAGAAAAGACATTATTTCATTTCATTTAACTTGCAGCAAGACTAAGACCAATGCATGGTACAACAGGTGTTGAAAATATCAGTCAACCAACAAAGCTAGAAGGTCCATTCCATAGCAATTCAATCAAGTGAAATTCTAGATTTCTAATGCGTGATATTCCTTTCTACTCCTCTATACCTAAATGTTCCATCAGCAAACATAATGGTGAATTGGTAGTGAATTGCCCCCACTTTAGAGCCCTACACTTATCATCCAGAATTTTTTTAGATCTCCAGCAATATAAAAACTATGAATTCCATCTATAGTGTATTTCCTGTACCTGCTTGACGTGTCTTATACACTTGCATGTATTATTACTGTGCATTGTGTCTTTCGGATAAATAAATAATACAATACGAGTCATCACAATCTAACATTTTCAAGACCATCATATTTGGCTGGCTGTGTAGTAGCATAGGTCAGAAGATAACATGCAGCAGTTTTTTCCATTGTTTTGGTTGAAAGAAAAGCAAAATGGGTTGTTGTTGTGCACCCAACTGTGCCAATAGCTCCAAAAAGGCTTTCATGTTTTTCCTTCCCCTCAAATTCCCAAGAGAAGAGCAAAATGGTTGCAAATGTGCCAGAGGGCACATGAAAGGAAATTTTCCAGGCAAATGAAAGTATTATTATTATCTACACAGATTTTAAAGCAGCTTTTGATACTGAGAGCACTAATCACAAATTCAATAATTGCGACCTAGCCGCAAATAATCACTAAGTTGAGTAGCTTAATACACATGGTATAAGTGGTATGAATTAAGGCATGTAGTTATATCTTTTGAACACGATGTTACTTCCAGCTCTTAAAATGCTTCACTCTCTAGATACTCCAAAGACTTCAATGATTTGCTGGTATTAAGGGCACCATTCTTAATACCAGCACAGTCCTTCCAATTCTTGAACAGGGGTCTGTAGTGTGGAATCTAAATTATGATTTCATTATACACAGGCTCAAAAATGCCTCAAGTTTTTGTTAGGATGGTGGCTAAGATACAGGGTAATAATACAGCATCGACTACATATCAAGACATTTAGGATGCACTGGACTTAAGAACTTTGTCCTGCAGACGTATCCAAACTGATATTTTATTTTTGTGAAGAATTAAAACAATTCAATATGTGCTCCCAAGTAGTTGGAGCTAGTTCCCATATGGATCCCCACCCCATTCACTCGTAATAGGGAAATTTTTTTCAGACGTTTCTTTAAGTATAATTATATGTATCACAGTCCTACAGCCAGGATAGCAAGGGAAGCTAATTCTACACCCTTTGTATTGACTTTTTTAATTCTAGTTTAGAATCATTCAAACACTTACTGCATAGATCTCATCATTATTCTTTTCTTTTGTATCCCATGCTCATTGTATCACATACTGCAGTTTTTACATGCAATTTATTTCCAGTGATTGACCTGTTTAAGAGTAACTTGACCTGGTTAACGAGTACTCTGTTTAATAATTGTGGTTTGTAGCCCATATTTTGTACCAGACCCTTTGGCAACTTGGAACAATAAATAAACACTTCTATCTTTGAAATTACGATAATTTAACAACTTCATTCCCCAATTTGCAGGGTTTCCTGTTGATATTTGGACAGTCTTAACCCTTTCGCGCCGGAGTCCAACGCAGGAAAATGCTTGCCTTCTCACGGGTTCCTCTAGAATATTTTTCCACTCCCTGTACGGAGCTCTCTTGAAGCAAGGCTTCGAGCAGGTATGTCTTTCCCCCGCTTTGGGACCGGACCCAGCGGGGTTCCCGACCCTTTCCTCGGCCACTGACCAGAGATTATCTTCGCCCTTTTCCAAATGAGAACCCACCTCGGCTTCTGTCCGCGGTCAACTATTTTTAATTCAGTGATTTTTGTTAAATAAATAATAGTAAGACTTTAACTGGGGGTTAATACACAAATAAATTCCTGTTGTTATAAATACCATTTAGGGATTTTAAACGAAATTCTAATGTTAATATTAAGATATTTAGACAATAGACATAATATCAATGGTTACAATAATAATTATTTCTGTTGTTTCGCAATAGAAGACGTCCGCGCATAATCCAACCATACCCGTGTTTTATATAAAAGCACATGCACTTTTTGGTGCTATACCTTCATCAGGAAATATTTTTATGTAAATATATTCGCAATGGTAGCGCGATATAGATTTTTCTGCCTAGCAATTATTTATTGTATCTCCCAATATTCCATCACGCACGCATGCGGTTTTCTTCTAGTTTTAACATAAATGATTACAACATAATTATCACTCTTAGCCACATTACACAGAATAAATTTGAATGCTGAACACCAAAAAGATTCAGTTACAAGAAATTAAAGTTTATTGACTGCTAATAAATTAGCATAAACCATACCCTTCAGCGGGATTTTCAACCTATAATGTAGATATAATAGATTTCGCGGTATGTTGTGTGGTATTACCATTACAGTTGTTTTCCAATATATGTTCATAAACAAGTAAAACGGAGAGAAAAATATCGGTACTACCTTATCGTCAAATCATAAAAAAACATACGTCTTTGTTCCTTATTGCAATGAAAAATTCTCCAAAATCGATTTGAATCTCATTGACAGGTGAACTCTGTTAATAATAACGTTAGAGTTCCGTTTAAAATTTCTAGAGATTCAAAAAAACATAAGGAATTAACTTCTGGAACTTAATAATGCGATTTAGACACAAATATGATTTTGGTTTTTCAAATGCATAAACAAAAAAGTGACCGCGAACAACTGCCGAGGGTGAGGCTCGCGCTGTGAAGAAGGGTCGAGATAATCCCCGCCTCGAAGCCGAGGAAGGGTCTTCAGACCCGCGAGGAAGGGTCCTTTATGACACCTTGGACCTATTCTGCCTACCTGACCCCAGCGACGTTTTAAGACGCCCTTCGTTCTCTTGCGTAGAAAAATCTGCGGCGTTTATAAACGGCCTTCGTTCACAGGAGTGAAAAATCTGCGGCGTTTATAAACGGCGTTCGTAGCGAAAGGGTTAAGACTACATATTGTCCATGTGCCTCTACATGCTCCTACTGATGTCTGGAAGAGTAGTATACAACAATAATGCAAAACATTGTTTTGGTTAACATCACCCATTGACTCAAGTAACATTAATTGCAAATGAAGAGTTCAGACATAAGTACCTCCCAAACTCCTGTGTTGCCTAAATATTTATGTTGGGCATAATATTTACTGCATATAAATGCTGCTTTTTCAATTTGAAAAAGTATGTTTTGATGAATCACACTAACCTGTACGCAATATTCCTTGGATAATAAAGATGGTAATTTAAGTGAATACCATTGTGTAGTTATTTTTGATGTTAGGTGATGTACAGGTGTTTAGCTCTGAACACATTAAATGCTTATGAATGACAGTGAATAATGGCTTTTCATTTTTTGAGTTGCTGCATAGGCTATGCAATTGGTGCTATTCAGCTGGAGGTACTGCCTTATCACCCTCATTTTAAATGAGTTGTATACCTTGCCATAAATTTTCTCAGTAAATGTAACAAGCTGCCTCCACATGCCATCATTCCTATGATTACCATTTGTATATTATCTCATCGTAAATCAGGCAGGCTTAATTTAACCACTGTGTAGTGTGTCATATTAGTGATGCAGGAGTTGCTGCCTAATCACTCTCACTTTAATAAAGCTGTGCACCTCACAAAATATTTCTCAAATGTAGCAGACTTGACTCCACTCCCGGTCATTCCTTTGATGCCACTTGTGTGTTAATGTCATTGTAAATGAGGCAGAATTAATTTAACCATTATGAAGTGTCATATTAGCATTGTCTCTCGGGATTTAAGTAAAATTGTACTATTTCCAAAACTCTGATTGCTTTGCTTAGCCTTAAAAGAAACCACTTGCAAACCATGATTTTGTAGTTAATACCAATATCATTCCCCATAGTCATTGTGCATAGGAACCTTATCTATGAGGCATTTTACTGAGTACATCATTTCTCCCATCCCCCAGAGCTAACAGAGTATATATCCAATTGAAAGGCTTTTGTAGGGAAGACTATGGGGAGTCTCTCACATTATATTTATTTCTGCTCATTAGATGATGCTGTGCTATGCATACCTAATGCGAGTTGATCTTCATGGTACACATTTGCTACTTGAATTTGCAGGTGTTATAATAAATCTTATGCCTTTTTGTATCAAGAGAAGTGTTCTTCGCATTTCATTGTCATTCAATAAGCTTCATATTACATTCTTCATTTCCATCATTTTCATACATTTCATGGTAAGCACATTACTAGTTTAATGCTCCTGCTAATTCCAGACAAGGTCTCTTTAACATATGATCACCTAAAATGCTCCACATATCACATATACATACAAAAATAAAGATTGCTGCCCTTCTCCCCATTACGCTTAATGGGGACTAAGGTCTGTAAATGGCAGACTTTGCAATTCCCACAGTGGAAGTGTAAGCAACGACCTCGTGATGGAGTAGTGCTGAGAGTGCAATCCATAAGACTGTCTTGTAATCTATTCCAATGCCATTTATTCAATTTTCTGTTGCACTATCAACCCAATTGCATATGCCTGATTGCTGCTGCCCTCTTGAGCTAATTATAAAATCAAATTCAATGTATTACTAAAGAACATACAGGTACAAGGTCTTAGGAAAACCATGGTGCTAAGGGTGGAATTAAAGATGATGTGAATGGGATAAAAAAAACCAGAAATTAAAGCCAGCTTGTTTACAAGAGGCTGAGAATACGTGTCTACACAAATAATGACCGTTAGACTTGAGTATGAAATGAAAGAATAATTAAAGTTCTTTTTTCCGCTTGTGCAAATACTTCCTCCTAAATATGTAGTGACAAATCAGGAAAAATCAACATCAAAAGATAGTGATGATATGATACTATACTTCATAGTCCCTTGGGCAAAACCATACACAATGACACAAAAAAATGCAATGCTGGTGATCATGTTGGTGGTGGCTAGAGTAATGGCCTCCCATCCTGAGAATATGGGTACAAATCCCAGCACTGGCCGATTTTTTATTGTTATACTGGTCCTTTTTTGAGTGACTTGAGGAGAGCACTTCAAGGCCTGTCTGTCGGATGGGACGTTAAGCCATGGTCCCCTAGGCACTTGTAGAGAGCAGGCTACTGCCAATGCAGAGTTTCTCTCCACCCTTCCTCTGTACCCTGACAACTCTTCACCTTTACCCAGTTACCCACCTATCCTCTCTGGTGCAAACAACCTCAGTTGTCAATCGCCTCCCCCAAATAACAACAACAATGAATGCAACACCCTCACCATGATAAAGGGAGGAATTATCCAGCAGTGGCTCTGCTTGAATATTTCTGTAGGAAGGGATTAGGAAGAAGCTTGGAAGAGTATCATGGAGTAAATAAATTTCTTTCTAAGAAAGAGCCCTATGGGACCTTGAGTGAGGCATCAGGGGGTTGCCTTGGAATGGCGGAGGGGATCTCAGTCCACATCCCTCTCGGCACTTCTTCTCGAGTTACAGTGAAAAAAAATTGGAAAAAAAGATTGCCGGAAAACCTAGGCAACAGAGAGCACTACTGGATAAATGCGGCCAGCATCATCTGCCATGCACTCTCAGAAAGCTCACAAATTAGTACTCGAGTGATAAGAATTCATTTGGATGCAGACCCTCAAATCAAGATGCTCAGAGAAAATAATTTGCCATGTGGACCAGCTCCTTGTTGGGAAAAAATAATAGCTCACAAAGCACAGGCAAAAAAGAACTCTAGAATGAGAGCTGAAAGCATTAGCTTGCAGATGTCCTCCAAAACCATTGATTCAGACTGTAAATGATAATAAGTAAGTAATAATACACTTTTCTTTATTTAATCTGCAAATTTAAGACTTTGAAGTCCTTCCCTTATATATTGGACAGCACAAACATCCATGCCCTGGGCCATAAAATTCTTCCCTGAAGTGACTCAAACTCCTAACCCTGGGATCGACATGTGAGGGATTTACCCCATGACCGTCAGGGACCAGCAAAAAAATAAGAACTAAGCATGAAAAGACTGGAACTCAAGATGGATGACCAAATCTAAAAAAAAAAAACATTTCTACAGAAATTTTCCAATTACATCAATTCTAAGCTACATTTTATTATTTACAAATAAAATAATGCTATTCAAGAAATATTGAAACAAAATCATAGCCAAAAATGATGAGCCTAAAAAATTTCATTTAGTGGGTAAGATTGTAGGGAGATGTTCACAGTGTTTGATTGTAAATTAATTTGGTAAAAATGTTAACTGTTTTGGCACCTCCGCTGGTCAATAGGCATTTACTCCACAACTCTGCTTCTTGATACCCCTCTTCAACCTAACCCTACCTACTTTCCTCATTTTCTAGTGTGTGCCAGTGACACCAACTTTGGTTTCTACTATAAGAGGTATGGAAAGCTGTAGAAGGACATCACATGGAAGATAAGGATCAGGGTTAAAATTGTATCACTGCCTAAACCTACTCACTGATCCACACCCCCTCCCTCTCTCATCCTTTCTCCCCAACCTCCAACACTCTCTCAGCCAAGTTGTATATGAAAAAACTTTCCATAAAAATCTTCATGGAGTTACCCATAGAAAATGCACAATAGCAGAATTACACAGTGTAAAAAAATCATTTACCTTGACTGGGATTCAAACTTGGAGCCCCCTCATTTCCCATCTGGATGCTTTAACCAATTGAGCGACCAAGACATCTGGGTCAAGGTATCAATGGTTCCGCATTAGAGTCCCAGTCTAGGTGAATTATTTTTTCTGATTATGATTCAATTCTTGGCGGAGCCTGTAACGGAGCCTGGCGGAGGACACATTCCCAGGTGGCAGATAGGGGAATGCTCGGCAGATATGCAGGGTAGGAGGGAAATATAATACCTCCCGCAGATCAACAAGCAGTGGCATCTGACCCAGAGTGGGCGGCTACAAACAGTGACTGTTCCCCACGTTAGGGGCAGCTGAAATACGTGAAGGTAACCCTGCAAAAATCCCTGGAGAAGGCAACAGGAAACCACTCCGGAATATTTCCCAGGAAATCGCTATGGCTAGAAACTATCAAATGGCCCTGAGTCCCGGGTGGCCCTTAAATGGGTTAGGGGTGCGAAGAATCTCCCTGCTCAACACAGTGAAGTCCACAGTTAGATTAGGTACATGGAATGTGAGAAATCTGTATGATGGAAAGCTGGATAATATGATACAAGAAATGGAAAGACTAGATATATATATTCTAGGTATTAGTGAACTGAGATGGGCTGGAAATGGCATACATCAACACGAAAAAGGAAACTTTTACTACTCAGGAAGTGACCAACAAGACAGAAACCGCAGAAATGGGGTTGCTATATTTGTCACGAGGGAATATACAAAATTTGTCAAAAATTTCATTCCCATCTCTGACAGAGTAGTATTACTACAAATGCACTGTCAACCTACCAATATTAATATAGTTCTGGTGTATGCACCAACAGCGGAATCAAGATATGACAGGTTGAATCATTTTATGACTCGCTGACCCACGCACTATGAAGCTTTATTGATTGATTTAAGATTTTAATGCCAAAATTGGCAAAGGCCATTGCACTCATATTGAAGGTGAACATGGTTTGGGCACGAGTAATGTTAGGGGTGACAGACTAAAGAAGTTCTGTCAAGACAGAAATATGGTCGTAATGAATACCTGGTTCAAATTGCCAAAATGCAGACTGTATACATGGAAGTCACCTCAAGATGGCACAGTCCATGAAGTTGTAAGGAATCAAATAGATTACGTATTAATTGACCATAGATTTAGGAACTCTGTAAAAAAGTTACTACATACCCCGGTGCGGACATAGGATCTGATCATGTCCCAGTAATTGCTGATGTTGTCATGTCCTTAAATAAAAAAAACCTAAAACAGTAACTAGAAGCGATACCTTGAAAATCCAGGCGAATGCGGTTCGAATAGGGTCTCACAGTTTGTCAATGATGAGATTGAACAACTTTCTTGGGATGCACCTGCAGAAATACAGACTAATTGGGATAACTTCAAAACGACAGTCTCTCATTAATGCGAAGCACATCTGAAGGTTGACAAACAGACCAGGGAAAAAAGTTGGATGACGGATCATATTCTGAATCTAATGGATGAGAGGCGTAAACATAAAAACGATGCTATACAATATAAAACCATACAGAGGACAATTAAGAGAGAAATAAAGAAAGCCAAAGAAGAATGAATGAGATCTCAGGTTGAAGAACTAGAATCATACAATCTTAATCAAGACACATTCAAGATGCACAAAAAACTCAAAGAAATAACAGGTACTTCAAGAAAGACTACACCAACATGTTTAGTTGACGATTCCAATAAATTGATATTAGATGAAAAGGACATAATGAAATCATGGGAGAAGTATATTTTTGACACATTTAAGGATAACAGACCTGACTCTAGTGCATTTGTTGAATTGTATGGACCACCAATAATAAAATCAGAAATTCTTCATGCAATCCAGACTTCAGAAAACAGGAAAGTTTGCGGACCAGACAATGTGCCAGTTGAAGTGTTGAAACTAATTAGTGAGGACAATGCTGTCTACCTATTATGATTATTTAATGCCATTTATGATACAGGGAATATTCCCCAAGACTGGCTAAAATCCATCTTTGTAAAACTGCCTAAAAAACATCTTGCTAAAAAATGTAGCGATTACAGATTGATCAGCCTAATGAGTTATGCCCTCAAATTGTTCCTTAAAATATACAAAGTAAATGCGAACGCGACTTGGACAATACTCAGTTTGGCTTCAGAAATACATTTGGATCACGAGAAGCATTACTGGCGATCAATGTACTGCTACAAAAATGTCGTGAACAAAGGAAGGAAGTCTTTGCAAGCTTCATTGACTACGAAAAAGTGTTCGACAGAGTGAAACACAAAGATATGATGCAAATGCTGAAAGAATGTGACATTGACACCAAAGACCAGAATTTTATCCTAAAACTTTACTGGTTCCAATCAGCTGAGATCAGATATGAGAGAGAGACATCAAATCTAATTGATATTCAGCGAGGTCTAAGACAACGTTGCATCCTGTCAGTCACCTCTGCAGTTCAATCTCTATTCTGATCATGTTTTCAAAAGAGCTCTTAGATCTCCTGAGAATGGTGTGAAGATCAATGGCGTAGTAATTAACAACATAAGGTACACAGACAATACTGTATTACTAGCCGACTGTATTGAGGATCTTCAGAATTTGTTAAATATGGTCGATGATTCTGGTAAGCAGTGGGGGATAACCATAAATGTTAATAAAACAAAAGGGATGGCATTGAAATACTGGATTACACTGATTGCAATAGTACAGCTAAACGGGTGAAGAGTTGACAGGGTGGATAAGCGGCAATAAAATGTCTTAGTGACTTCCACACTTTTATTTAGGATTGTAGACCGGTTTCGGCAGTTACGCCATCATCATGTACAATGCAGTTGGACAGAACACAACCAGTATTTATACAGATCTTGGAGAGGGGGGACGACGGGAGGGAAGGACAGGGGAGGGGGGGTAAGGGAAATTAAGGGAAACCGTCATGGGTTTGAAATCGAGTCGTTATGCAGGAGGGGGGGGGGGGGAGGGTTATGCAGTTAAAAGTGTGGAAGTCACTAAGACATTTTATTGCCGAAATGGTATCCTTCCACAAGATTGGAGCTTCGTCTTTCGACTTTAGGGTGGATAAGGTTAAATGTCTCAGCAGCCTTTTTACAGAAACTGTTGACCCAGACCCAGAAATGAGACAGCTAGATCAGCATTCAATAACATGAAAAATCTCTTCTGTGATGCTGACCTTAAGCTAAAACTGAGACAAAGGATGATAAAATGCTGTGTGTGGTCTGCTCTATTGTAAGGATGTGAGACACGGACCTTAAAGGTGAATATCATTAACAGGTTAGAAGCATTTAAAATGTGGCTTCACCAAAAAATTATCAAAATTTCATGGACTGACATGGTCACCAACACCGAAGTCCTGAATTGCACTAGAGCAGACCATGAACTTTTGACATTGGTAAAGGTCCGTAAATTATGATACTTGTGTCATGTTCTGCATGGAAGTAAATACCATGAGCTTAAGTTGGTACTAATGGGTAAGATAGAAGGCCACCAAGGGCCTGGCAGGAGGCAAATATCCTGACTGCAAAATGTAAAAGAATGGAACAGTATTACAGGTGAGGAGAAGCTATTCCGGGTGGCGCAGGACAGGGAAGCATTCACAACAGTGATCACCAACATTGGAGGGACCTGACATGGCATGCAAAGAGGAAGAGGAAGATTCAATACTCCCCTTATGATGCTATGATTATACAAGTGAATATTCCCATAAATATTCATGTATAAGTTTGTAAACATTAATTTAAACTATGAAAATATTCATGTGTACAACTGTAAATAACTGTAATTGCTTTAAACATGTCACAAAAATGATAAACAGAAAAATCCAATTATTTTTCACCAACATCGTTTTTAATATTGCCCTTAAAGGGTTAATACCAAGTTGAGCTACGTTGAAACTTCCTGGAACTTTGGTACATAAAATGGCAGAAAAAGGGAGGAGGTGCCATTAGGGGATGTTGCCTGGAGGGCAAACATTCCTCTCCTCTTGAGGGCCCCAAAAGTGAATTGTCTCTTTCACCCACACCCCTTTCTACCCACAAATCCTCAAAATAAAACTTGTCCAGTCCACAAAAGGGTTTCTGCACAAGTGAAAGTAACTTTCACCTGAATTATAGTATAAATAATGCAGACAATTTATGAAAACAAACCAAAAGATAACCAACTAGGCACAGATTTGAATTTTCTTTATCCATTTATTGAACTGAATAATATGCCAAAAAACCTCTTTAATTCAAGAATTTACCAACATTAATGATAACGTGATGCCTTAATTTCATTACTTTCAGTCTTAGACACATCACAATTCTGTGCCATTCCATTCTGAAACTTTCATTATGGATCATACGGGATTAAAAATTCATGAATAGGTTCCCTAGGGGTTGTGACTATTCCAAAGAAAGAAATCTACTCAAAAATATCATTTGCAACAACTGAGACAACATTCAAAACAGGTAATTTTGAGCTATTATTCCAATATTAGGAAGCAGAGCCAACTACAGCAATTAGTTGCACTTGATATCAAAATGCCAACCACAGAATGCACGAGTACCAAGAGCCTTACACGCTGTAATCTACTTCTTAATTGAGTATTACATCACAGGTTCGAGTAGTATCTTATGGCTTAATCCGGCTCATCCAGTGATCAAGCATATTATGAAGAGCTAAGACCTCACGACTACTTTTTCGACAAGAACAACAGCATATAAGCTGTTCGAGTCCTGGTCAAAGTGAATGATTTTTTTCTCTGTGGAATATCTTGCTATTGTGCATTTCAGCGGGTAACTCCACTAAAGTATTCACAGCCAGCTTGCGAGCTTTGAATTTGTTACAAGTAAGCACCTTAGTGTTTAAATGTTGGCTTTAACCTCATGGACGGTGGCGCCATGCGCACGACTTTGGCTGCTTTTTGACATAATATGACCAGCAGTCCAGCAAAATCTTGTTCCTTTAAAGCCTTTAGAATTTCCACATCTCAGAGAGTTAAAGGTTCAAATAAGGAGTGGATTAAACTCAAATCCTTATTAGAACACACATGTATAAAAGTATTTATTTAGGGGGGATCGTGTAACTGTGATTAATGGCCTCTTATTCTGAGGGTCTGAGTTCAAATCTTGGTTAAGATGACTGGGTAAAAGTAGGAGATTCCAGGGAATGGAGGAAGGATGGAGAGAAACCCAGCATTATCATTAGCCTGTTCTAAACGAAAGATGCCAAGGGGACCATGTTGCAACGTCCCATCCAACAGATGGGAGTGCTGGACTTGAAGTGCACTCGACATTCCCAGATGAATTTTTCATTGGTACGCTGGTCTCGACTTGTGTGCCTTTTGGAGAGCACTTTTAGTCCAGTACTCCATCCGTCCCATGGGATGTTAAGCCGTGGTCCCCTTGGCACATTTCATTAAGAGCAGGCTGATGCCAACACTGGATTTCTCTCCACCCTTTCTCCGTTCCCTGAAACTCCTTGCCGACCAATCCATTCTTGAACACATGGTCTTACTTGCTGGTTGCCTGCCCCATAATATATATTCCAATGAGTTGATAACTCTGTTAGAATATAAGAAATTCTGTATCTAACAATAGTATTATAGGATGGAATTATGTATACCTACCTGAGCAATATTAACTTGAGATTTTTTTATAGGATGCAAAGTATATTAATAACTACTAACTGTATTTAATCCAGATTAAATCTTTGTTTGTCATACCTATACTTTGAGATCTAGATTTAATATGGATTAATGAAGTATATAGAAATATGAATTGAATGCCAAAGAAAATCCCTAAAAAATCTAAATTTAATCCTTTCCTGGTTTGTGGGGTTATTGATATTAATATAAGCGTATATGCGCTACATTTTCACGTACTACCGTTAACGAACAACTGGTCAAAAATCGAGTCAATGGCAATAATTTTACAGTTTATGAAGCAAAATAAATGATTAAATACACACAAATTAACAAAAAATTATTAAAACTAAAATTAAACAATAAAGTTGATGAACTTACGTGGCAACCCCTAAAGGCCACTGAAAAAATTCTTGATTGTCTATCAATGTGCTATCGTACACAAGAAATGCAGCACTCACTTTTCCACCCCTGGATTTCATGTAAGGCAACAACCACGCATTGTCACACTTTTCGTCTCCTAGTAAGAGTATAATTACTTTTTCCAGGAGATTATAAGAGTTTAGGCTTTCTAACCAAATCTTTGAAGCTTTTATTTTACTCTCTGAACGCCCATTGATGACTAAAATCAAATACCTCACATCCTGTGGGACAGATGATGGAATGACCCCAGGCCCTGAACGGAATACAAATGACATATTTCCCACATCTAGATATCCGTAACTATACCATCTGTTTTCTCTTTCCTTAACTTCACCGCCTAGCACATGTTTCCATAAATAAATTCCGATCGCAGCTTTACCCCAGATTTCAACGACCGGGTTGGAGGAATTGGGTTGATTATTTTCCAACTTCTTCGGATTGAGATAAGTCTTTCCTTGGTACGTCGCCTTCGGCGTCAACTCATTCTGTTCAGGGTTTCCTGGAAATGGAAATAGCTACTTCAGTCACCGCATTACATTCATGGTGTAAAACAATCAGCTGGCAATAACTGTAGTCCTACCCTGTGACTGCACACGACCGGAATAATACAGAGTAAACGCAGCAAAACATGTCAACGTCAGGTAAAGCACCGGAAAAAGTATCAAGGCATGTTTCAACGAAATTAAACACCTAAGTTTCACTACCATGCCTACCGAACTACTGACACAGAAAAAATGACTTAAAACGTTAATGTAACCTAAGTAAGGCAAGAACAAAAGCATTGATCGATATGCATTGCCCCCTGCTTTCACGCTGCATTGTTCGAGAGATTAACGACACAAGCCTAAATTGTTTGATTTTACGCCAGAAAACCGGTCTACATCAACTATTTCTACAAGGTAGGAATGTAAACAATAGCGCCATCATTAGCACGGTCTATCATTCCAACAGTATCCCCGATCGGGCTTTTGAGCATCAACCTACGATTCCAAATGACAACCCCAATAATCAAACTGTTTGCTGTTTCTACTTCAAAACACATGAACAACCGACAGCTGACATGTGGATTGGGCCTCGTTGCCAGATTTTCTACCCGTCAACAATCGACACTCGCAGTGGCGATGGCGCGAGTCTGAACGCGTATTGGATCCTTTGGTATTTACGTACTGGCTAATATTTGAAACCCCTCTCTCCTGCTGCACATAATGGTTCATAATAGTAGCAGGAATGTTCAGAATGGTTTTACAACTTATTATTCTAAATATATCAAATTATGATTAAATTGATGAATGCAATATTAATGCTTTCATTATCATACAATTGTAGACAAATTATTTTTAAAATATGAATATTTTAGATACCTCCTCAAGCACCATGTTTCGAAGGCTTCAATATTTCGTTGGTCTGCTTTCCCAATGTTCTGATCCATAGAGTGCCATGCTCCATACGAATGTTTCGATAGAGCACAGTAGTACCTACCAATTGCCCTTATTACTTACTCAAGCATTTAACTTTATTCTGGTGATTAGGATGTATACATGAACAAATTTGGTATTTTTTTATGTTTTTGTATTTAATCTTCTCTTTATAATCAAAATGCATAGGTATTTGTCAAGGACTAGTGTCCTACTTTTTCACGTCCAATAAACGATATGATATCATCCAGAAAATGATAGGTTATTTTTATATCACGTTCTTGGGAGCATAACAGTAAATTAAAGTATATATGTACTGAAAACCAGATTAGCCCTTTCTTAATAAGGTCCCGAACTCCAAATAGTCAAGGATGTATGTACATTTACCCCACTACCTCAGAATTTGATACCCCCAAGGATAACTCAAAAGCCATCTTACCTGCAATATGTTCTGAATCACACACTCATATATACACAGGGCTGCTACCAGTCTCTGACCTAAATAATAGTGACTTTCCCTTGGTGAAAAAGCGACCAAATAGTGACCAAATAGCAACCAAAAAGTGACCAAATAGTGACAAAAAACCGACCAACAATTGACCTAAAAGTGACCAAAAATAGAGACTTTCGGCCACCAAGCACAAATAAACATTTCCTACTTTCGGACTTAGGACAGAGGAGTAATAGGAGGAACGAAAACAGGACAACTTAGGTTAAATCCATGTTTGTGAACATATTAACATATAAAATTGAGACAAAACACAAATTTTCGTTTTAGAAAATAAAATTTTATGAAATGAAACATTGCATAAAATAATTATTTTTCAAAAAAAAGAATGTTAGTCTTGGCATGAGCAAGGAACTACTCAACACTATGGGTTGTTCTTACTTCTTTTCTTTTGCTCAAATGTCAAATCTGATATGAGGTCAGATTTTATTTTTTGTATTGCTTTTTCGACAGCAATGGTGTGCTTATGAGAAGTCGCTGCATCTCTGCGAATGGCAGCCACGCCTTCCAACATTGCCTGGTCAAGGGCGATATCTTCTATGTTCTTCTTAGTGATGGCATTATTAAGACAAACATTGGCTTCATCAAATAGTCTGTCGGCCCTAGCAGATGCATGCTCCTCTTCCTCATGCAATCCTCGAAGCTTTTCCTCTTTTTACACAATAGTGTTCCTGCTTTTCTCCATCTGTTCTGCTTTTTTCTTCTCTTCTTCCAGTCTTTCTACATCTTCTTTCTTCTTTTGGGCTTTCTCTTCTTTTTTTCTTCCTCCCTTCTTCCAAGTAAGCTTTGTAATATTGATTAGCACATCGTCCACTTGCAAGAAGATCTTTCGTAATAGGTACTAGAAACGACTTATTGCTATACTCGTGCAGCACACTCTTGACTATATCTATACCATATGTGCATTAAGAGTGCGTTCAGACCTAGCAGTTCTGTCATATGTTATAATCCTCCCTGACTGACTCTCGAGAAATTCCTCTCGATATCAGTCTGTCTGTGAGAGAGAGACAGGACAGCTTTCACCACTGCAAGACAGTAGGGTACTTCAAGCCACCGGATGCGGTGCACTTGGATAAAAACTGACCCCAGTACTGACTAATATGGTCATTCCTAGATCCATCTTAATCCTTCTCGAGCTGCAAGAGCTTCCACTCAACCAGTCGGTCTGAAGCGATCGGCCATAACATCACTTTAGCCACCCGCACTATGTCCCCTACGCTGTTCCCTGAATTTCTCTCCTCTGGACGCAGACATCCTCAGCTCTTCAAGAAAGAATTTGTAGATTTAAAGGAACTTTTTTCCAGGATATGCTTGCACACCTCCACATAGTGCTTGCGAGCCTAGTCAAGGAATAACAGTTTCTCCTTTTCACTGATCTTTGATTGGTTCAGGGCCATGCGAATGTCTTCCCCCACAACAACATCAGCAGCTGGAAGAAGATTCTCAGGATTGAAGACCTCTCCTAAGTCTAAAGATTTCTTTCAAGCTCCACCAATCAGAATTTGGATTAGTGTAGATAGCTCGGAGTTCAGTAGGTGAGATAGCAGCTCCTCCCACTGGAAGAACCCAGTGAAGCATTTAAACGTGTGCACTGGACATAATGAACATTAATTCAGCTTTCACGGTGGGCTTCTGTAGGTCTATGTATTAACCTATACCGTAGGCTGTTAAATATAGAATACGAATGCATCGTTCCAAATGTCCTCGTAGAAAGTTCAAAATATGACTTTGGGCCAGCCTTTTTCGATTGGGGACCACTGTGCCTTGCTTTCTCTTGCGATCAAAATGCCCATCCGTGCGGGATGGGCATCATTAGTGTACGTGAATAAATGAAGTTTATTGTTCAAATTCTGGTGCCCATATGGCACTGATTGGTAGTGATAACGGCGACAACACGCAACACTGAAATATCCTAATATCCTACCAATATAGCAACGAAAAATTCAACAAATACTCACTTTGAAAGTCTCTCCAATACCATTGCACAACAATGCACTAAAATCAAATGCCACACAATTGAGAACTCAGATTAGTTCTGCTTTGATGACTTTATCACGGATGCTGTGCAGACCGACAACCAACGGAGCAGAATTGCGAGGGACAATGCTGTCTGCATTGTTGATGAATGAAGATGTCAGCCGTAGCTGACCGACGTTAAGTTTGGCTGCCACCTGCTAAATGTGCTCTCATGTCTTGACGTGCTGCTGCACAGCTTGGTAACCCTTCTTATTGACATTAGTGTGACTTCTGCACACCCCGCAGAAGTGCACATCACTGACCTCCTTTGTGCCCCATTCTTGAACTTTATGCCCCTGCCCATCGTCCCTGGATAGGAGCTTGTCATTAATCTTGCAACCTGGCATGAACTCTATGCCAGGACGGCTGAGAAGCAACGATAACCAAACCGAAAATCTTATACTTGTACAACAGGAGCAGAGAAAAATAACTATCATACTGACACACTCGCACTACAACACTGACAGTCACAAAATACAATCCATAACTTTAATAAGATCTATCGGAGACAAGAGCAAAATACAGAGAAACAGTAGTCTTCGCTGGCCAAAACAATAATATGGCAGCGTTTGTGGAGAAGGGAAGAGCGATGGGGAAGCGAAAAAGCAGTAGTGCAGAAGCATGGTGCCACAACTACCTCCAGAGATGGCAGCGCGTGTTGCTAGCTCACTGCATAATGTTTGCTCGCCATATGACCCATCACACACTAGGCGATTTTACCGACGTGTCATTTTGACCAAATTGTCCTTACACACCAGATGTAAAATCACAGCGCAACCTGTCAAGTTGGCATTGCCTGGGCAATTTGAGTAAAAAGTCTCTTTTACTCACATTGTAGCCAGGCTACCGAGTGTAATGGATACGAGATGTGCCTCTTTTTAGCCGAAGAGTAAACTCGAGTAGGAAGGTTCGAGTGAAAACCTATTAGTAGTATTGCATGCATTTACTGAAATTTCATTTCAAGTGCATGATAAAGCTGAACTTATTTGCTTTACAAAAAAGAAGAATAAAATATCCCCAAAGCCGTAATCTTAAGGGGTGGAGGAATACAAAGGGGGAGGGAGGAAGGAGTACCTATAAGTAAGGGAGCTCTCAATCACTTGTACAAAATACGTGCTTGGCAGGCGAAGCACCCAGTGTCAGTTTTTGACGTTGGGCATCCTTTCCCCATCCTTATTTTTTTTCCCGTGTGAGTGACGGGTCACTGGGGAAGGAGATTCCTTGTAAACCCTGATTTTGTGTGTGAATTTGATTCATGAGGGTGACTGTCCAAACCTGAGTGCGTGATTGAGTAAAAAAGGCCCTGAACCCTGCTTGTACGTGTATGTGTGAATGAGAATCACGAGGGTGACTGTATAAGCAAACCCACGTGAATGAGTGCTTGAAAGTTATTATCAATTTTATTTTATTTACTTTATTTATTTTTCCTTTTTTATTCTCATCAATTTATTCCCCCACTTTTATTTTTATCTTGTGTGTATGACAGGTCACTGACGTTGGATAAATCCTGGTAAACCTTGTTTCTGTATGTGATTGAACTCACGAAGGTGACTGTATTTAGTATACAAACCTAAGTGAGTGAGTCACTACGTTTTTATTTTTACCTTGATTTCCTTAATTTTGTGAGTGACAATTGTTTGTAACACTAATGAGTGAGTGTTCGAGGGTGTCATTTGCTTCTATTTAAAAATCTTATGCCTGATTTTGTACGAGTGATTGAGAGCTCCCGTACTTTGCATATATTCCTTCCTCCCCCCCTTTGTATTCTTCTGACCCTTAAGATTACGGCTTTGGAGATATTTTATTCTCTCCATTATTTTATTTGATTTTTAATTATTTTGTGACACTGTGTTGATCTTTGTAGTTTTCTAAAATAATTTTATTTTTCAAACATAAAAGGGCCAACAAAAACCTCTTTTTCTATTGCTTAACCGTCACCGAAGGAACAGGAAAGGAAACAATCCCCTTATTTGGATCCATCCAATAAACCAGAGAAGAGCAGAATTTGGAGCTTTTTGCGCTCTATTAGAAGATTTGAGGAATGATGCCACAAAGTTTTTCAATTATTTTCAAACGTCTATTTCGTCACTGTCCTATAGGTCAGGTCTTGCTTCCACCAAAGAAATAAGTAAGTCATTTTCTATGATTTCACTCATCTTCCAAAATTAGGCACACCACAAAAAACTCTCAAGGATGTCAAGGAAGCTTTCCCACGATAGAAAATCCGCCCTTATTTGCAAATCTCCTTTTGTTAATGTGAGCCACTAACTGGCTTGTGGCAGTAAAACTACCTCTCAAAGTAGTGGCAGTACACGCCACCTCTGCGGCAAATCTACCACTCGATTTTTCTACAGCCTAGCGTATTGGCTCACATTGGTTCCTTCATGCCATTACTGGACGGGCCTATCCCTCTTCCCCTACCCCTGCCACAGTGGCCCCACACTGAGCACATGCAAAACGAATACCATATAGGATCGCAGAGCTGTTTTGCGCAAATTAAAAATACAACTACATAACTGAGATTTACAGCCAAAAAGTGACTATTAGTGACCTGCGCGGTAAAATAGTAAATTTAAGTGACCCTATTTTAAAAAAGTGACTAAAGGTGACCTGGTAGCAGCCCTGTATATACAGGACAGGGCAACTATTTTCGCTGGGAGGGGCCAACCTTGAAAAGGGCCCAGATCCAAGGAAAAGGGCCTGCATTTTTTTGCAGATAGGAAGGGGTAGAGACTAGAATTTCGCTAAAAGAGCATATGAAGGTGGTAAAATATGTGTCAGAAGGGAAATAGCAAGCTGGAAACAAGTGAAATTAAATTTTTACTAAAGAAGATTACTCCTTTCTCAAGGGACCAGGGCAAATTCTGGGAAGGCCTCCCCTGCCCCCCACTTTCGACGCCGCTGATATAGGATATCTTTCTTGGTCCTTCCAAGTTTTGAATGAAGTAGATATGGACTCCTCCATCCAGGTGCAGTATTTAATCAATACCTGACCGGCCAGGCTCATGTGGTGCACCCCGATAAAATTTTTGGTACTTATACAGTGTAACTTATTGGTATAAATAACTGTTGATACACCCAGGCAAACATTTTTGAATCATAGAGCATAAGAAGAAAAAATTCTTCAAGCCTTTTCATGAGTCAAATTATTTGAAGCACATGCTGATGATATTTTGGTTTCCAGTGCTTAAAATATTTTTCAGTTTTCACTAGAAAATTTATGTCTAGGCCAAACTGTTGAATTTACTTAACACATTTTAAAAATATCTATGACACATTTATAGCATGGCCTGGGGGAAAAAGAGGTTTAATAGCTCACCACTTTTCATTTTTCTGCAATAATTATGGCTTAATAATATAAAAAATGAAGATATTTATTCAAAAGCCATAAAGTAACTACCTTTCGTAAAATTATATTGAGGAATGTGAACAAAGGAATAACTCTTGCCCAGGGTAATAAATAAACAGCAACTCTAAAAAAGCAAACTAAAAACACAACCACTCCATCTACTAGTGGCCTCTATCTAGGAGTTTTACGCCCTAGTAAGACAGCAGCATGTCAACCGTACTTGGGTCAGACTCAAGTAAGAGGTTTAGGAGAAATTAATGCAATGTCATTGACCAACTTACAATGCCCATATAGAAAAGTAAACTAAAAATACAATCACTCAACCTGCTAGTACCTATCTATCTAGGAATGTTACCACAAAGTAGGTAAGACAGCTGCATTAAAGGGTCTCCAAACAAACTAAAAATTTAAGTACACTACCATAAACAAGTTAACTAAATAATTTATTCTATTTTGATAATATATGAATTTTACTGTTACCTACCAATGTTCCCTCCTCCTAAAAAGGATCTTTCTCCATGTATGTTGTGCAGAGTTCTATTGCACAGAGTGATACAAATTAACCAGTGTCACCACTGTTACAACCTGTGCCACTTTCCTGCCTGGCATACTAAAAGTCTACAACTTTCCAAAAGAATGTGGGCGTTTACTCGGAACTGAAATCGCAATTTTGTACATGAAATCGTTAAATGGAAACAAAAAAAGAATTTTAGTGAAAAATTAATCTTCTAACCACAACCATTCACTCATAAATCGAAATAAGCAAAATGTGACGCCCGGCGAAAAAGCTGCTGTGATAACATTGATGTGATTTTCCTCCCGACCTTGACTGCTTTTCGCGGAAGGGAAGGGAGTGGAGGGGGGTTCTCGGAAGGTGTGCTCCCACAGATGCTGTCGCAACTGTCCTATTGACTGAGTCAGCTGTGTCCCCCCCATTGCGATAAGACAAAGTAGCTTCGCGGGCTCAGTTGCGATTGGATGAAGTGTTTATACATCAGAGGTTGCACCACGCCCACTTTTCTAGAAGGGTTAAAAACATCAGTTTTTCGCCGCTTATAACTCGGGAAATAATTGACGGATCAAACATCGGAAAAATAGGGGTCTTTTTACTTTACAAACTCTATCAGATTCGGCAATAAAAAATATGGTAAACGACCCCATTGTATTGAGTCTAAAAATAATGTATCCACTACCAGAATAGAACCCAAAAGTCCTTCCTTTCCTGTGTTACAGATAGCCACTCTCCCACCATTTTCTCTGAAAATATGTATTTTAAAAAGAACCAAAGGTAACAGTTGGCCCTCCTAACCCTCCACCTTATATGTACCAGTGAATCCCCCAACTACCACTACTCCCCCTTGTGCCTACCTGTTATTTACTTAACCCTCTTAGTGCTAACCTTCTTCCTGAGGTATTAGTGAGAAATGTGGAGGGCAATTAAATAAAATGTAGCACCTTAGGAAAAAAACATAATGAAGCTATTATTATATATATATCCAAATGTGGCTGTTTTTACATTTCTTAAGTTGAACTAACAAATAATGACACATTTTTATACATTGACTGAAATATATATATTATTTTAGTGTCATAAAGTTGAACAATATATTTTTATATTGAGCCGATATATTGGCCCTTCCCTCTAAGAGGGCTGAATGCCAATGTTATGAAGGAGTCGTTACAATGGTGAATTTCATTCTCACATCCTTTACAGTGTTATCCTTTGGGGTTCCTCCCATCATTAAATTAATATTAATACTGCCTTTATTGAGCACCATATGAATCACAGCAAGGAAACCTTATTTACAGCCATCTGGACCCTTATTTAAAGAACTGAGACTTTTACCCATTCCCTGCATATGCATAATTTCCCCAGCATTGAACATAAACTCCAATATCAATAATTTCTCCCTCAATAGGAATCATCATGCATATCAAGGCACACTATACATTAAAAAGTATTCGGGCAGACTTAAAAAGCAAGGTCCCAGGGAAAAAGGTATTCATCTCTATAATAAAATGTCTACTGAAATGAATATAATAAAGTTATAAAGTCTTTAAACACCAGCAAAAGCATTTCCTACAAAATACCCTAATACATATTCTGTTAATGAATACCATGATAATGAATTAGATACAATTGAAAAATTTGTGCAAATTCTTTAACGTTATCATTCGTATACCTTATCTTATACATCTTATGCCAGGTGGCAAAAGCAGGATACTTGGAGGATGGAGTTTCGGGGGGAGAAATACAGAGGGTGAGAGAATAGTAGAACATGATAGTTCTACACCTGGCAGTTGTCAACACTTATTTTTAGAAAAAAGACGAGCAGGTTGTGACTTGCAAGAGTGGACAAGACAGAGAGATATCGACTTCAGGTTGCACGCAGGAGAAAATAACTGAAGGAAGTGAGAAACATCAAGGTTATAAATGGAGATGATGTGGCAGCACAGCACAGGCTAGTTGTAATAGATTGGGGGATGGCAACAGGTAAGATACATTAACCAAAGAGAATGGAAAATTTAGAGGTGGGAACTAAAAGAGAAGGGTGTAAGGAGTGAATTTAGGGACAGAGTGTTGGGAGAATGTATTGGAATGGCTGGCTCTAAATAGCAGTATCATAAGAAAAGTAGGAGAAGAAGTGCTTGGGATAACATCAGGAAAGGGACTGCTGGACAACAAGGAAGCATGATGGTGATGCAAGGGGGTTCAGCAGGAAGTAAAGAGGAAGAAAGGGGCTAAGAAGAAGCGTGACACCAGAGGAATACCGAAGGACAGAGAACCATTCCGGTTGGCAAAGAAACAAGCAAAGAAGGATGTGGCAAAAGAAAAGGTAGAGCCTGTGGAAATGAGGCATACGAGGAGATTCAACCAAAAGCAGGGGTAAAACCAGCTAATAAGAATAGTAAAAACAAGAGGGAAAACCGAAGGACATGACCTCTACAAAGTAGATTAAGGACAAGGCAGGACTGCTATTACAGGGTCAAGAAAAGATACTGAAAAGAGTATTTTGAGAAATTATTTAAGTAGGGAAATCCAAGAGAAAAGCATGATGAAGGTGAAATGAATGAGGATGTACTCGTTGATGTTAGAAGAAAAGAAAAAGCATTAAGAAGGATGGAAACAGAAAGTGAAAGGAGCAGATAAGATAGCAGAGGCATGGAAAAGCCTGAGTCTGGAGGGAATTGACATGGGGCCTGACTCAGAAATTTGGCAACAGGAAAGAATACTTGTGGAATGGAGGGAGAGTATACTAGTTCCATTATATAAAGGCAAGAGTGATGTCCAGGAGTGTAAAAATTATAGAGGTAAGACAATGAGAGTTTGGGGGCTAGCAATAGAAAGAAGGCTATGCCAGTAGACAGTGGTGGAAGAATGGTCCATGGCAGAAATAGGAACAATGGATGCGGTATTTGGACAGTGCCAACTTATGGAAAACATTGGAAGTTCTCGGCTGAGCTGCACATGGTCTTTATCGACCTCGAGAAGGCCTATGATAGTCCCCAGAAAGGTGGTATGGAGGTCTATGAGACAGAAAGGAGCAACAGAAAAGCTTGTACGGTTGGCGAAGGAAATGTATGAGGGAGCAGAGATGAAGGGCAGAGCACTGCTATCAAGACTAAGTTTTCCTAGTGACATCTGTGCTGCATCAGGGTTCAACTCATTTGCATACTTCTTCAAACTATATCGAGGTGATTTTGCATACCCTTTTGAACTCGTAATAAAGATATTATAACATAAGCAGTGGAAGTGAGACTGTAGTTGAGATTCTGAATATGGCCTTGAGGAAAAATATGTTCTAATAAATGTTCATATTTGTGAAAGTGCTATATTTACAAATCTTCATGATAGATCCCTTGCATCACATAATGCCTGAAAAGTTAAAAAAGCTGAATCTCTGACAAAGGGTGAAGTGTTTAAGGTATTAGATTGAGAATGCACTAGCAAATGAGGCATTATGTGACAGAAGAATCCAATATGAGCCTTGAGTAAGGATACAAAGAAAAGGCCAATAAGGAGTAATCTGTGGAGGATGATACTGCATAATTATTAATTAAGAATTATGTACTATCATCCTCTGATAAGACAAGGAACCTTGGGAAATAGGATTGAAAAACTTTGGTGGCTTTTACACAATGGTAAGAAGAATTGAAAAGGATATCAATAAACTGAAAGGAAGGTAAACATGGGTGTTATTAAGGCCGCTTTACACAATACAATTTTTTGTAAAATTTCTTGTACAAACGCTTGTATCAACTGAACGAAATTGTATGTTTGTCTGAATGGAATTAGAACAGGTTCCATTTCCCATTCAGACAATCGCACAAGTGTTCGTACAAGTTGCCGCTTTTACACGGTACAATTTCTTCATACAAGAAATACTTATATATAGACATACTTATGTATAGACTGAACGAAATTGTATGTTTGTCTGAATGGAATTAGAATACGTTCTATTTCCCGTTCAGTCATTCAGACAATCGCACAAGTTTTCGTACAATTTGCTGCTTTACACGGTACAATTTCCTCATGCAAGAGTTTGCACAAGAAATTGTACACAAAATTGTATCGTGTAAAGCGGCCTTTAGTATGGTGGGGAAAGAAAGGAAGTTGCTGGAGGACATTACGTGGGTACATCAAGCCATTCAATTCTGATGGTAGTTATAAAAGAGAGAATCCCCAGAAAGAGAGGAAGAAAAAGAATGGGCATCTCACATGAAAGGGAAATACGTAAAACGAATGCCAAACTGAGGATAGAAATCATGCTAGAATGGAGTCATTCAGGGGATGGGGGCCAAAAAAATTAGAAGAGAGCAGTGTGTAACATTAAAACCGAGTCCAAGTGGTAGAGTTATATAATAATACGCTAAATACGTTTGTGCTCTGAAAGATTGAACTGAAAACTGCTAGAATGAGACCTCGAAGAACTATGCAAGAAATAATTCACAAATACTAAAACAACTTCTCACATGGACACCAATGATTATTGTCCTTCAATATGTACCATGTATACCCTTTACACGGTACCATTTCTTGTACAAACGCTTGTATAAACTGAACGAAATTGTATGTTTGTCTGAATGGAATTAGAGCGGGTTCTATTTTCCATACAGTCATTCAGACATTCGCACAAGCGTTCACACAATTTGCCGCTATACACGGTACAATTTCCTCATACAATTGTTTGTACAAGAAATTGTACGTAAAAATTGTATCGTGTAAAGCGGCCTTAAGAAGCTGGGCCTGTAATGAACTACATTATATATGTGTTCCAATTGCAAGAAGAACGTTTGCGAACATTGTCAACCGAAACCATTACCTATGAAATTCCACATGAAAGAGTTCGTTTTCATTCCCCTAATCAATTTTTAAAGTAGATATCCCCCTGCCACCTTCTGTCATACATCACACAGCAGCCTCCCGGCTATAGAATTTTCATTCGTAAAACCCTGGATTTATCTCATACATCTGAGGTGCACAGACAAACTCTTCAAATTTAGAGAAGCATGCCCCCAGGAAAATAAAACCGACACAGCAATTTTCGCATACAAGTCACTGTCAAAACTTGTCTAACGTTGATTCATCCAACGTGCGACGACCTTGCGAGAAGCTAATACCAAAAAAGTGAAATCATCAAAGGTGTCCATCGTGTCCATAATCAACATTGAATCGAAATTTTTCAACGCATTTCGCATAATATCGCAGTCACAAGGAAATAATATATATATTTCAGCTCCGAGCGATACGATCAGGTAGAAGGCTGTCTGCAAAGGAATTTGTTTTCGACACAGTTCAAAATACTACAATGGCTATTCAAATTCATAAAGAAGTGTCACTTCAAATCGAGAAAAACACCATTTAATAATTACAGAAATATAAATAAAAAAATATCATTCGGTGTACCACGCCAAAAATTAGGATATAAGTACGCTACAGAAGCGCTAGTAATAAAGCGAAGGGATTTTAAAGAGTATATATTCTAAACGAAAATTGAATGAAATGACTCTATGGAACAAATAATATCGGTGTATTTTTACACGAAATTATCATGAAACCAGATTTAAAATTCGAATCACTACTACCAATATTTCACTCACTATGTAATATAGAACGCGAGTAAAATAAGAGGGCAACCCAATTTGCATTCCTCACGCGACGACACTTTCACTTTAAATGACAGTAAACAGGTGGTAAACAGAGGTAAACAGTAATGATTAGAATGGCGCGAATCATGGTGACCGCCCAAAATTTAGCACCTAAAAACCAAGACCGACTGCAGATGATCCGCTTGAGGTCCCTAGACCAAAATAACTATCAGGTTAATGATTGCTTAGTACCCATGCGTGCACATTTCCAGTCTCAAGCGCGTAAATAAAGCGTTGTCACGGAACTGCGAACATGTATTGACCATATTCGACACGTGACTAAGAGGTCAAGAATTTGTGATGAAATTAAGTTCACCGTCTTATATTTTGACTTTACAGCAAACTGCTGGAGAAAACATGTTTAGCTGTAAAGGCTTAAATGGACTCTTTCACTGATCGGTTGAAAAAATGTCTACTTCCACGCCTGTAAATAGAAAGGAATGAGCGGAATGGGTGAAATCGATTGGCCTACTGCTTATGCCTTTTAAGGACAACAAGCCCCGCCTTGTAAGCGGGCGGAGTTCGCTGAGTCGCTGGAGCCGCTAAACCGGATGGTACCCGTGAACGACCACTTGTTGTCTGTGAGAAAGTGAATGCGGGTTAGTTTCTTGACACAGTATCATGGCGTATCACGGTCCCTCCTACGGCCTGAGTCGGGAGTGCCTAATGAAGGTGGGTGCTTAAACATTAATATTACAGATGTTCAAAATTGGCATATATGCATGTGACAACCATCTGTTCTGTGAGCTGAACATGTGGCACCAATGGTTGGATCTTGTTACGCTATAATATATACTTGGTTCACTTTCTTTGGGAAGGAGACGGCTGCATTCATTCCCATTAGCGTGCAGTTTTTGAGCATGAGTATATGGGACTTGCTTTTAAATAGGTTGTACCTATTTTTCTGGTTTTTTATCTCAAGACCCAAGTGGCCCATTTTATGGAAAACTTCTATTTGGGCCTTGTTTGTATGATATTTTCCCGCATTGAAACAAAGGGATCACCACCAAATTATTGAGTGCTAGTTAATCTGATTTGGCTCTTGTGCAAACAAAATATATAAGTACTACAATGATGGACAAGATATAGCGGCGTTCGCGGTGTTATATGAGTATGCTGTGCCAATTTTCCTCCGTAGGTGAAAGAAAATTTTCACGAAATGTGTTATTTTATTTAGTTTTCGTTGCTCACTGTTTTGTTACCGTGAAACTTGCGGTGACAATATACGTGGAGAGCGCGAAGATTGGTTTTCAGTGGCTCGAATGCCATACAAGAGATTTCTGAAAATATTGTGTTGGTGATATCAGTATTGATGTAATTGTGGTACTTCAAATGATTGTAACACCTCGAAGTGAAAAATCTAAGTTTCCTTAGAATTCTTAGTGGTCACGGTTGAGAGACAGAATTTTCCCACATCGATAAATAGCACGAAATGAATCATTATGTCAACGAAAAGGAGGCAATGTGTTTGGGGTGATGCGTCAACGAATGCATGCTTTGGATTTGTTCCTCGCAAGTTTCCCCATTTGGAAATTTCTCTTATTTTGCGGGTACTGCCAATATTCCAAGATAATTAAGAAATCATACAGAGCATGGCATACGGGTTTATTTCAATTTAACGCAGTGATGCCTGTTTTAGTGGAATTTATGAAGTTACAGGAGCTGATTCAATCAAAAGTTGGTCGTGTGCTGTAGATGGTCAACTTCTTATGGTATTTTCAACTGAAGATTTTTATAAAGATCGTGTTACATTGTTGACATTTCTCATATAATTGGTATAGTACCAGTTTTGTAACTGGGACCCGATCAGGGACGTTCGCTCTCGCGCTGTCGTTTTTTCTTAACTGCCCTAAAGGAGCACGGAAACGAGGTCGCGATTCTTCTCATTGTTGTCCGGTGCTGCAAATCACCATTGCCTATTAGTTGAATGTGAGGTTTTGGCAGTTTATGGGATCGCTTCTGTGGTGATTACTTTGGTGATGTTCATCACCGGTGATGGACGTTACCAGGGATTGGAATCCATATAGCTTTCAAAGCTGAATGTTCAAAACAGGGATTCAAGGCGAGTAGTTCAACGACAGTAAAACGAGTTCCGATGGGTTACCAGAGGCAATCTCTCATGGGCGAATGCGCAAACATGACCGCGAATTTCAAGCAATGGCAAACTTTACGATGAAAATCTATATAACGGGATATTGAATATTAATAAAAAAGATTGTAATATGTATGTTTATGATGTTATTCTTAATTACAAAACAAGAGGTTTAACATTGGTTGTAATGTTATTTGTATTCAATAGGGTAGCCTCAGTTGATATTTCTTCTGTTGATTGTTACGTAAACTAGGGTTGCCTTTAAGGTTACCTTATAGAATTGGAAAGACATTACAACTGAGATGAAACTTTTTGCTTATTTCACAGATGATTATGTAGAAGCATTTTGTACTGAGGTTTCCCTATTAAATCCAAATAACATACCACCAGTGTTACACCTAATGTTAACGTCATGGATGATAGAAGCATTATGAGCTGATGTTATCCTTTGAGGGAACCCTATTGAATCTGATTCAAATTAATTCTATTGTTTACATTACTGTTGATTGAAGCAATACAAACATAACCCAATTCAATCTGATGTATCATTGCCATTAATGTAAAACCTATTATGTTGTTGAAGGAAGCCATATAAATGGGGTAGTTTACCATTTTTTTAAAATTGCCGAATCTGATAGCGTTTGTAAAATAAAAAGGCCCGTATTTTTCCGTTCTTTGATCCGTCAATTATTTCTCGAGTTGTAAGAGGCGAAAAACTGATGTTTTTAACTCTTTCGGAAAAGTGGGTGTGGTGCAACCTCTGACGTATATCGACTTCGTCCAATCACAACCGAGCCTGCAAAGCTACTTTGCCTTATCACAGAGGGGGGGACACAGCTGGCTCGGCCAATGGGAGCGATTACGACAGCATCTGTGCGAGCAGACCTTCTGAGAATCCCCCTCCACTCCCTTCCCCTCCCCTAAAAGCAGTCAAGGACGGGAGGAAAATGACGTCAATGTTATCAAGGCAGCATTTTCGGTGGGCGTCACCTTTTGCTTATTTAAATTTTTGATTTATGAGTGAAGGATTGTGGTTAGAAGATTAATTCTTTCACTAAAATTCTTTTTTCGTTTCCATCTAACGATTTCGTGTACAAAATTTTGATTTCGGTTCCGAGTAAACGCCCCCATTGAGGTTGCCTTCAGGTTCCCTTAGAGTATAGCTATTAAAACCAAATAACATTGCCATAATTACCTGAGGATTCCATTGGGGTTTCTCTTTTATATCTGAATAAATTTACAATGAACGTTTAACCGGTGCTGCTATTATGGCTATTACACTTGAGGGAAATTAACTTTGCATAATTGATTAAAAACCAACCTGAGTCACCATTTTGGCTTGGCACACAGTTGTTAAATCATTCAAAATAGTAGTCCTATTATTTATGTTACGGATGAAAGAAGCAATATAAACTGAGGTTGCCTTTGAGGTAACCTTATTGAATCCAAATAACTTAGCAAATATATGATACTTATGGTTTTTTAGTGGAGGTTATTAGTTTAAAATGTTACTGAAAGGGGACTCTAGTAAGCAGGTTGCCTTGAGATTACCCCTATCTCCATTTTCTTAAATGGTGGTTGTCTACACAGATTGGGACACACTCATCCTGTAGGTGAGCGCCTAGTGAGGATTTAGTTTGTGAGGTGGATGCAGGGGCCACATGTGAGACATTGTCTTAACAAGCAGACAAATACACGGCATTTAATGCAACTTCAAATGCCTCCACAGGCAAGAGACATTACCATTTCAAAATCTTTAGTTCCTCAAGGTAGAGAGTAACTCAAGTGAAATAATATATGGGAAAAACATATAGGAATATAATTTAGTTTGGGTGGTAACAGTTATTGAAAGGGATAGAAAAAGTGGGCATAAATGGAGTCTGGTTGCAGAAGTGGGTGTAACTAGAGTCTGGCTGGGTAAGTGGTCACTATCTAAGGTGAGTAATGGAAGGGCACGTAACCTATTTTCAGAGCTGAAACTTGCAAAATCAAAGAATGAACACCTTAATGAAATCGATGTAAATGTTAATGTGAACTCTGTTAAATGTGATATTTTTAACCCCTTTAGCAAGGAATACATTTTTCCTCTCCACTCCCTTGGTGGGGAACACAATGTACCCTGAGAGCACACTAAAAATTGTAGATGTCTAAATTTGGTCTATGTAGCATCTACAGATAACTTCACTGAAGTTTGCTCTAGACCAAGAATAGACCTGATGTAGACATGATAATTAAGTCCAAATGATAGACATGGTAGACCAAATTTGAAACCAAAAATTATCAACCAAAAAATATATAACATAATATGTTTTAAATAGTTCACCATGAGACTCGTTTAAATATTTATAAAAAACGGAATTGCTGGTACACAGGCAAACGTTATTTCATCATTATCAGTCCATTACCATGCTTAACTCTTTTACTGTGGGCCCCAAGCATGAAAAATGTTTACCGTGAGCGGCAGTAATTTTCTTTCATGAATAGGTTATAATTTTGGCATTTGATACATAGACCGTTTTACCTAGAAACGGCTGGCACTGTGACAAAGTTCAGATTGCAATGGAGGAGCGGGAAGTAAATTGGAGGGCCATAGCTGGAAATGGAAAAACTGAGTGGGAAAAAAAAACCGAGGAGGCGGTGCATTTGAAAAAGAGAAGACACAACGCACAGGTGCGTCCTTTGCTTATTGGGCTAGATTTAGGTGGACGCTTTGGTGTGTCCTCCTCAGCGAAAGTGTTAAACAATATCACCCGGGAGAAATTCCTCTCATGTGGCCAAGTTGGCTGCGCTTGCTTTGGAAGTTTTCTTTTGTTATAAATCGTGCCCTTGCATGGAAATGCGATAAACACACATATGTAGACATTCTAACACTTTAGTTTCTTTCAATCTTGGGAGGCTTATGGATGTGTCATTTTACTAGTGGTGAAATGGTTGAATTTGTGTTAAGTGTCATCCACATACGTAATGCAAGTGCATCTGTCTTTCAGTCTCAGGCTAAATTCAACATGGAGAGAGCTCAAGAGGCAGTGAAATGGATTGAAGAAATGCTGGGACGACCTTTGGAAATGCCGAAGCCACAATTGGGGATGAGGGACCAGTTAGATTTTGCAGCTGCACTGAAGGATGGTGTTGCCCTTTGTGAGTAAGTATCATCCCTTTCCTAGCTCAGCTTTAAACTAGCACTCAGAGTCAATGGACATCCAGGAAGAAACCTCATAAAAAATAGAAAGTAAGAAAAGCAGGACTCTCATTTGAAAATTTGTAGCTTTCAACTGTTTCTGCAGCCTTCATCAGATAGAGTAAGACTGGAATGTGCAGCAAGAGTGGAGAAAGGTGAAGGAAGTTGGGGGATGAAGAGGGTGGGAGAGAGGAGAGGGGCTAATGCTGGATGTTGAAACTGGGACTTTCAAACGTAAGAAGCACCCATATGTGAGCCATTTCGTGTGTCCCGACTTGTATTGCTTGTGTGTTCAGGAAGGGATACCAGTACAGATAAGGAAAAGCACTCGTCAAAATGGAGGCAATGGGAAGTGGAGAGTATAGGAATCAGAAAAGAAGGTGAGGAATTTGGTGAAATTAGTGGAAGATCAGCGATTGTTCATCTGATGGACTGGGGTTCTACTCTTACCAACATAAAATGTGGTGCATATGCTGCAGGTATGAAGGTAGACAATATTTTTGGATGGGCAAGTGACCTGAGAGAGAGGGAGTAAAGTGATGAGGAGGTGTGGGGAGGTAAGAGCAGACTGCATGAATAAACAGGTTTTGCATCTGGGAAGCTTGCAAGAAGAAGGCCTAGGGAGAGGGAATTTGGAAATGCGATAGAGAGGGTCGAAGGATTATAAAATCTTTTTTAAATTGGGTGGTCATCTGTAGGAAATGGAGGAGTGATGAGGAATAAAAGAGGAAGTGACATGAATTTTTAAATATGGGAGAGAGATCTTTGGGAAGAGTTTAAAGTGGGATCTGCAAAGAAACTGGTGCAAAGATTTGTGCAAATTTTGATGAGTTTCCTCTATCTCTTGAGTCATTCATTTCCTTAAGGCAAAGTGATTTCAATTCCTTGCCCAGAACAAAATCAGCATTTGAAATTTAGGATTAGAACAACAGGTGGTGTAGCAGTCCCCTATACAATTGTGTGTTCCACCCCTTCTTCTATATTCCAGTCTGCTTGCTCACTTATTTTACTTCTTCCTTTTGCTCTGCGGGTGCTTATCACTTCCCTGTTACCCAGCTGGCAGGATAATCCTTTCAATGCACATGTATGGGATCCTGAGAGGGACTAACTCTTTTTTCTTATCTTTTAAAACTTCTGGGAAGTAGCCATGTGTTTGAAGGGTGTGGTCATTTGGTATAGAGAAGTGAGTTTAGGTGCATCATTTCAGTGTGCTCTCATCGTTGAGAGAGAGTGTGTGAAAGATCTGATGCATTATTTTATGCATTGGAGACACCATCATGACCATTGTGTGACCTCTTATAAATTAATGACATGAATATGTAACAGGAGTAAGTGAAGCTTCTATCAAGTAGCTACCATCAACAATTTTTATGATCTCTCCTTGATTTTGAATCATGACCAGAAGTGACTACTTTCGGCACATTATTTATAGAACAATGAAATGAAGGTCTCTACAGCTGTAAGCAATAGCAAATGAAGAAAAATATCCCCAAAGCCGTCTCTTTAAGGGGGCAGAGGAGTAAAAATGGGGTAAGGGGGAAGGAAGGAGTATATACAAAGTAAGGGAGCTCTCAATCGCATGTACAGAATCAAGCAAAGAATTTAAATGGCAGTAAATGACACATTCACACACTCACTCACAATGTTACAAACCGTAACACTCAAAATTAAGGGATCCAAGGTAAAAATAAAAACGAACAGTGACTCACACAATCACTCACTCAGGTTTGTGTACAAAATACAGTCACCTTCGTGATTTCAATCACACACACAAGCAGGGTTTACAAGGATTTCTCCAACGCCAGTGACCCTTCATACACGCAAGATAAAAATAAAAGTGGCGGATAGTAAATTGACTTACTTTGTATTAGACTCGTACCAATACCTCTTTTCCGATACCAAACCGATACCCCGATACCAGTGGCCGATACCGATAGTATTATTTGCAGATACCTTACTTATTTTTCTAAAAAAATTTGATAAGTATTTCCTACTCGTGAAGTCAATTCAGTAATCAAAATTGTTTTAAAAGAGCACCTAATTATTGAGAGAAATGACACAAACAATTATTTTTGCTATTCTTACAATTATCACTGGAATTGGATTTATACACTAAGCCCTCTTGTATTTGTAAATACTGAAAATTATTTTTAAGAAATAAGAGCTGCTGAACATGCTCAGCAGCTCTTATTTGAATGTATTGCTCATTGATATATTATTGACACGGCTGCTGAACATGCTCAGCAGCAAAGAGGGGTATTCTATCTGGGCCATAGCACTAGTTTCTGCAAATATTTGCTCAGGAAACTCTAAACCTCCATGTAAAACCAATTACAGTGGACTCTCATTAGCACGTTTTTGTAGGGACACGAAATCCTGAACATGGTAATGAGGAAAACTTGCTGAACAGGTTAGGCCTTCTCGGGTTATGTTGAAGACATATGTGTGGGTAGCATAACCTCCAGGGACCAATACGCATGCCATCTAGTTAGTTCATTGCTGGCATTAATTTATTATAACAAAGTTTCATTTTCAATTATTACGCCTCCCAAAATATATGTACAATACCTTGCGTTGATGTGCACTCGATAATTAATGATGACTATATGACCAAATAGCACATTTTTTGTATACTGTTCATGTAAAAAAGAATATATTGACTTGCTTTGAGGCTTGGTATCCCAAAGAAGGAAGAAGCGAAATTCATAGAGAGCATATCAGCATGTAGTAAATTTAGCCTTTCGTTTAAATCAGGTACCAAACTTTTTTTAATAATTACTTTTGAGGCATGTTTTTACAGTGAGGATGGAAAATAGTACATTTCTTAGAGTCACAGAGGCCAGCGTCACTTAGGAGATTGTCATAACTAGAGATGGGACATTCGAATCCCTCGAATCTTGAAAAAGATTCGAGAAACGAATACTCGAATCTTTGTGCTATTTTCATCATTCGAATCTTTCGAATCCTAAAATATAAATAAACACCAAATTCTTTATGTAATAACTTAGAACATTAGTTTCGACCGATAAAAACGTTCATTACAAATAAGGTTAAACCTCGCTTTTACGTCCCCGCAATTTATGTTTTCCCGCCATTAACGACTTTTCCTTCAAGTCCTAATAATTTTCATATGTCCGCAAATAACATCTTCCCTTTATTTACACTAGCAAATTTTTGAATGGTTCGCCATTTGCGTTTTACTAGACGATTTTGCCGTGATTGTCGTACTGGTTGCATAACTGGTGGATGGACTCAACGCTCCGTGAAAGACTAAGTAAAAACTCATGCAGTAGGTTACCACTATGAAAGATAAATATAATTTTCTCAGATGTGCCACCAGTGATTGTGACCTCGCTCATCTGTGCAATTGTAATGCCGCGAGGGATTACAGTACACGTACGTCGTTTTTCTCGCGATTGTTGTTCAGGTTGCATAACTCGCAGGTTGGCTGATGCTATCGCATAGGTGATGAAATTTTTCATTTATTTAAGAAGTGTATGCTTTTCAGCATTTGCGGCCTTCTCTTTATTTTTTGGTTCGGCATTAATACAAATTTAAAAAAAATCCTCCAGCCAAACTTCATCCTCATGCATCCTGCGAACAAACCAGTAAAATCATCACGTTCTTCTCAACCTCGATTCTTAAGTAGCTTTGATAGGATAACATTATAGTCTCTCACACCTTCTTTTCTCATAATGTTTACCCTAAATTACTAGCATGGCTGGACTCCTGGTCCCAGTTCATCCTTATCTATTTCCCTTCTCTTCTATTCCCAAGTTCCCTTGCCTATTGTTAGTGCCATGCAGTTCTTGTCATGTATTCATTACCCCTATGCTGAATCTCTTTTAAGTTCTATCAGCAGCTCTCCTGACTTAACACTAATGTACAGTATCACATTCCACTTCTTGCTGCTGAATAACCTTCTAACCTTTGAGTACAGGGTGCCTATATCCTCTCTCTGGAACCTCTCAACCTATTTACATTGACCTTTTTGCCACTTTTCTCTCACACTCTTCATACCCCTCCTAAGTCTATTGCTTGTTTCCTTAAATTTTATTTCGCCTTGCTGTGTTTAAATCTTTCTATTTCCATCATGCCTCAATTTCCTCCATAGTTTGTGCCAACACCCAATGTGTCTTGACCACTCTCATGTCTACTGCACCATACTGCTTGCTTTTCTGCATCTTTCCTCATACACCTGTAAACTAATTCCTGATATTCTCTCCAATTTACAACTACAATTTTTTCACACTGTTCCTAAACTTTGTTGAACCATATGTAATCTAGTTCATATATTTCCCCATGTCCCCCTGCATACAATGCAATACAATGTTTAACACACGTGTAATTGTCTCCTTCAAGCAGCTTGTCTATCGCTGTGAATGAGTCTTGAAGACGCGACAATATTGGAAAAAATATATCGTTTTTAAACATGCAATTCAGTATCAGTTTAATAACTTTTTGGAAACATATCATCGCTATGCCTCCTAGAACTTTCACATGCTTTCATTTCATGCAAAACATTTTGTGTATCATGTTTATTACTTATCTATTTTAGCTCTTCAAATCTTATCTGTATTATTGCAATAAAGAGTTGTATATTTGAAAACTATTCTTAAATTTGTTTTTCATTAAATGCAGCTGCTAAAGTCTTTTCTTTCCATTATTATCAACTTTATATGTAGGATTCGAGAGATTCGAGAACCTCTTAGGATTCGGGTTCGGATTCGAGATAATTTAGGATTCGTCCCACCTCTAGTCATAACAATATGAAATGCACAAATGAAAGGAAGTTTTGATAGAATATGAATTGTACTTTTGCCAAGATGTCCGATAAGTTTCAAATATTTACTTATATTTGTTTAAGTTTTTCTAGTCAATTTATGAAACTGGGTTTTCTCTGTAAGTATGGAACATTGGAGGCACAAGAGTACCTTTGTCTTCATTTTAAATTTTCTAATGCAAATTCATTGATGTCATAGCACTTGACTATGCCACAAGACTTGATTTGCATTTCATATGTTTTAAAATCGAGTTCATAACGTAGGCGGAAACGTGGAACAACGTATGCGTTGAGCAGAACGAACTTGAGTTGACGGTAGAAGTTTAATTTTTGCCGCTATTTCAGCAAACTGTCTTCTTATGTGGATTTTCGTCTACTTTTCGGAGGAGGTAGAGCTTTTCGCCTCAGGCTTTCCCATAGCCAATTCTAAGCACTTGTCTCACTTTTACTGTCACAAAGATCGCAGCTAAGTGAACTAATACGTGACACATTGGTAAGTCAGTTGAAGAAGGCGTGATTTCAAAATTATATGTTTTTAGATGATTTTCACTGAACGAATACTTTCAAGTTAAAGTATCAGAAAAAAACGAATACCGAAAAGTATCGAAGTAACGGGAAAATGGCCGATACCCAATACTCGCTATTGGTATTGGCCCAAGTCTACTTTGTATATACTCCTTCCTTCCCCCTCTCCCCCTTTTTACTTCTCTGCCCCCTTAAGAGTACAGCCTTGGGAGTTTTTTTTTCATTTGTTATCACATTGTTTATGTTGAAAAGACAAAAGTTTTGCCAGACTTTCATATGTTGAAACTGTTGTCTTTCTACAGGAGATGGGAAGAATAGCAGATTTCTTTCATTCGAATATCAAATTCTAATTTTAATCATGACCCAAATATTCGATTACCTCAAATACTAGAATTGCAATTAATATATTAAATTTTATTCTGCTAATTTATTTGTTGCCTGTTGAAGTAAAAAGCTACAGCTTGATTAAATAAAAAAATTCTAATTTTATAATTTCAAATACATAATAACATAATTTTACTATCAATGACGGACAGTTGAATACATTTTTTTACACTCTTTTAAGTATTAATACACCTTCAAGTTATGTCCAGTTTATTTACCACAAATTAGTTTCAAAATTCAAGTAAATTGAGAATTTATGATTTAGATTAAACTTGGCAGAAATAAATTTTTATTTTACAAAATGAACTTTGGTATTTCTGTGACAAGGTTAACGTTGTGCCTATAAATTATGCACAATTCTCTAAGGATCTATTGTCAGTAGAGTATGTTTAGACCCCCGGGTTTGAGAAGCTCTCTCTTCCAAAAGAGAAAACCAATTTTGATGCAGTTAGGTAATACTATTAATCTAGTAATTATTATTTCTCTGTACTCTTTATGCTGACAGCCTTAAAATAAATATGGTAAATCACCCCATTGCTCATAGTGATCGCAGAATAAAGGCATGAGTTCACTGTAACTCTCACATCATATTTTTAGCTATGTATTTGCAAAAGTACAATTTGGGAGAAAAGATGCATTGTGTGATCTCTTATAAATGAATTATGGATATGTACAGAGTTAATGCAAAGCTGGTATCGAGCTGCAACCATAGATGTTGTTTTTGAACTTTATTCGATTTTAAATTGTGACTAGCGGTGATTAGTTTCAATGCAGTATTTAGGTTGAAAAGACAATTTTACTGGAATTCTATTAGTTGACACTATTGTCTTTCTGCATTAAATTACCTTGAAAGTATCTCCTCTGTCCTCATGGGCGTCCGCGAGATCTCGAATAACGAGTGCTTTCTGGTATTCACAGGTAGTATTTGCACATCTATACAGTGTATGTGTAACCTTGCATAGCACATTATTTTTTTTATTAACTAAACAGTGCTTGATCATTAGAAAATTATATTTTCAGATTTGTTAGCTTAAGTGTGTAACCTTGCATAGCACATTATTTTTTTTATTGACTAAACAGTGTTTGATTATTAGAAAATTATATTTTCAGATTTGTTAGCTTAAGTTTTATATATCTTCATTTTAGGTTGATAAATGGGTTGCATCCTGGAGCAGTGAAGAGAATAAATACAATGAAAGCACCATTCAAGCAGGTTAGTTTCCTTGTTACTATCTTATTTTTAGTCCTCTTAGTCGGTATTGAATGTTAACAGTTTTCATTAACATGTCATTCACATTTGCTTTGGCCATTAAAGTAATCGTTTCCACATATGATATATTATGTTACTGGAATGATATGCATAAAGGATGAAATGGCTCATGGTAGAGTGGTTTCTACCCATAACCTTTCGTTGTCTGCATACTAAACATGTTTGCCAGCTTTCAAAATCCAGGGTGACTAACAAGGAGAAGTTTGGGAACTGTCGCAGGAAATGCATGGGAAAAATTTCCATGAAAGCTGGCATGTTTGTAGGCATCTCCTAAGATGTCTTGCTTTTTTCTTGGTGCAGCTACATCAGGTGTTGGATAGATGTTGATATGTGTGTGTGTGTGTGCTCAGTGTTCTCCATTAGGTGTAATTTGGCCAACAAAATGCAACATTCTGAAAAAAAGTAGTTTCTGTCCACATGCTGTGCAAAATTGGTGGTTTTATGTGGATTACACATTTTAGTAGATTTTCTTAGATCACAATGATTTATGTAACATTATATCACCTGTGTTGTTTGATAATATGAAGACTGAAGTACAGTCAAACTCGGATATAAAGAGATCCAAGGGTCCAAATGCTTTTGCTCGTAATATCCGTTACTCGTTATATCCGTTACGAGTAACAACATGTACTGTCACTCACAGTCTTTCCTCTCTATGCTCACACACATACTATTCTTATGCAGAGGTGATAAAATAACTAAAATTAATATAAGATAATTGAAATTACAAAATGAACTATTTATTTAGTAAACTATCCACATAGGTACATGCTAAATTTACAAGAAAAAATCCTTTGTATGACAGTACAGCCACTGCTAGTCCATTTGGACTAAAGATTTGCTCATTATAACCGTAAGGCTCTCTAATACAGTCTCGTTTTAACCGTTGTATATTGCTCATAAAATGTATAATTTCCAACCAACCCTTCTCTCTTTCCTCACAATAGCCGAGATCTCGTTTAAACCGTGCTCGTTATAAATGAGTTTGACTGTATTTGCATTTTCTTAGTGTTTTTACAAAGTAGGTGGTCATGATTGGTATGTGTATTCTCTCTCGTTAATTTTTTTCAAATCTATTTATTTAATCTATTTATCTACTTCATCTCATCTGAGAATCGTGACGGAGTGGGATGTTTAGAGGCCCAAGGCCTTAAATAGTACCAATGATTACAAAATAAATATATATTATAGTTGGGAGCTGGGGCATTGGGGAAGGGCAGATTGTGGGCTGTAGAGTGCAACTTAGGAGGTTAGAACTCGTGTGGGATTGGTACCTGATGCTGAGGTGATGTGGTGTGTGCGACCATTGCGGCATCGAGGTCTCATTGATTTGAAGGGTATCTTCCGACTTTGCCCTGTCAAAGTAAATCTTTGTTGGTGGAAAATGTGCATGTTGGCTCGCTCAAGAGTTGTGATTGTGAATGAAATGTCTAGTATAGAAATTGTTCAGATCTGTGTTTTGCTTTCATTTAATTCAGTGAACTGAATGAACTGGGTGCCCATAGAACTTGGAGCTCAGTTGCTCTGGAGTGAAGTCACAGATTTATCCTGTCAAAAATGTTTGAGTTGGAGTAGAGGATGTGTGACTGGGTGGGGTGGAGTGTTTTCTGAAGGCTTATAAAATGTTAACAGTTCAGCAAGCTGTGTCATAATGTATCCATGTCATTGGATTTTGTGTTGATGTGAACTCTACTCTATGAAGGGTGTGTCAATTATGTAGCCTCAGCCTGGGAGAAACTGTCCTGAGAGTAATCAGATTTTCATTTGACCATTATATGACAATCATGGTCAGAGTGGTGAGTAATGAGCATTGAAGCCGTTCAGGGAACTTTAATTTCTCTATGTGGTCCAAGAAGATAATACACGAAAGATGGCATCGGGACCATTTATTCATGCATATTATGGTAAAAGAATAGTGTTCATGAAATGACGTAACTTGAGATTTCTGCAGAAGCACATGCTGTTAGGCTCACCGGAGCATGCTCTATTTCTGAAGTGATGATGTTTGTATTTGCCACTCTGTGTGTGAGAGGTTTTGGGAATTGAATGACAAATTGAGAAGAAATATGAAATTTCATTTTAATAATAAATGCCCACTAAGCAGGCACGTAGCCAGAAATTTGCTTTTGGGGGGGGGGCTAAGTCTTGCGTAACTGGAAACAAATCAGCCTTGCCTGTTCTCTTCTGAGATGTTAAAAATCTCTTCCCTTAGTTTTCAATGCTTGGTACTTACTTTTACAGTGCCCATAATTATCTCTTCTCACTAGTAAAGTTCACTGCTAAAATCAGAACAAAAGTATTAGGAAAAAATTTCGGGAGAAGGGGGAGGCTGAAGCACCAGTAGCCTGGCTATATGCCTGCCACTAAGATGGAAGAAAGTTTTTAACCCTTAAGTAGGCGCGTGGGGTCTTTTAAGACCCCAAGGGTTTAGAAACGAAATATTTTATCTCATAAATCACTTTCAAGGCTTTGAAAACTCATAGTTCAACTAATAGGAAAAATTAAAGGTATGTATGTTGAATTATCATGCTTTGAATATCTAGTGTAAAAAATAGCAATGTAAAATAAACAAATTTGGCGAAGTTATAAACAATTCCACATGGGGTATTAAAAGACCCCACGCGCCCACTTACGTCACTAAGTGATGTGAGCCTATTTAAGGGTTAATTTAGCTGGAAAAAGTCTACCAAAAGTATAATTTCTTGTTAGCATATCCCTTTCTATATCAAGAAACTTTTTGAAAATATTATCATAATGGTTATAGGCAATTTAACAGTAAATGTGAACTGTTCTTAATATGTGAAGCTCTAAAAAGTTATAGTATTTGTAGCTGCATCAAATAGCTAATGCTTATAGTTGATGAAGGTCTCTTGAGCATCCATTCATGCATGTCAGGGCGTGGAGCCACTGACCTGGATGGAAACTTGGAAACTGAGAGACCTTCCTCAACTCAATTCAATCTGAAGTGAATACTAATGCTAAAACTAATGCCTTCTTTTCCCAAATTTTTGTGAGAATTGTGAGAAATATTGCTTATGCTTGAATTTGTGATAAACTTGCATTAACCAAAATTTTTAATCATCATGGGCAATTCAAAAACAGTTTTTTACAATTTTCTGTAATTGGCATTATTAAATTCCTTCAGCACACATAGTTTACCCAAATTTCTCAATCCATACTAATGTAGAAAGTCATGAAATTCTGTATTCTAATTTTTATGATTGTTTGGAATAAAATAACTATTATAAAAATATTTTACATCTTGCTTTAATACCTTTATACAGTAAAACCTGTCTTAGAGTAAAGCAGCCACCATGCAGCCAAAAGAAAGGTGGCCGCTTATGGAGGTGACGACTGAAGTAAACCCGGTCCTATCAAATATTATGCAATCCGCACAACACCATATTCCTTATTATTTTGGGCGAGTAAGAGGCGAATGGCTTTCTGTTACCATAGTACTGTTTACGTCTCTCATTACACACCTCATTTCTGAAGGCTAGGGATTTAAAAAAAATTAGTTGATAGAATACTCTACCTTCATCAACATTAAAAAGTATGGATCGCTAGGATGGCAATCTTTACAACCAATCGTATCTATGGAAAAATAAATTGTGGAATTTCCTGAAACATGCCAACCACCCATTGCTTGCCATGAAGTTGTCTACCCTTAAATCTTTCGCACCACCTTCTCCTGTACCATTGGTGCACTTTCTGATGGTATTTAAGAAAGAGCACACTTAATCGACTTCAAAACATTATTCACTTACAAAACCTTTAACTCCCTCTTTCTTTTATTCCAAACTTCTTGTTTTCCTCCATATCTCTCAGAACCTATTTTAAATGGTATTGAGTTCACTCATTCTCAATTTGACAGTGTTCAAAATTTTCCCCGCAAATATTCCCTTCTCACTTTCCAAGATAATGCTCCTCTCCTCAAGGTTTAGAACAGCCTTGCAACTTCACACATTTTCGTAAGCATGCTCACTAAATCAAAATACACACACACTCTCCAACAAACTGGATGGCACAGACTTCAATTTGAAACTAAAACTTCTTGGAAGCAATTGACCCAGGCTGACAGTTAATCCTAGCACTCATTGTGCTACCAAGAAAGTTTCCTGGCATTTTAATATTCTTCTTCCACTCTGATATTGGACAATGTAGGACCCATACTTTTTGTTAGGTACATTTCTTCTTGGATCATTGTTTTTAGGTATAAACATGGTTGAGTGACTGCCCTCTTTCCCGCCCAAAATAAAAAAGTTGTGGTATGCAGGTTGCGTATGTATGTATAGTATAGGGTGATAAAGATGCATTTATGGCTCCCAAGGATAAGGTTTTAGTTTCACACATGTCCGTAGATTTTCTATGCTGATTACCATATCAGGTTTGCAAACGGTCCTTTCCTGGGGAGCTAGAGACTATCTTTTGTATGTTGGATGGAACGTTAAGATGTAATCACCTTGGCAACTTTCATTAAGAGCAGGCTGATGTTAATGCTGGGTTTCTGATGTCACGTCTTGTTATTCAGGGGAGGCAACTGACAGCTGAGGTCATTTGTGCCCTTTATGATAGGTGGGTAATTGGGTAATGGTAGGAGTTTTCAGGGAATGGAGAAAGGGTGGAGAGAAACCCGGTGTCGGCATTAGCCTACTCTTAACGACAGGCACCAAGGAGACAACAACTTAACGTTCCATCCGATGGACAGAGTACTGAACCTGAAATAACCACTAGGCACTCAAGTAGGGACTGGTTTGCCACTGAAAAATCCATCACTGCCAGGAATCGAACTCGGGCCCTCAGTATGGGAGGCCAGGATTCTAGCCACCACACCAACCAGATCCCCCTGAGTTTCTCTCCACCCTTCCTCCTAATCCTTCGGTTCCTAAACTTGTACCTTTCCTCCCAGTCTGAAGAGCCTTTAAGTGAGTGTACGGACTTAAAACCAAGATGATGATCACCCTTAGGATTAGATTTGTCCGGTCAGCAGTATGAATGAAACAAAACTGGTCGTTGGGCATGGAGTAGTGGCTGCTAATCTGTGGCCACAGGGTCCGCAACAAGTGCTGTCGGTAATTTTTCTTCATGATGGAAATTATTCCTTGATCAAGGGGTTGCAATGGGGGCATTTACTCAGAACCGAAATCGCAATTTTGTGCACGAAATCGTTAGATGGAAACGAAAAAAGAATTTTAGTGAAAAAATTAATCTTCTAACCACAGCCATCCACTCATAAATCAAAAATTAAAATAAGCAAAAGGTGACGCCCACCGAAAATGCTGCTGTGATAACATTGACGTCATTTTCCTCCCGTCCTTGACTGCTTTCAGGGGAGAGGAAGGGAGTGGAGGGGGATTCTCGGAAGGTCTGCTCGCACAGATGCTGTCGCAATCATTCCCATTGGCCGAGTCAGCTGTGTCCCCCCCATTGCGATAAGGCAAAGTAGCTTCGTGGGCTCAGTTGTGATTGTACGAAGTCGATATACGTCAGAGGTTGCACCACGCCCACTTTTCCGAAAGGGTTAAAAACATCAGTTTTTCACCGCTTATAACTCGGGAAATAATTGTCGGATCAAAAAACGGAAAAATACAGGTCTTTTTATTTTACAAACTCTATCAGATTCGGCAATAAAAAAAATATGGTAAACGACCCCATTTACTGGTGGTGTTTGGTGAAAAATAAAATATGTTTTGTAACACAATCCTGTCAAGGTTATGTGCAGTAACATTGGTTAATTTTTCGGTTGCTCGCTCACATCTCTAATTCCATCATGCCTAACCACTGGTAAAATAAATATGCTGTTAGCCATGAGTTTTTAAAAAAATTTTTGTGTAAGTAAGGGCATTTCTTAATATTTTTAAGAATCTAGGATTTTTATATTTTCTAATGATAAGTGGCTCCAATTTCTCAGACCCATCAAAATTAGCACAAAAAAGCACTGTGTATCTTTCTTTACCTATTTCCCTCTGTGGCATGGTTGACCTCTAACTGCCAGAGTTCTGTTAAGAAGCAAGAGGTAAAAAAAACCCTGCCTCATTAGCATTAAAAATTCTTTTGGTTTACACCCCACTAAAACGGTCTATGAAGTTCTTTTTAACTTTAATAGCACTGTGTCACTTACAGAAGCTTCTTCCCCGCACATCATCAAGGTTATAGATTACACTGCACTTAAAACTTAACCATCCATTTGATGCTTGAAAAAATTTAATTCCCATTTTCACTGCTACTTCCCTCACCTTTTGTTGCCGTGTAGGTCCAGATGTGGAATATTTCTAGCTCTACCTTTGATCAACCAATTAAATACATATGTGCTTGTCAACCTGTTTACTTTCACCTCCTGATGTTTTTTTAATGTATCCTTGGTAAGCTGCTTCATCAGTTTCTTTACCTTTTCTTAAAATGGATGTTAGGGTGGATGGTGGTGTTGTAAATGTCTCTGCAGCATCAATTTTTTCCCGTTATCAACAGCTTTCAAAATTGCTATTTGATAATGTAACTCATCTCCAGCTGCGTTATTTTAGGATTTGTCATGTCCATTTTGGGCTTGAAATTAATAGTCATTTACGCTGGTATTCATTTTACTAGCAAAGTATTTGAAAACATGACAAAATTAATAGAATTAAAAATTGGTAAGCACATTCATAATCCAGCCAAACCTCCCAATAGTGGACATGTTTAAGACTGAAAAATTTGTGCACTACCATATTTACTCATGTAAGCCACGCCCTCATGTATCCCGCACACCCATGTTTTCGAGCAGGCTCGTGAGGAAAAAAATTATTTTTTTGCCCTTGAGTCTACATCATTTTGTCGTAAAATGAATGCACGTTCTTTGATAGAAATGCTGTGCCTAAACTAGGAGTACAACTTTCTCATTGGTTGATTAAATTATGTGTTAATATCGTCACGATCATCATCGCATTGTGCATCGATGCACAGCCTCTTTTACTGTGCATCTTTTTCTTGTAGCATCTCACAGTAATAACAGTTACATATAATCACATGATCCAGTGATAAAAATGGCATCTGTTCAAAATAACATCCTACTGAAATAATTGCAGAAATATATACAATTTCAACCTGTGATTACTCTTATTATTATGGAAATCTGTTGGCATATCACCAAATAAAAGCGGAATGCCATCTGTACCTGATAGCGGTGGTCTCGTCTGCTCTCTGTGCAGTAGCTGTGGACTGGGACGATTTAACAGCACTGGAAAGTCTTGGGAACACACGGAATAACTAAACTCAATGTAATAACAAATAATTATAAAACTAAAGAAAAACAAATTATACCAAAACAAACTCCGCTTACAATTTTGAAAAGGCATAAAGACGCCACCGCCCTGTGACAGCTTACTGGATACAGTAGATTTAAATACAATTCATTGCAACAAAGTGTTGTCCTATGTCAATCTATACACGATACATCTATTGCTTTGTGAAGTGGTGTTACTGATCTAGCGTTTCTAGCGAGTAAATACGGTACTTGTGTAAGCTGTGCTCCTATTTTTCCCAAATGCTGGTGAAAAACTGGGGGTGCGCGGCTTAGATGAATCATCCAGATTTTTATGTAAGCCCCACACCATTTTTCCTCAAATTCCTCTTGTTTTTTCTCCTAATTTTCGCATTCTGTGAAGGTATCGACGTAATTGGTGAGTGTGGTGTAGTAGTATATTGTACATTGTAAAGTATTCTGAAATTTCGAAGTAATTAGTAATAAAAATCTGTGTTTAACATAATCTGATCTTACAACGGTACTTGAAGAAACAATAGATCAGAAACCACTTGATAAAGCTAGATCTAGATCGTTCGTAGGACAACACATTGTAGCAATGCTATGTATTTAAATCTACTGTATCCAAAAGCTCGTAAGCGGAGTTTGTTTCGGTGTCACGTATCTGTAGCAACATTTTTACACAATAGATAGCTCCTTTTGCATACACGTTAAAGTTACATTGCAAAGACATGAATTTGTTGCATAGTGGCAATAGTCGTATGCTCAGAGATTATACCGTCTTACTATCCGTGCTATCCACTCTGAGCGTGAGAGTAGTAAGAGTTCGAATCAATCATTTAGCATTTTAAAAATAATTTGCAATTATCACCCTAAAAATGAATTCTGATGTGAAATTGCGATCGTTTCCTGTGAGTACAAAACTACATATTATAAGTGATGCCGGAAAAATAAGAAATCGAGCTGCAGGAAGGAAATATGGGTATCTGAATCTAGCAGTGACAAAAACTAAAAATGAGAACTGTTACGATGTGAATATTCATTAGTGATTTTAGATTATATTTCTGGGAATGTGTTTTTCTTTAGTTTTATAAGAATTATAATTGATATGACATAGAGCTTAGTTTTTTCCGTGTGTTCCCAAGACTTTCCGGTGTTGTTAAATCGTCCCAGTCCACTGATACTGAACAGAAAGCAGATGAGACCACCGCTATCAGGTACGGATGGCATTCTGCTTTTATTTGTTGATATGCCAATGAATTTCCGTAATAATAGAGTAATTACGGGTTGAAATTCTATACATTTTTGCAATTATTTCAGTTTTATGTTATTTTGAACAGATGCCATTTTTATAGCTGGATCATGTGATCATATGTAACTGTTATTACTGTAAGATATTTAATTCTGTAAACTATTATTTTTCTAATTAAAAAAATAAAATACATAATTACACTCTTTGCATACATGTGCTATTGCAAAAAAATGTAGCCTCCAATATTTCATGCATCTTACCATTACTCAATGGAAAAATCAATCTTCTGCTGTTTCGAGGTAGATTCACTCAGTTGTTTCTCATTGTGCATTCCACCCCAGAAGTCAGCTGTTGTCCTGTGGCATCCCCTTTTGCCTAAAAAAACTTGTTTTTATCTTGGAAACTCCTAAAAGTTTCTTTAGTGGCCAGAATTTTAGCCTGATACTCATGCAATATGTCAATACTGTCATTGCTGTCAATATTTTCTGATCTGGAAGCCATTTTTACTTCAGAAATGAGATCTCCTATCCATGGGGATTCATCTTCTGTGCATAAGCACTCATCTGTGTCTGCATAGTGTATTTTTCCTTCCCCCCCCCCCTGTTTATTATCAGGGTTTCCAATTCTTCATGGAAAGAGTTCCTGCTCTTGATAACAAGATCAATAATTACATCATTGTAATGGAATCCAGCTTTCATGAAACAGTTATGGATAGCCACTCCTTTAACGTCCTTCACAGGTGAAACTATTCAAAGAATGGTATCTCGAACATTGATACTTTTTGAGAGTTCATTTGCTGGCATTCTACCTTCAATTGACATTAAAATGTCTCAGCACCCTCTTCTTAAAATGAATTTTGAAGTGTTGGAGTATTCATCGATCCTAAGGCATCGATCCATCATAATTTGATGTCATGTTGGGTGGAAAAAAGTGATTTTAAATTTTCTAACTGCAAGTCAAGATGGGATGAAGCATCATCTAGAAACAAACTAACCTTTCTTCTATCCCTTCCCATTTTCCAGTCAAATCTGGTAAGCCATCATGAAATCACAAGTCATCCTTGCTTTTTATTTAGAGAGCCCGTGTACCCCAAGATTGTTTACGTTTATGTTCCAAAAGCAATGTGTTCTTAAGGCTCTTCTAATTACAAGTGGAATTTCAAATTCACGTATCATATTCATGCACAGCAATAATGTAACTCTTTCTTTTGACACTTTTCCTCCCAAAGATTTTTCTTTTTTTATACACATGGTCATCTCTGGAAAGCCTCAAAAGAAAACTCCTGCCTAACCACAGTAAAAATGTTCCTTTCACTGTAATTGTTGTACAAATCTTTAAGTTTGGACCACCTCTCTATCCCTGCTCTTTCACTCATGGAAGCTGCTTCTCCGCACACACTTTTGAAAGATATGTTACGATGAAATCCAAATTTTTCAAGCCAGCCATTTGATCCCTTATAAGTCAGAAACACCCATTTCTTTAGCAACTTCAAGAGCTTTTTCTTGTGTCAATGGTCCTGATATGGGATATTAAATGAGCGAGCCCTACAAAACCACTTGTTTGTGAGACTTATCAATTGCTAGCCCATCAGTTTTTGGAAACTGCCTCTTGAGATTTTCACCTTTGTTTACAGCCCATTCTTTCAACAGTCTCTCCTTTCTCTTAATAATATGTATCACTCACATCATCCCGATGCCAAATTTTTCTCCAATTGCATGAACACTTCATTTCTCTGCCTCCAACACGCGCAAAATATCAAATTTCTCACATATGCACGGCCTTTTTCTTTATCTAGCCATTATTCTATGCAACGAAACAATTTTTGATGGATAAAATCCGAGCACTTTTGAGTTCCTACGATTTCACGTGTTACCTCATGAAATTCAATAGAGACATTTCATGCCGTGGTATCGTGAGTCTAATTATTTGCATTAGTGTAGATAGTTGTACAAAATCCATGCACAATTTTCTCTGGTAGCTCGGTTGTTACTCACAGCTAACGGTTTACATTTTAGGCATCAGCGAAGAACTTACCAGAAGACTCTCCACGCTATCAGAGCTATTTTCAAGTGGTCCCTTTCTCAAAGAAGAAGAATTTGATCGTTACTGCTGGCCATCCGTCAAATTATTCGTTCAGTTGGTTGTACATGCCTGTCATAGTCCATTAGGGTCTAATTCATGATGCTGAAATAGTAAAGGAGGCAACGATCAGAAGATTCTTTAGGAGTACAGGAGGAGGACCCAAGGAAATATTGTTAACTGTTCACAAGAAAAATTTCAAGAGTGGTAAACTACAAGAACTTTTATCAAATACTTCTCCTGATGTCAAATCTCTTAATTTCCAATGTAATGCCATGCATACTAAGAAAATCGAAGAGTTTGCTGAAGGAAATGCGGAAATTATCGTACTAAACGACCATGAGAAACACCCGTCAGATTCAGCCAGAGAAGAGGAGGATGTTTCAAACAGCTGAAGATATTAATTATGGAGGCCGAAGGTATTTCCTAGTATTAATTCAGAATTGATTTGCTAAAATCTTGAATTTTTTATTGTAGAACCCAAGCAATGGTTTCAATAAGTACATTTTAGATTAAATGTGTTTTCCTGGATTGAAGAACTATGTCCATTATCCTATGCATGCTAAAACTTACCTTATCCATGATTTAATGTGAAAATACAGTGGAAGATTGATGATCCAGAATTCTAAACAATGAAAGTCTTTAAATAATGGAAGGTTTTCCTAGATTTTGTAAAATTTATTTTTTGTCTTGCTGCCTCAATGATAGCCATTGAAAAACCTATGTACCTTAAACCTTTAAGCTTGAAGGAGATGTAAAAATATTTTAACCCAGTCAATGGAGGAGATATAATGTTTTGTATGAAGACCTGTGATTAATGAGTTATATTTCAGTAACTAATTGTTCTATAATCTGGGGATTTTTATCAATGATTACACAAATATTTTTGGTATACAGTTTAAAAATTTTTTAAAACTCAATCGATTCAGGTGCTAGACACTTTAAAAGTCGTTTTAGGTAATTAAAACTAATATTATGACCATGTAGAAAACTTTCTCATAAGAAATTGTCATAGAATTTCTTTTTTGAAGATTGCAGACTAACATTAATACTTGGTACTTTGTTATACACCAGTAGTCACTATTATTGAATAGTTTAGAAGACAGAATTTTCTACTCACCACCTACACAGCAGATTTTTGTTAGAGTAATTTCAAGGCCACCTTACAGCTGTTGTCTCCAAGTGTAAAATTCAAAGATTTTTAAAAAATTTAATGCATATTCTAAAATTTATTCGGGAAAAAAATTTAATGCTGAAAATCTTTTACATGATAGAAAATAGAAAAAATACATTACCTTAAAAATTTAGCTTGGTGTGGTAAATTGCATAGTCTGGAGTCGTAATCAATGCATAGTCTGGTATCTCAAGGTTTGCACCAGGAAACAGCGTCTTTCTTCTTCCCATGTTAGGGACACAGCATCTTTGAGGTTTGGCCTTGTTACCTTTCTGAGGTATTCTTTCTGTGAAATGCCTTTCATAGAATTTAAACTTCATAGTCATAGCAGTGTAAATAAATAAAATAAAACTTTTGCTGATGTGGTGCTGTCCACAATTTTATTAAATACAAGACTACATGTTTCGACACTTAACCTGTCATCATCAAGTCTAGTTTGAATAACTCAAGTTTGGTGGTGTGTATGTACATGAAATGAACAGACAGAAGTGGCGGGTGAAGGAAAAAAAACCAAAGTAATGAAGGGGGTGGCAGGTGGGGGAGTGGGATGGGAATGTTGAGAGATAACAGACGGTGGGGGAGGGGGGTTGTCCATGTGAGGACAGGATTATTGGTGGGATAGGGAATTGATTGGGCATTGACAGTCAAATTCAACATGATTTAACAGGGTCAAATTCTTCTTCTTCCTCTTGATGATTTCCCATCTTTCCAAGGTGTCCTGGCGATGTCCCTTGTGCTCAAAGTGGAGGATATTCACCTTGAAGTCACAATAATGGGACTCCTCCATTAGGTGTTTGGCCAGGTGGAATTTGGGGTCACTGTTTGTCTGACACTTTCTGTGTTCACAAATTCGGATTTAAAAAATTTTACCTGTTTGACATATGTAGCTCGCACCACATGTGTTACACATCACTTCATAAACTCCCAATTTCTTCATTTTATCATACGGATCATTAGCTTTGCAGAATAAGTCACTTAAAGTCACTGTTGTGCAGAATGAGAGCTAGATTCAAATGTCTCTTGTTATTATATCTCCTGGTATACTAATCATTCTTTTTGTTGAAAAGTATGACCTAAGGGTCAGTTTCTGTACAATGCCCATTAGTATAAACAAGCCCAAAACTATGTAAATATCTTGGAATGTGACTGGCTTCTATGATGTAATTCTAGATTTCAGTGAAAATGGCCTGTTGCTGGTTTTACTAATTTGCTGCGCATAAAGATTACTTTCCTCCACAATCTTCCCTACTGAACAGTCATCAAAGAAAATTTCAAATATATTTTCAATACTTTGCACATTACTTACTCTACCCTAGGAACTGGAATTACCAATGCAATTTTCTCTTTTTCCCTTATAATTGGAAATGTCCTTCCGAGAAAAATCTGAAAATTCATCCACTAGCTCATCCAAATCATGGGTGACCAATGGGTCAAATTCGGAGCAATCATTTATGTCATTTTCACTGTCACTATCAGAACTCAAAATCCTTACCTCTGAGTCACTGTCAAGTAAAACATCCTCAACCTGCTCACAACTCAATTCTTCCAACCTTTCCTTTCCTGCACATGCCATAATTGATGGTAGGATGATGAGTAACAATCCTGATAAACACAGAACATACACAAACATTCTTTGATTTGAAGCAAGCTGCTTGTGAAATGAAGCACTTACAAAGGATGTGATATAAAGTAAGCAACTAAAATGTTTCATAAAAAAAAACTTAAAACTCCTAAAATTTTTCTTCCAGACAATTGACTCTTATTGTATTAGATATACAGACCTGCTCTACTTAAAAGAATTCTTGAATATCTTCTCTACAATTTCCTTTCCCATGCACCCTTTCCACTCCAGCCTTTCGCCACTGTAATCCTTCGTGATGGGGGCTTAGGTCCGATTGAGCCCTCCTGCCCTGTGGTCATCCCTTAATTATGAAAATGGTGCACATGCCCCCCAAGATAATATGCTGGGCTAAATTAAATGGACATGGAAACATCATAACTCTCATTGCCCATATCTATATCTATCATTGTCTTTCCAAGCCAAAATGAAGCTAATCCCAAAGTGCTTGAAAAAACCAGGCATCAGCGACGAAATATGTTTATGCTGGGAGTAAGGTCATCAAATTTTCATCTCAAGTGCTGAATATAAAGTCCCTAATTTCATGTGGTTATAAAATTCCTCTCCTTATAATTTCAAGAGATAGAGATGAAATTCAATTGCTAATTCCGTGCAAAATTGTTGACCAGGTGCTCCAAATGCTGAAGCGACACCTTTTAAGAAAACAATGCCGAGGATAAGTATTTTAGTTATTAAATGAACCATGAAGTTTATGATATAGACATGTTGAAAAATATTGTGATAGAATAGTATTTTATTCCTCGACAGGCATATCTAAACATAGCATGAGAGAACTGTGCATGCCGCATAGGACAGCACTATGTGTAGTTTAAAGGGGTTGGTGCCCAGATCATAGGATGGCATTAAAGGTTTAAAGCACTGTTTGGCTTTGTGTGAATCCTACAGGTGCCAACCAATGAAATTGCACTTTCTCTCGGAAAAATCATATCTCATTATTTCTCACATGTGGATACATTTGCTGTTGATGATGCAATCCCAACCTCAATATACGGCATTCAGCTCCGCTACCCATCCTTCCCCCACATCGCTCCCAAGAGGGATGGAGGTGTATGTGTAGTGTACTGATCAAAAATTGCTCACAATGTATCTTGGCAATTTAGGGTGTATGTGAAACAACGGTGGCACTGGAACAACCAACTCTCAAAGCTGCCAACCTCTGTTGAAATCCACTCTTTTCAGTGTCTAGGATCAATTGATAGTTGCTGTCTGATAGTGTGAGCATAAAAATTTGCCACGCTGTGGAAACCTTAGTGTTATAATCTAATTTTTGTTCTTTTCACTGCATAATGGTAGTAGAAGTTGGGTTGAAGAGAATCAAGCAAACTCACTGTCTCTCTTCAACGAAAAGTTGAGTTTCTGGGAAAAAGTAGACTGTGGTGTTTTACAACTTTGTAGGGGGTATGCTGTGAGACAATTGACCATAGAGGCCTGCAGGTGGGCGAGAAATGCGGTCGACCCTCATCTGTGTTCACCTTGGCCCATGTGATGCAGGCGCCCTACCGTGCACGTTGGCCCCAGTTGCCGGTGTGCTAGGCAGGTGCCAAGGTCCTAGAGCAATCACCCAAACTGAGGGGAGGGATGATAGAAGAGTAAGCGGATAATTCGCTTCTCATGGATTGCTAACGGCAAGGGTTCTTGAGAATGATTCCCGACAATAAGGATTTTAGGGTGGGTGACTGTCTCTACTCGGCAAATTCTCTGCTAAGCCACATTGGTGACACTTTGGAAAAGTTCGTTGTATGTCTTCCAGTTGTGCCTCTATTTCTCGCACACTGGTTAGTGAGGGCCGCCCATATTTTGTGACAGTGTGCAGGTCTCTACTCGGCCGTGTATGATGTCGAGGGGCAGAGAGAGAAAATTCTGCAGTTTGTCACCGAAAGTGATTCGATAGCTGGAAATCATTAAAGGTGAAGTTGACATGGGCCTATCAGCAGTGAGTTGGACAAGAGAGTTGTACGAGTGGTTCCTTAATCAGTGAAGCGAAGGTATCCCAAATGCACTGTAAAGTGCACCCCCTGCTCGCTGCCACAATCTGTGGGGACAGAATAGCAGGGAGATTACAGCGTAAAATCAGGTGCATGAAAATGTAGTTCTTATAACTCTGTTTTTTGTTATATTTCATTTTCTTTTTGTTTATTTATTTTTATTACAGTTTTATCTACCAAAAATTCTCATAGAGTTGTAATTTGCAGAGCAGCATCTGCATTTTGTTGTTACCATTTTTGATGCCATCAAGAAGAGTCGGTTCCTCAAATGGGATGTAATCCTAAGGATCCCCTGTATTGCTTGATTTTGTTAAATGAATTTGTTTAAAGAGATTTTGTATGTATATATGCTAAGACAAGGAATAAATGAAAAATTTGTGCTACATGATAGCATTCAGGGCACTGGCATAACAGCCAATGCACTACTCATCTATTTGCATGCTATCTAGTACAAGCCATTATATTTCTTGCATTTGATAAAATTTTATAATTATTGTGGAAACAAAGAAACAATTTTGCCAGAGCATTCGGTGGTTTTGAGGTGTTGACATGAATTTAGGAAATTTTTCCTGTAGCTATCATCATCCTGCATGACCAATCCAGAAACACTAGACTCACACACACGAGTAGTGGAGTGATAAATTACAATGGATATACCTAGGAGAAATTAAAATAGGTTATATACATTTTTTAACTAGTATTTTTGCATGCTTGAATGAAATTAATTATAAAATTAATTCTCTTTTGCATGATTGACAAAATGTGTGAATATTGTATCATGTATGATGTCCAGTCCTGCCAGTGATGGGCTTCATCTCAGTTGCATGTGAAAATGCAGTTTTTTTATTCGAGGATTTTATATCATTCTAGATATTTTGAACCAATGAAAAACTCTTACTGTAGTAACTAACGTAGGATTTGCTCACTTGATTTAAAATGCATGCCCGGTGTTGGTTCACCCCTGACAAACACCCTTTTAGTGGCTTTCAGGGTATTATGTCAATGTAAATTAAGTATAGTTTTACCCTTCCCTCTTGTAACATAGATTATAATAAGGGTGGATTAATATACTTGAAGAAACGCCTGTCTAATCAGAAATCATTTCATTAGTATGTAGATACAGGCCATTTAGTTGCACGTGATTCCAATATGTCTGCAACTTCATGGAAACATGTCTAACAAGTTTCCATGAAGTAGCAGCATTGTACCTCTTAGTGGCATGTAAGTACATGCAACCTATATGCATATATGGTAGTCTTTAACCCCCACCACACACCCCCACGTTGATTTTCAGGGTGTTGAGTGGATGTATGGAGGTACTGACTGACTGCTTGCAGCACATCATACCCACTGTCCAAAGAGCACTCATTAGGTTATTGAAAATGCTTAACTTAAATTCAATATATTACTTTTCCAATGGCATACCAAAGCATTACAAGAATGAGTATAACAGTAAAAATGTGTTATATCATGAAGATAATTTGGGGTTAAAGCTGAATGGCACTTTTTTGCTATGGCTCATTTAAAGGGTCCTAGTGAGGCTTATCCTGTTCTTTTAATTATTATATTTGATGGGCTGGCAATACCACTTAACATGTACTGCCATTCAATTGTTGACATATACTGGGAAAAAAGCAGAGTTCAAGTGGATACCAGGGTACATGGGAATAGTCGGCAACGAGAAAGCAGTCACAGCGCCTAAGGAGGCGCTGAATCGTGTGCAGGAGGATTCAGTACTTCTGAGGGCTGACGATTAAAGGCGACATTAAGGAACATAGCCCGAGATCAGTGGCAGGAATCATGGCATTCCGTTGATAATAACATGCTCCGATCCATAAAGTCTGACACATCTGCATGGGTCACTTCCATCAGGAGTTCTTGTATGGAAGAAGTTGCATTTGCTCGCGTGAGGATAGGGCATTGTGCTCTTATGCACTCGTATCTTGTCAGGGAGAAGAATCTGCCATGAAACCAAGAATGAGATACTGCACTCAGTGTGAAACACTTGTTGATGAAGTGCCAACAATCTCCATACGACTGAGGTTTAAAATTCACTGGGAGCGCACTAGTAACTTGTGTGATAAAGAGATAAAAATAAAAAATATCTTAAGCTTTCTAAAAGAAGCAGGTCTCCTTAATATGTTACAAATTATATAGATTTAAAAGCAGTAAATCCAAATAATATAAAATAATACTATACAGTATACACAAATAATATCGTAAAGGGTGCAAAATGACCATTTCTGTCAGATCACTCTTAATCCTAAACTACTTCCACCGAGTTCAATTAATGGAGTATATTCCACATAAGTCAATAATATACTTTAATGCTTAACATAGTTTTCAGGCACTTCATTGAATATTGTTACTAGCATGACACAGAAGCTGTGACACTACAAAGCATTTTTGTCCCTAAGTGAAATATTATCCTTTCCCAAAATATTTTATGTATCATGGAGAAGAATTAAAACTTTGAAATTAATATACTTTTATGATCATCAGTCACATAGAACATCTAGGTTCAAGGGTCATAGCTTACTAGGCAGGGGAAGGGGAAAATGAGAAGCTGGACTACAGGAGGAAATGGGTGGAGAGTTGGAGGGAGAAGGGAATTTGCCATCTCAGGGACTCGGATTGTTGAAAGAAATGCTGGTCCGTGAATGTTGGTGATCCTACACTTAATTCTTCCAACCAAATGCCGTGGAAACCTTCGGATCAACACTTAATATTGCACCTGGTGAAACACGCACCACATTTCCAAGGGAGCACCCTCTGGTGTAGTGGAGCAAAAATGCAAAACATTTACTGCTCTAGGTTTTACTGTGGTGGTGGCTGAAGATGGATAGGTGGTGGAAAAGGCTATTCAGGGGGTGCCAAGTCATTAAAGAATTTAAAGATGTCTCCATGGTGAGCCTGGCGGTGTAGATCAGGGAGGGACATTAGACCAAGGGGAAGTTAATGTAGCAGTATAATTTTCTGTTTAAGTTTGTTAATATTAACCAAAGTTAGGTGGATCCTGGAAAGATAGAGGTGCAAGGATTAAATGCATAATCATATTATTTAATGATTTATTTCATTTCGTATTTGTATGACTTGTTTAAGTTTTGCACTCTGTGACAGTAATATTGGACATATTTTATTTGCAGCGAGAGAATGTGGAAATGTTTTTGAAGGGATGCATTTCCTATGGCCTTAAATCACAGGATCTCTTCCAAGTGAATGACTTGTATGAGCATAAGAACTTATATATGGTGAGTATAATCAAATTCTGTCTTACGTTTGGGTATTGATGAACCGCTTTAAGATTCTTTTTCTGATTGCCTAAATCTGCTTTTTTCAGGTTGTGGATTGCCTCTTTGCCCTTGGTGGAATGGTAAGTTGAATCAGGATATAAATATTTTCACTTATCACTTAGTATTTTCTCTAATACATTTGGTATGCATTTATACCTGAAAGATTCACGGTATCAAAAAAAAATAGCCAATGGCCATCTTCTAGTCCCTCTTTTTGCAGTCTAATTTGATCTACAGCATGAACACAGAATTTTGTAGTTGTGTCTGATTGTATTCTTATCCTTGGTGACTCCTTTTCTTCAAATGCCTGTGCCTGCAACAAAAATCAAGGAATTTAGCTATTGACAAGTTTACATTCTTAGGACTGTGGATTTATAACACTGAGTCATTAAACTTTATTTAGACTAAAATTTATGTAAGGATGTTGAAACGAATAAAGTTGTAATACAATGATGCAATCTCTGATTGACACTTTTTAATGCACTCTTAGAAGAGACAAAGAAGCAGAGAGGAATCAAAAGAATAAAAATAAATGGTGAAGAAATTAACATGCTCCCCTTTGCATATTACATCACCATCTTTTCTGAAAATGGAGAGGACCCTCAGGCCTCATTGAATATGGTGAAACAAGGCCTTTGAGAGTACAACATGATGTTGAATAGGAAGAAGGCCAGTGTTGTGGCATGTGGAGGAGAGTGTTAAAATGTTAGCTATGTATATGCTACAAGGAGGAAAGCAAGAATAAGTGGAATCGTTTGCTTACTTTGCAAATAATACTACTTGGGATGGGAGGGGCATGGCGGGCATTAAGTGCAGAATAGCTCAAGCTAAGGAGGCATTCATGATGAAGGGATCACTAATTCACTCTAAAAGAATGCAGTTCAAAATGAAAGGAAGCAGGCAGTGAAAAATTTTATTTGTATTCTGGCTCTTTGTGTGTAAGGGACAGGGAGAAACAGAAAAGTTGATCCGACAAGCATAAAAGCCATTGAAACCTGATGTTGGCAAATGGATGCTAAAGATGAAATGGAGAAGAATATAAAAGATCTGGGGGAGAAAGGTATGTATGGAGTAGAGTGCGACAGAGAAGAGGAGCAGGTAGAGTGGAAGCACCCTGAGTTGTAATGGATTTTGGCAAGGTTGTAAGTGAGAGCGAAATAGAAGTCAATATGGCTCAGGGCAGCAAGGGATGAGTGTGTGGGCCAACTAAAGGGATTGAAGAAACAAGTATTTACTGGTATCAGCTTTACTGGCAATGAATGGGAAAGAATGGAGAGCTCTGCATTTAAATGGTCTTAAGATTGAAATACACGATGAATGGAAGAATAAAATAAGAATATTCAAAGAAACCGAGGCAACTAGCATCTTCAAACTGTACAGTACTTCCATGATTGTATTAATAGCTTTCCCTCTGCTTCTGATTCTAAGATTAGCTGATGTATAAAAGGTCTGGTACATTGTTAAATAACACGCATTTTGGTGGAAAAATAGTGTGCACTGCATTCATTCATGTGACATAGGTAGTATTCGTAGTGTCTTTCCTTGCAGATACCTGGTGATGGCCTTGTGGTTGAAATGCATTGTGCGCAACAGTAAAAATGTTGTGGAGTAGTGCTGTATTTGTTAGTGTTTGAGTATTGTATCCCTCCACTACTACTCGCTGTACAAAGGCACCTTTAATTAACTTCCTTTTTAGTGTCTATATCTGTGCTACATGGTATTAACCTTTATCAGATGAAAGAGAACTTTAGTTCCCACTATTTAAATAATTTTTCCAAGCATTCTGGCCCACAAAACCATGAGCAGGGATTTAGGTAAACTCCTGCTTTTAAAGGTTAATATATGAAATAAGAGATAATTTTAACAAATACACAATGCATTATCTTCATTCCCTCCAGATTATCCCCTTATGTCATAAATTGGTCTCTTGGTAATTATCTGCTTTTAATTAAAGGATTTAACTTCCTTTTGTTCATAAGGAATTTTCCATTTCAGCTGCACCGTTGTCACAATGGACTTCTAAAAAGCCAAAAACCAATATATTTAATATCATTTTTCTCCCCTTGTGAGAATCAAAGAAAAATTTTATATGGACCATAAATAAGTTTTCTTTGTATTGTGGTGCGTTAACAAATGAGATATCAATCATGCCATGAGCATGGTAGCATAGGTTAAAAAAGGAACCTACAGTGGCATTTTCTGGCTAGGTGTTGATCCCCCTTAACAAACTGAAGACAAGATTGCTCTGGCTCTTCAAAGAACCATGTTATTATTAGTAAACATCAGGGGGTGTATAGAACAAGAGACTGATCAAAATCCTTAACTTTGAGGCAGAATATTCAGCAAGGAATCGGTTACCAAAAAATCTACCATCTGGTGTCATCATTCATCAATATGTTGTGTTCATCGTCAATCATACTGCTTCTCATTCAGAAATGATGGTAGTATTGAGTCGGAAATACCAGGTCAACAGGAACATTGATAATACACTTTTGTTGAAAATCCAAATAGTGGTCACTTAACCTTTTAGTGTGCAAATCTGAAATTAAGGTGGCACAGACAAATTTTTTCTTATTTTTGCATAATTTTATTAACTATCAATTTTTGAGGGATAAGTTGCGTAAAAATTTCTAGTGAGTAATTTTCATATCACTTTACTCTGAAAGTCTTATTGCAGGACGTGTTTTTACTAAAAGACATAAAACTTATCTTTATTTTCGCAGAGCTATTTGGAACCACGGACAGTGTAAGGAAAATCTGATTACTTTAAATCATAATTTTGTTTTTAAAATGATATCTTTGTATGAAAATCATGAAAACACTGACCAATACACACCTACTCCATACTCCTGACACCAAGTGTTTTATATCTTCCTGCGCTTCTTCCAATGCTGTATATTCATGGCACTCTCTCTGCGGCTTGGCCCTCTTCTCTGTGGGTGGGATGAACTCCAGGTAGTATTGTAAAATAACGTTCTTTCCCAAAACCTGATCTTACACCAATTGAATCAATTTTGTGCAAGGGATCATCAGGGTTAGCAGCATCATTATTACAAAAATGCAAAAATCAAAGAATCCCCATTAATATGTATATAGATGGTATTTCCCAATAATTGCCATTTTCATCAGTAGATCTTTTGACCAGTAGTCAATTGAATGCTTCATCATGTGCAGCATCAACATTGTCAAGCCAGAAAACATGCAAATAATATTTAGTACAATCATGCCAACGGCACATCATGGAAAACTGTGACAATGGCTGTGACCCAGTACAATTACTGGCATGGTGATAATTTTTGCTCACTTTGTGTTCATCAGTGCCACTGTTGAAGAAAGTCTCGAAATACTCCAACACATTTTTTTTCATTACAAATAATGAAATCATGGCTTATTCCAGAGCTTGCAGAGCCAAAGTTCCATACCGGTGGCACAAAATTTTGTCTGCTCCCCCCCTCGAAGATAGAATTTGGGCTCTCTCCTCTTGTCTCATCTTCACTGGACAAATCAACAGCATCTTCTATGTTTTCTGTACTATCTTCAATTTCTAAAGAAAAACTTCTTAATCGCTGAGTTCATCAAGAATAGGCATAAAATCTCATGAGTAAAATGGTCCTTTCCTACGGTGGGACCCTGCGATGAATCAGTGTGACTTTCTCGTGACATTTTTCAATGGTTACCGAGGATTCCTGGTAGTTGGTGAAGGGCAATGAAAAGGAGAGGACTAAAAAATGTCCATATGACATACCCATAGTGTGTCGGAGTAATAACAACAATGTGTTTTTATTGTTAACAAAGGATATGCATGTACATATATAGGACCTGCCAAAAGAATTAGTTGGAAAAGATATCAGGTAAATTACATCAATCACAAATAACATTTCAAAAATTACAGAATTTGATTAGCATGAATAAGGTTTTCATCAATAGAATAAAAACAGTGGTCCAGGAGATATTGTTGTAACTTAGCTTTGAACTTGCTTGGTACCTAAGTGACGTGGGTAGTTTATTATTATTTACACTATTCATGGTGATAGACTCAGTATGGCAGAGAGTGAGGCTGTGATGTCTCACTGCTAATATCTCATGTCTTCTTCTGGTGAGGTAATCATGAATATCAAGATTCTTACCAAGGTTTTTAACTTGGTTTAAATTTCCTAATGAACATTGCTGCACAGAGTAGAGCTATACCTACTTCAAATCACTAATGGGAGCAGTCTGATATCGGCATTGCTTTCAGAGGATGGGAGCAGTTAAAGAGTTAATAACCCAACTGTTTCAGATGAAAGCCTCTCTGTTCTTGAGAAATTAATACCATGACTGTATGCTTCCAAAGCAAAAGTTCCCACCTCCTATGAAAATCAGAATGATTCATAAACGTATTTTGCAAATAAAATGATGAATCACCCAGCTAATGGTTATTTCACTTAATGCACCTCAAAAAGATTTAAATGCAAACAAAATCACCCATCTCAATTGTCAACAACCTGTTTAGTCATTAGAATTACAGTGACAGTTCGTTGATGCTACATCTGCACCATCTAGTGAGAAAAAAATGTGAAGACTACCAGAATGCTTGTATAAGATTGGAGCACGTTTTAATTTGCTCACAGTCATTCACACAGTGTTGCAGTCTCCTCGCAAGTCGTCACTTTACACGGTGCAATTTTTGTTGTGCGAGTGTCCTTGCAGCATCCTGCACAGTTTCAATGGCTCTATAGAACAACAAGAAGTGCAATGAGCATATAAAGTATCAATGTTTCTTAGAGGCTGATCTTTCCTTTGTAAGCAGCTAACTAGTAAATCTAATCCAGTAAAATAGGTATCAACCAACATTTTTGCAATGAATGCAAATTGCAATGAATCCTTGTAAAAGACATTTGGTACACATTTTCTAATTTGTTGTCCAAACCTAATTCTTTTTAAAACATTCTAATTCCAAGTAAGGCTACATGCTAGAGAAGAAGATAAGTTGCACTTCCAATCTTGTTGTCAGATCAAAATCAGGGGTGCCCACAGTGTAATAATTTTAGACTTTACTTGAAAATGCTGAGTTTAACTTGATAGTTAAAGAAAAGAGCACATAAGTGAGACAATGGATTTAATTCTATTGGAGTTGATTCCAAAAAAGTGAAATCTGATGATAGAAGAATAAGAATTTAAGTAGTCAGGTTGCATGTGGAAAAAATCTTTATTTTTACATATCCACCATATTTGCTATCCACCTTCAAAATTTATTTTGTACTTCGCATCAAGATGAGGGGATGAAATTCTGTGTATCATTTTACACTTCCATTAGCTAACTGCATTTTTTGTTTGTGCAGACAGGCATGAAAGGATAAATCCAAAGAACTTATACTGCAAGTGTTAACCCTTTCACACCGGCGCACTTCTCATGAAAATTTTCTCTGTGTACGGAGCTCCTTTGGAGAGTGTGCAGTCCTATGCGGGGACCTCACGAAGGGAAAACCCTTCTGGAGAGGCGACGCCACCCTTCCGTCCTCCCTCTCAGGAACTCTTGTCCCTTTCCTGGGCAAAGGATCTCGACTTTTCAAGTTATAAACTGATCCTTTCACAGCATGTGGTTGCGGTCAATTAATTGTGGTCAGAGTTGTAATTTTTAAACAATCTTTTGTTGCAAACTTGAATGCATTTTGAGTAAGAAAATCTCTGGCTACCATGGTACATATATGCAGTATATACCAGATGCTTGGCTCGAAAGGGTTAGTTCTTTTCTATCCAGTATCCTCAATCTGGTTATCCCTTACCTTGTGGGTATCCTCATTTTAGTGAAAAAAAAACTCGGAATATGGTAGAAACAACTATGAATCTGCCAAAAATCTTCGATATTTTTGCTGAAAACATTATAAATGAACCTTGAAATTATGGAGAACAGACCTTATAAGCAGAAAAACTTGAAGCGGGGATGTTATACGCAGGATTTTTAACAAAGAAAAGATTGAAATTTTTTGGGAAAACAGGTGACCAACCTTATATGCGGGGAAATGTTATATTGGGTGGACCTTATATTGGGGTTATACTGTATCTCTGTATTCAGAATTGATTTATGTATTATAAAAAGGATGATTTATCATGGGGCTAAGTTCTCTGGAAGTGTGCTAGCCTACAAAATTCAATTAAAAGTTCTGCTTTCTGCCCCAACCCATTGCGTGAAGAGGTATGTTGACTTCCATGCTATGGAAACTTCCAGAACCAGAAGTGAGTGTGATGTGTGTGAAATTGGGTGGTGAAATATTTATTGAGTTGAAAAATCATTGAATGTAAAAGACTTGTTAGAGAAAAGGATGTCAAAATAGTTAGTAGAGGTTAGAGAGGGGTAAATTACCATAATTCTTAATTGAGGTAAATTACTGTGGTAAATTGCGGTAATTTTCGAAAATTACCGTAATTTTCAGGTAATTTTAACTTTTGAGCTGCAAATCCTTATCAGAGGACTCAAAACGAAATCAAATAGCATTGAGATATAAATGCCGACTCTTATATCAAACATATCACGACGTTTATCTATTATAACTCATTTAAAAAATTAAAACGAAGTTGGCAGCAACACGCAATTTGCCTCTCTTTTGTCACACTATGAGAAATTTTCATTCCAAAGACATACCTCTGCGCAATGTGCATTTGTTAATTTACTCTGAATTAATTGGAATTAATCATGGACACAATGTAAGCAAAATCGTTTTAGCTTCTTAATTTATAATATCACCCGTTCCAATGGTTTCTTCGTGAGGAAGAAATTTTCTGAAAAAGACCTTTTCTGAAAATTACCGTTTATTACGGTAATTTTCAGGGGTGTTGGTAATTTACGAAAAATACCACGCTAATTTACCAAGTAGCCCATCTCTACTAGATGTACAAACAGAGACTATATAGTGTTATTAGGGGAAAATATGTCTTCCCCTGGGGATTAAATGGTTTTAGTCATCCCCTCTGATGTATGAGTTATATTCATTATTGTGGTTTGTGGGGGGGGATTGAGAAAAGTAACAATTCAGATCCCCTTTCAGCTACAGGAAATATTCTGCCAACTAGACTGACAGCTTCTCTGTAAAACATGCCTCAGTATAATTACAGCTGTAAAAAATAGCTGTAGCATTTGCGAGTTAATTGTATTTATGTTCTACCACATGCAGGTTTGGAGTGAATGAATGTTGTTTTTGGGTTTTTATGAATCGATTCTAAGATGCCCAATGGATCCTATCAAGGTTCTCAGTATACAGTGGTGTAGTTAATTGTCACGCAACTGTGGTGTCGGAGAAAGTAATTGTATGGAAAGATTTTGAAAGCTCTAACATTTTGCTTGTAATAGAATTGGTTCTCATCAATTGTTCCATGTTAGTTGCCTCATTATATAGCCTACTCTATGTAATTGTTTCATTGTGTTATGTGTATTCTATACCGATTCCATTGTTTCTAAGTACGATTGATAGTTAGAATGTTTGAATTTTGCTTTTAATATTTTTTGAGTGATTATATACAGTAAATCAAATCATATCAATACTGAATTAATCCTCAAATTGATGTCTTTTTAGGCTCAAAAGAAGCATTTTCAGGGTCCTGCCCTGGGTGTGAAAGTCGCTGATGAAAATAAGAGGGTATTTACAGCAGAGCAACTAGCAGAGAGCAACAAAATTATTGGACTTCAATATGGAAGCAATAGAGGTGCCAGCCAGTCTGGAATGACAGCTTTTGGAAATACTCGACAGATTCTTCCTGATGGTAGATAGTCTTAATGCTAGTATTTTTGAATGATTTGATTTCATTCATTTGTTTTTATTTTTGTACCTATCTGTTTATATTCTAGCTCAAATCATATATTTCTTTATGTTATCAACTTTTGAATTAACTTGTCCACTAAATTTTGCTTGTTCTAACCTTTCATGAATGCCATGTAAGTAAGGCTTAAGTTTATTTATAAATAGTTTTTCACTTGAGAAACTTGATTATTGTACATATGTATCTTCAGAATTACAAATTTAGTGTGTATAGTATACCTGAGCAAGTTATTTCTCCAGCAAAGTATCAATTATGCTCACGTTAAACTATCCCTATAAAGCACCTCCTGCAGTAGTTCTAATCACTTTCAAAAAGATACATTATGTCATGGGAACAATGTAACATCTGTGATTCTGCATTACAGCTTGTAAATGTTAAATGATGGCTTTCTTCAAGTTCTCAGTTTCTTCCTTGATAGGTGTTTTATTGGCTGCACTTAAATGTCCCATTTTGTCTGTAAATGTTATGGGCATGTTAAAAATATTTCCATACGTATTTCCAATCAATCGTTAGTACAATTAATTATGTTTAAGATCTTAATAATTGGTACTGTGTCTCCTCTGTGATTTTATGCACTTCACTGGCATAATGGCCTATATGATTCTTCCAATCTGAAGTTCAATCACAGTCTCCTCCCATTGTAGCACTTAAGAGGGAAAGGCTTTTTCTCTGGAAGGAAATAGCCCTGTTATTATGAAATTCTTAGTTTTTTCTCACAATATGAAAGGAAGCCATCATCTTTTTAAATGCTCTTATTCAAACTAGTATTATGTGCCATAATACTGGAAGTACTTTCTATTTAAAGTTGCACTCTTGTACGGGAATTGTTGACACAGTATAACAGATAGCATTAGAATTCCCATGAAAATCCAAGATCATAGATTTTATTGGAAATCGTTAACATTAGTAGTAATGAATTTATTGTAAACATGTGTACAATATTTTTGCTGATATCTTTTACGGTAAATGACCAAATTTTCTCAGGGAATTCAAATCCCTCTGAAGTCATTAAATCTCCTGATCAGATGTTATTTTTGGAGGCACCCATTTTCATGTATCCAGACCTTTTGCCTGCGTTGAGCTGGATGATGGTGGAACCATTTCCTCACTACTCATGCATTGCTCTGGTGGAGTGAAATTTCACCGCAGCATAATGGGTTAAAAATTTATTGACTTGAATATTTAGGCAAATGTCATACTTGATGACAATCAAACCCATTGATATAATTTATAATGTTGAAGTTAAAGCTGAAAACTAACATTACAGTGGTTTTATATTTTTATAACATTGCTGGCAAATAGTTTATTTAAGAGTGATACACGAGTTAAAAAGTTTTGAGTGAGTTTCGATGTTCTGAAATTTATTACTTTCCATGGAGGAAATATAGCAAAAAAATGAATTCATTTATGTCAATTAAATGAAAGCTGCCCCCTATGTTGATGCCAAATTTGTCTGAATGTGAATTAGATTGATACTGGATGTTCAGTTTCCTTTTCCCCTAAAACTCCACTGTTCACGGCTTCATTGGTGAGATGCTGAGAAAAAATTTTCTCAGGATTTGAAAAATTGATCCCATTTGATAATGATTCATATGATCCACTCGATTAAAAAATCTGTCATGTTGATAATGTATTTGTTCTCAAATACTATCACAATAGGTTAACTTGAAATTTGAAACTTGATGTTTTGAATTTAACATTTTGAATCAATGATCTTCCATTAAAGAGAATGAGTAGTCACCACCAGAGCTTAATGCTGTTATTCAGTTCAATAATTTTTAACTTTTTTCTTAACTTTAAATTGTTATCATTGGCTGTTTAATTCTCTTTATCCACTGTGAATACTTGGATTTTATCAGTGCTAAGAGTAGACAGTATTCTCATTCTCTTGTTATTTATTTCAAACTATTGTGTCCCCCTCTTGAAGGACGTGACTGTAATGATTCTTTTTAATCCATTATTCTTGATGCCATGATGAACCTTGGCCTTGGGTGTGCTGTAACCAACTAAATCCTCTACTGATACTGAGCTGAATGGCTGCTATGCTGATGACTATCATTTTATAAGGAAATGGTCTTATGTAAAATACTGAATACTGTTTTGTGCAATGATAATTATTGAAATGAATATTTTTGCTATTAGAGTGAGAATTAAGCCTTCAAGACCTGGTTTCACTGGCTACAATCTACATTTTTTTACTAATGGTTTCAAAATTTGACCTCTGCTAGCGTGTTCTGAATGAAATTCAGTGGTAAGGGGTAAATTTGAAAAGTTAGTTTTAGACAGATGCCTATCTAATCAGGAACAGTTTGGCTTAGAATAACAACTAATATTTTTATACTTATTAATATTATAGATTGTGAGTGAATAAAGGTGTTGTAGAATAAGGCACACATTTACTTTCATTTTTTGTATTTATTTAGCCAAGTGCAATGTATTGCTAAGCACAGCTATAGAGTAAGCTTAACCAGATGTGATAAATCATTGTAAATTTATTCTCATGCTAAAGCCTGAAGAGTATGTAAAAAAATGTGTTTTGGTAGTTAAATTTGGAATACTGAATGCAAACAGTGTAAAGCCAAACATACTGCTTATGGCTAAGCCATTTAATGCCATTCAACTTGTTACCCATGTATTTTTTTAGTGTTTACCATATGTGGAAGTATGAAGTTGTGTTTTTACCCTCAACCAGTGATATTTTGGTTTTACCATTCACTCCATGGTATGAGAACTAAGGGTGTAATGATTTGGCAGCATTTTTTTCTTTTCAAGTTAAAACCTTAAGCATAAAAATATTTGTGGAAAATACTCTATTACCTGGTCTTGATTTTTGTTATTTCATCATCATTGGTCAACAATCCTAGGATTAGTTTGATGCAGCTTTCCACTCTATTCTTCTGTCGGCCAACCTTTTCATTGAGACGTAATTCTTCTCTTTTACATCTTTCACAATGAAAATAAATTTATTTGATAATTACAAAATTCATAGGCATTGAATTAATTAAAAAAATCACATGTACAACTAAGGAAATTATATTTGCTCAAATGATATATTTTAACTCTAGTTTTATGCCATGATTTGAACTACCTGGAAATATTGTGGAAATTCCTCCAGTATGGACATTTATTATAAATTTGCTGAATTCCATGAAAGCACTTCGAAATGTTTATAATTTACTAAAATTCTTTACATTGGTCAGTTTATGAGATATAATGTGCTTGAAAGAGGGAAACTGCATTCAGTTACAGTGGTAGCATACATATCAGGAAATTTATTGCACTACTAATGAATGTTTTGCAATAGGCTTTGGATCTGTACCATGTCTCAGCTTTCATTATGGTAGTTTTGCGATCATGCACTCTAGAGAAGCTCTTGATTTGGAAGAGACATGTCTGCGAGTGAGAGTTGGAGTTTTTTACAGTATTTGATGTGAACCTGTTAGGTTTTTATCAGCATTCCCTTCTTATAAGCAAATTTATTTCATTTTGACCACTATATGTGCTAGCTACTTTAGCTCTCGATGTCAGTGGCAAAGGTATTGTATGTTTTATACCCCTCATTTTCACCTGATGTTGCAATGAATTAGGGTTAATGAGAGGACATCATGTGACCACTCATGCATTGTATATTTTCTGATTCTTATTTGATAACATTCTCTGGTAAATAATAAAATGATGGGAATTAATTTTCACGTGTGAAATTTTGTAATGAAGATTGATGGGCAAAATATTTTGTTTATAATTGAAGGTAGTTTTTATCCTATATTTATCCCTCGGGGCATTGGAAGCTCCTCTACTTTAAGCTGACTGACACACCCTGGGAGCATGAGACAAACATATCAGCAGGTAGCAGTGCTTATCAATCCTAGCTCACGGTGGCACTTGTGAACTAGGATTCAAGGTAATGCATTACTAATGCAAGCACTCAGCCTTGAGTCATGGTTTGAGACAACCGAACAAAGCCTGTGCTTTGTTGACCATCAAACTCCATATAGGCAGGCCGCTTTGGCACACCCCTAGCATTCCATCTTCCTGAGTCATCATCAGAAAGTACACTACTAGCTCAAGTAGGTGCAGCATGCCTCACTGAGAATGATCTGGTCCTCGGCATAGAGATGATAGATATGGTTGTGAATACTAATGCACCTCCTCATCGGAATATGAGATTCTCAGCCATGAAAAATTAAAATTGCCTGCGACAGGCGAGATTAGTGGAAATTATACATGTTTATAATAAAACAGGATAGCACTTTTTCCGCGGTTTTTATGTTGGCATGACCCGTTTCAACCGTTAGGTCATCATCAGGTACCTGATGATGATGTATGTACTTAATGATGACCTAACGGTCGCAATGCGTCGTACTGTCATAAACTCCATGTAAAAAGTGCTATCTTGTTTTATTATAAACATGAAAAATTAGCTTTTGTTGCCATGATAAATGTCAAAATTGGAAAGATAATTGAATCCTTGTGCTCAAAGGAAATGTAGTAAATACACAACCTATTTGATATTTTGCCATGGCCATGTTCCCTGCCTCATAGGTAGACAGAGCCTATGTTCGTCGTTTTCTTTCATCCTAGACAATCCTAGGGTGGAGAGGACGGCAACGTCCTATCCCGCCCAGGTAAAATAAAACTCAAGTAAGTAAGTAAGTAGAGGATAGGTGTTCCTCTCAGTAAAGACAAAATGAATACTGGGAATTGGATCTTATTATTAATACTGTTACTTCTATCAGGATCCATAAAACCTCAGGCATTCAGACTTTGAATTGTAACCAAGTCCCACACCAATCAGTCCAAGTATTTTAACACCTGTTTTCCTGCGTTCAAAGGTTCTGCTCTATAATCGATGTTGAACTGATCCAGGTGACTCTCGGGTAAAGTGATGTGGGAATAGGTCGATGTAGATGGTTAGGTGAGTGTTCATACCTGCTCATAGTAAATAAATCGTAGATCTCTAACTACCCAACTCCTGGATCCATGCATGTGGCCATTGATTTGCATTACATCCTGTCCAATTGTCAGAAGTTCCAATGGTACTCTTGTTGGTGCAATACAGTTTTACCCTTGATCCTAACAAAATCCATCCCTAGAAAGTACCCTGGTTGAAAACTTTTCCAGAGAAATGTGTGAGACAGTTTTTGAGAATAGTGTAAGAAATGGTATAAGGTTTTTTTTTACAAATTTCTCACACATCTTGCCAGCAACAAAAATAATTTATTTGTCCTGAGATTTGTAATACAAATACATTCAAATGTAGGGCATGTCAAAGAGTAAATTATAAATGTTATAGTTTCATATTGTGACTCAGTCACACGGGGGGTGGGGGGATATGGGAGGGTTCGAGGTGCACGGGCTGAAATGCGGGAAAGGTTGGGGGGGGGGAGCGTGGGTGACCCCAGGCACCTGGGTTGGGAGGTGGAAAGGAGGGTAGGGAGAAGGTGTGGGGGAGGTCCTCCGATGACTGGAGTGGATGCCGAGAGAAGGAAAGCTTTGACACGAATTTCGTGAATTTACGTTTAATGAAATCACACACAAAACAAAAGCAAGAATGAAAAACAGTGATTAACGGAGTGACTAGTCACGCAAATACAGAAAAAAAACTGAACAACAAAATGACTTTGGTGAAACTGGTCTTTAGTCTATCAAAGTCAGGTACCCTCAAAGAGAAAAAGAAATCGAAACAATGTATGGCATCCCTACTGAAAAGCACGCACCCAATCACACGTCGGGGGGGGGGGAATAGGAATGAGATCTTCTTCACTTTGGGGGAGGGCAGTTCTGGGGGGTCGGGCCGAGCTACTTATCGGGCCTCTGTCGTGCCGAGGGCTGAAATCTCGCTGGCGGCTCCTCCTCCAGGCAAAATACCAGACTGCAAATGCACCTTCTTCAACCTCACCGGAAGCAAATCCCTGATATGCTGAGTCGAAGAATGGGAACAACCTCCTTTCCTCTATCACATCAGCAATTCTTTTCCCATTGCTCAGGGGCAGGGCCACTTCCTGTTGGACTACGTGCAGATGTTTGCAGTATGGACACCGATCTCTCCCAGCGTTACGGCCTCGCGGCACGACGGATTAACTTCTTTCTCTCTAGGGCGGCTTAACCACCCGCCTTATATCCGTCGCTGGGGAGGGGGGTTTCTCCTGCAATTGGGGGGGGGACTCCAATCCCGGGGGCTGCCGAGTCGTGTCGGTCCGTGCTCTCCGTGGGTGGGGGAGGGAGAAGGAGGGGGTGGTCTCTTTTCTTTCTTCTTAGGGTCACTCTCGAGGCATTCAAGGGCACACACCGGAGGGGTTGAAAACACGGGGAATCAGGGGATGTGGGGGGGGAGGAGGATGAATCACGCACTCAGACCATTACTTAAGGAATTTCAGGCATGCAGAGCCATCAATAACTGGCCTAGACCACATTTTGATTCATACACATGCTTCACATTAAAAAAACATACCCTAAGTCGAACAGAACAAAAAAAATTTAACTCTCCTTCCCTCAAGCACCCATATTACTTATGTAATGTGACGGGCCAAACGGCAACGGTTACAATATATGTATTCCTTTATGGATTAAAAGTTTTTCTTTTAGTAAAGATGTCAATACATTTTCTTAAAGTCTCAGTTTTATGCGTACATTTGATCTTGTTAGGAAGTTGGGTGTTCAGCCTTATACTCATACCTTTTGGGCCATAAGCAGAATTGCAAGTTCAGGATGGCTGTGGAGGTGGGGAGAGACATGCAGGAGAGGGGACTTTGAGACATAGGTGGTACAAACAGTCCAAGGAACAGTCATCTCTGCTAGCTGGTCAAAAAAATCACCTCAGCATAGCTGTTGTGATTCTGTCTTCTGCGGTGAACGAGGCAACTTGGTAACGACTGTGTGCCGTTGGGGGCGTGGATGGCGTGAATGAAATAGTTTTTAATCACTGCCTTTGTGTTTTGAAAGAAAAAATAAAAATAGCCTGTAATTGCGTAGTTATTTGGATTTTTGTTTAAATTTGTGTGTGTGCGTGAAGTCAATCTCGTCAGTTGAGCTGGTGCATTTTTTTTCCTAATGACACAACACCTGACATTTCGTCCATGCCGTTCACTGGAAGCATACTTAGAGAACACTTCTCATTCACGATAGAAAAAATAATCAGAAACGCCAAACATTATTTCGATATCTATAATGAAAAACTATAAATGCAGGGAAAAATAAATTTTGTACAGAGAAATCGTTAATTAGAGGGCACCTCAATGTTTATGTCCAGGCACGGACTCTGTTCTACAGAGGTTTCACAAGTATGGAGGCTCATTATGGGAGGTTTTTCTCCGTGCATTGTGCATGGTAAGGTCCCGGTACCAGGGCTATGACTGCATAATAGGGAGGTTTTCGTAAAATTTCATTATAGGGAGGCCTCACTGTATATAAAGTGATACTTATTTCATGAAATGAACTTTTTAAGATGATCACAGGGATGCCACAAAACCCAGGGCTGAATTTTTTAAGAGAATTATTAAAGATATTAGTCAATCCTGAGTCTAAGCAGGGAAACAAGTAAAGTATATGTGCTTGGAATCAGAGGGTGATCAAAGAATTGTATGGCACCATGTGCATTTGATGGGGTAGGTAAAAATCATTTGGACATGATGCCATTTTCGAGTAATTGGATATAGTTGGAGTTCTTGTCATATGTTTAGGGTACTCTGGTACTTTCATTATCTTCCAGAGTTCTTTTGATTTGTTGTCAGTATTAGAAATGTGAAGGTTATTGAAGGATTTTTTTAATTATATTTCAATGTTCGGTGATATTTTCTTTAGGGTTAAAAATATCAAACGATCATTATGAGTTTTGTTTATGAAAAAAACAACTGCATCTTTCATTTGCTTAGCTGATGCATTGCATTGGCAACCCAATGGTTTTTGTGTTAAGTCAGTGAGTTTGGGTTTCTTGTATTTCTCAAAATTAGGGGAAAGCAGGTATCAAAGTAGTGGTCAAACCTTTCCTGAGCTCTGAGAAATCCCTAAGGAATTCATGAGACAATTCAGGACAAACTAAGAAAGTCCTAGGCAAATAATGATGCATTCCAGGTCAAACTATGACATTCATTTTATTCATTATAAAATTAATTTAAATTCTTTACAATTCATTCATGAATTTATCAGTTTTAAAAACTTCAAATTATGTCAAAAATATTTTTTTATGTAGCTCTAAGGTATGTTGATTCCAATTACAGACCTAATTGCTACTTCTGAGCCTATGACACTAATGACATCATGAATGTTTCACTCCTACCTACCTGTCCTTATTCATGATACTGCAATATGTATGCTTTATTTTGCTCCAAGGGTAAACATTAAGTGAGAAACTGAAGATGACAAAAATACTGGGTAAGTTAATAGTAATTCTGGAATTCCAGATCAAAATAGGGATTGGGTGTGGATGTTGCATATTTGAAGAGGGCAAATGACAAAAAAATGGGAAAAGGAGTATGAGTAGTGGATAGCACAGTAATGCAATAAGGCTAGCAAACAAAATTGAAGAGAGGTCTCCGCAAGAGCTGCATCATTTAGGTGTCGCTGGATTTACACTGAGGTGGAGGACTCCTTGAGCAGGAAGCATAAGTGCTTAGAAAATGACTATTTATACCATGTTTAACGTAGGAGACTTCCTGAGCTGTAAGAATTGTCATTGGCAATTATTATATGTTTTCCAGAGCTTAGGGACTCTGAAACACAGCTGTAATTTCAAGTAGTGGATATTTCCTGTGTCTTGCTATGTAAACTGTACCTGTTACATCAGCAATAATGCTGTTGCAGTCCCAGCATTTCTCTTCTTTTTCAATTATTTTATTAAATTTTTTGTAAATTGGAAATTCCCAATCCAAAAGTGTGTAAACATTTAGTGGGGTGTGAATTGCCATTAATGAATTATGTTTTCTTTGATGGAGGATACTGCCGTATATCTAGGATATAAGGCACTTTGCCTGTGTGATAACTGAAAAACAAAGGAGAAAGATGGATGAAAAATGTATTATAAATAGAAAATATGCATTGAGAGGGTAGGCCAGGAACCTGGACCCTGGCAATATCCAAGCTGGATGTCATTTGGACATATACCTATTTGGCAACTTTGGATATTGTATGCATACATACAATGGTTTTGTATTGAAAGTGGATATTGTGTAGATATTATGTTTGGACATTATAGATGTATAGATATTATCTGCTGCTAGGGTAGTTTTAAAGTATTGAGTTTCCAAACCATGGTATTTAGACCGCACTAAGGTGACCAGCCTTAGTGGTAGTGATCGATAAGGTAGGTATACAATCTTAACCCTAAGGTGCATTTTCATGTTGGGCCAACATAGTTTAATGTCGGTTATGTGTCGGCCCGACAGGGGATACCGATGTTGGCCCAGTACATATTTGAATGATAACGTTTTCCAGCAGTAAAACACCATTGGCCTCGAATGTTAGGATGGTGTCAAAATGATGTTGCTCTTGTGTCGGAATTTTGTATGTCCACTGCTGGAATGGTTGTTTGCCAGTGGGAAAATGACATTGGGTGCATTTAAAAATTGATATCAATGGTGGGAGACAGTAAGGAACATGCAAAAAAATATATAAAGTCAAACAAGCAGGGACATAGTTATGACCTCTGGAGGCCCCTTACGGAATCTAGAATAACAGCTTGACAGACTTTTCCTTGCATATTAAGAGAATACATAATGAGCACAAATATCTATCACTATTAATACTCTGCTATTAGGTGCCAGGTTACTTACCACTATATTTACATTTTCTCTCTCATGAGGCCCTCGGCTGCATACTGTAATTACGGCCCTGTATTGCGGCCGTGAGCTGAAGAGGCAGGGAAATGTTAAAGTGAAAATAATGAAATTGATTGTAAGAAAAAACATGGGAAAGAAACAAACATTCATGGTAAATGCAAACAACCAACACGAGAAGAAAATTAAACTCCATATATTAAATATGTGGAAGATGTCTACGAAGATATAACAGAAGCTCTAAAACAGGTAAGAGGAGGATAAAACCTGATTATTTTAGGAGACTGGAATGCTGCCATCAGCGAAGGTAAAGATGGAAGAATAACTGGGAAATATGGATTGAGAAACCAAAATGAAAGAGGAGAAAGACTACTGGAGTACACACAACGTAAGATAGTGGTCGCCAACATATTGTTTAAAAATCACAACCTAAGAAGATACATGTTAAAAATGCCAGGAGATGGAGAAAGATTTCAAATAGATTACATTAGGAGAAGCAGAGATTTAGAAATCAGGTGAAGGACTGCAAAAGTTACCCTTGGGCAGACATCAACATCATCATGGGTCAACCATCCTAGGATTTGTTTGACGCAGCCCTCCACTCGATTCTTCTATTGGTCATCCTCTTCATATTAACGTAGTTCCTCTCTTTCATGTCCTTTATGACCTGTTCTATATAATTCATACGAGGCCTGCCTTTACCATTCTTCCCATTGACTTTTCCTTCGACAATTGTCTTCGCCTGGGTTATTCTACTGACTATTTCTTTCTTGCTTCATCCATTATTGGTTACTCTGCCTCCCAGGTGACAGAACTCTTTCACCTCTTCCAGTTTTTGCTTTCCTATTATAACGTTGGTTTTGGCCTCTTCTCTCTTGCTGCACGCCAATATCTTAGTCTTCTACTTATAGATCTTCAGCTGATGTGTGGCCATAGTCTTTTCCATGGTTGTTAGCATCTTATTCAGATCCATCTCTGCTATGAGAACTATGTAACAGTGGAGCGTAGGTTTTCGCAGCGTGGAGAGCCCAAGCTTTCGCATCCATTGCAGGACGCATCATCAGGGTAAATAACATAAGAAGAATTAGCGTCTTCGCAATTTATTGGGGAGACATACCCCCCTCCCCTGGCCTTATTTGGCATTGTCTCTCATATCCCTTCTTTCCCCGTTTGCGTCATAAGGTGGTGAATCATCTTGGCCTCGAGGTGTTTTGAAGGGCTTTCCCTTGGGTGGGGGACGAAGAATCCGCGCCCCCGGCGCAGAGTTTAATGCCGTCGTCACGGTTGAAGTTGTATGGCCGTTTTTCTATTTCGACCGCTTCTCGTATTAGCCTTGGTAATAGCACGGTTCTCTCGCTATTACCCGTCTCTTCTCCGATAAAATATTATGTGGGGCGTCTGGACCTCCGGAGGCTGCATGTTTGGCAACTGCAGATTCTCTAATGTTTCGGTGAGTGATGGCTCTCTGGTGCTCTTTGAGTCGGCAAGCCACTGAGCGCTCTGTTTGTCCGATGTATGTTCTCCCGCACGGGCAGGGAATCTCATAAACTTCTTCCGTCAACAAAGGGTGTAGCCGGTCCTTTGGTGATGGTAAAAAATCTTTGATTTTGGTCAGCGTGCTGAACCACGTCTCGATGTCTGCTTTCCGAAGTAATCGGGAAATGCGTTCCGAAATGCTGGGCGCTGTTGCTTTGGAGCGATCTTTGTCGGACACTATAGTCTTGCCTTCTTATTGCCGTTGCTCCTGACAAATGACTCTGCGTAGCCATTTCTTCCAAGGGCTACCACGATGTGGTCCACTTCTGTTTGTAATGTGGATTCTTCACAAATCACTCTGGTCCTGTGTACCAGCATTTTGACTAAAGCAGCTTTCTGATTGTCATGGTGATGGGAAACTGCGTGCATGTACCGGTCGATGTGCGTTTTCTTCCGGTACACCGTGTGCCGAAGGGTACCGTTGGAACCTCTCTGCACCAAGACATCCAAAAAAGGCAGGGGTCTATTTTATTTAATCTCCATGGTGAATTGAATGGATGGATGCATGGAGTTTAGCTCGTCTTTGAGGAGTTTGTTTCTTCATCCCGTGTGAACAGATGACGAAAATGTCGTCAACATAGCGGATCCACAAGGACGGTCTGACGCTGCAAGACGCCAGGGCATCATCTTCAAAGTGCTCCATGCATAGGTTGGCTATAACGAGTGAGAGTGGACTACCCATGGCTCTTCCATCATTCTGTTCGTAAAAGTCTCCGTTCCAAAGGAAGAAGTTATAAAACAAAACTCCGAGGACTTCATCCACAGAATCCGAGAGCAAAAATCACGGAGAACGACATCTTAGTCTCATTCGATGTCGTTTCTCTATTTACCAAGGTCTCAATGAAGGACTCCGTGGGCATTTTAAGGAAATTAGTGAAATTCCGACTTCCGGACGACTTTCCAAAAATGGTCGACTTTTGCCTCCGAAATAACATTGAGCAATTAAGAAATTTTTAGGCATGGATCGCCTGTCTGCTGCATGTATTGTGAATGTTTAAATATTTATAAAAAACGAATTTATGAATTGCCGTTAAATTTTATTTTTAGAATAGTTAGCTGGTTATGTTTAGATTACGGAAAAAAGGTTTCGGCCGATTCTAAGATGGGGTATTGGATAAAAGTTTAACAATTTTTTAAACATTAATTAACAACAATAGGGTATAGAAGAAAAAAATATTGATACAGATGCATTTAATAAAGATTTAGCTGTAATAAGAGCTATTAATCATTGCTGTGTGACAATTACAAGCGGAGATACAGGTGATCCCAGTAAACACACATAGCTGCAGCATCGCTTCACGTGCATGTCAGCGCTGCCAGTGCACCACATGTCAACTGAAGCGCGCCTGCCGCGTCTCAGCAGCGCTCTCCTAGAGCGAATTGTCGAGGAACGCATCTAATGCGCATTCGCAGCTCGTGTTTGAAACGCTGCAGCCTGAAGCTGCGGACGGGCTGCAGGTAGTCTTTTCAAAAAGGCGTTCCTGATCTGATCTGAGAACAGATCTGAGTGAAAGTACATCTGAAATGTGATTTTTAAAGCGATTCACGATCTTTAAGATCCAGTGAACGTTAGTCCACGGATGTTATATCTGTCCCTCGTAGACGGTATCGGACTTAGAGAAAATACGGGTGCGCTCGCTAAAAAAATCAGACCAGGAGGATCAGTGAGAGTGAAAGTACATCTGAAATGTGATTATAAAAGCGATTCGCGATCTTTAAGAGCGATTAAACGTTAGTCCACGGACGTTTTTTCTCAGTCCCTCGTAGACGGTATCGGAGTTAGAGAAAGTACTGGTGCACACACCGGGAAACAGGTTCTCAGCATTATGGAGGAAACTCTTATTTATCTCTCTGGAGTGGAAAGAATATCAGTTACGTATATTTATAATGGTCATGCTTATTTTTAACCACAAAATGGTTATTAGGGAAATGTTTAACGGCGCAAATTATCCGTGTCAATCTTTTAGTAAAGTTAAAAATCACAAAAGACTTGATGGCAGCCAGCAGCTGTACATATATGGCCTCCAAGTCACGCCTCCAAGTAAGTAGAGATAACAAGGAACCTTATCCTATCCCCAACCCTTCCATTCCTATCCTTTTACCTTTCCTCCCGGTCTGAAGCGCCTATTCCCACACAGCACAAAGGGAATAATACGCACATTATGTTCAAATATCATGCACCAAATATACCATGGCAGTGGTATAATGTGTGCATAAAATTTACATGAACTGTCTATATAGATGGGCTAATGTCCGCATAGCGACCACTTTTATGTGCATAATATGCTGAATCTAGACGGTGACTGAAATAGTACGTTTCATAATACTTCAATATTTTGTCCATATTATTTAATATTATATATCGCGTGCATAGTACTGTAATCGCATATTATTTAATCTATTGCACATTTTATTAGGTCCATTATATATCTAGTTAGACCATGGATCCATGTCAAACAATTTACAGAAAACTAAGGACATACTTCTTTGCAGAATAGGCACTGAAAAAGTTGAACTGGCACGATCTCGGATTGGATAAGGCAGATCACGTAATTTGATACGGCATGATTTGGCACACGTTAACTATACACAGACTTATACCGTGCAAAATTTGTGCACGTCTGCCGTTTCTTGATATCACATAGAGAATTCACAATTTCAATAACACATTTATACGAGTTAAGACGATTACAAACGAAAACGTCTGTTTCTTAATAAAATTAATCACATTTATTGACACTATTTCCATTTTCAATCATTGCATTCACTAGACATTGTAACACATAATATTCCAATACATAAGGCATGACCTCAAGAACAGCCAGTGCGACAATCACCAAGATCACCAATATCAAACTACATTGCATGTGAACACCGTTTTGGCGGGACAAGTGTTTGAAGTTCGATACATTTAAGCTCACATCTACCAAATGTTTTATCTGGGTACACAAAAACCTGCTGTCTTTTAAAAAAACAACGCTCTTCTAAAAATTGAAACTATATTTTTTCAACAGTTGGTTCGTTCAAATATCACCGAAAGTCACTGCACTATCATAACACACGCAAAACTTTTCACGTTTATCAAATAGTTGAATGATGATTTGAATTATCGCTGGATCATTCCTAATGTCCCAATTTGTTAAAGACTGTATGTGCCTGAAACATGATAAATAGAGTCAATTGGCAGCAATTAAAAAAATCAACATGGAAGGCTGATGTAAACAATGACGAATTCGTAAATAATCAACGCAATCACTGGTCATAACAATCATTTAGGTACTCACCGTAACTTAACTGTCCATTAGAATTAAAATTAAGCTTCTACGATCACAAATTGCCAGAACACGTAAATATTGGAGGAGCTATTTTTTTCTCACGTTACCGGCTTATCAACAGGACTGCCATTTTGATTTTCGAGATGGTTCAAGTCGATCTTGTTTGCAAGACATCGATTTGCAGTGCGCGCATATTATTCAAATTAATGCTAATAATTGACGGAATATTGTTTACTATTTATACCAATCCATTTATGCATATTTTATACGGCATAAATTTTCTGTGTGCTGTGTGGGTTAGTGCGGAAACAGACTTGAAAACACCCATAGCTAACGCCTCCAAGGAAAATGTGTCAGGTCGTATATCAAAGGATGATAGAATAGACAGAAGCTAGGTGCAGGTTGTTAGTTAGGCGTATCTGTAGTGTGCGAGGAACAACTAGTAATTGGTTGTTAGTTAGGTGTATCTTTAGTGTGCGAGGAACAACTATTAATCATTAAGTCAGATCCTCGATTGCTTACTTTTTTCAGTTTTGGTGGGGGTGCACCCATGCAAGGTATATTAGAATGATTGCTTTTGTATTAGTTAATGCATTTGGGTACATCTTCTATTGAATGTTTTAGGAGCCATGGGATTAGTAAGGATGTATTAATGCTTGTCACACGTTTTCCAAGTGCCTTATTAGTATCTAAAATG